>JANFAM010000008.1:31367500-31945000 GCA_024362665.1 Prunus padus
AAAATTATGTATTAAACCAAGGGAAGTCTTTGTATACTCTTCAAGAGTTCCAACAATATTCTTCATATATATAATGTAATGATGGTAAATCCATTTCCAAACTTTGGATTACTTATATATCCCTTTTATAATATATATATATATATATATGACTGATTATACCATATTCTTCCAGAATACTTTAACCCATAGAAGGATCATTACAAGCCATCATGTTTTTTAAATCATTTGCTTCAGGCATTCTGAATTCTTTAGGAATTTTTCACATACATGAATTTTCTATAAATATGCAAAACATAGATGCATATGTTTACCATCATAATCCCATGTCTTTACTGGGAAACATTGTGTCATATCATCAAGTGATTTGTTTCACTTCATCACAAACACCAATTTCTAACATATATATTTTCATATCATTTTGGTGTTTTAACTATAGGTTCAATCATTGCACTTTTTCCGGAAATATTCAACTTTACTGGACTGCCTCTTCCAGTTGGCCAATCTTTATTTATATTTGTCGACAATTATAACAAGTTGTGCAATTTCATCATATATAGCCCTTGAAACTTTAGTACGTACTATAAGCCAATATATATCACCAATTCGTGATCCCACATTTCTCATGTGCATGTGCATGCATAATTCATAAGCATTCCATTGCTTTTATTATTTTTGGTATACCAATATTTCTTCATAAGCTTTCATTGTCACTTCATGGACAAACATCTCTTATAGGATGCATAAGTTATAGAATGTGGATCATAACCTCTTCTAGAGTGTTATTTTGAATATGGCTTAAACTTTGCAATTAATCTCCACTTCTGAGGAGTTAAATCTTTGGAACCTATAGATTTGTCATGCTTCAGGCATTCAACATATTTTATGGGGAGTTTAGTTTGTGCAATCAATAAATCCATCATGTTTCAGGCATGCAACAAATTGGTCACTTATAGTGTGTCTATATATGCTTCTGGCATTTGACTTACAATCCTTTTTGTGTCTAAATATGCTTTTAGCATTTATCTTATATACCAATTTGTTTGATGAGACAATAAATATATACCCATAATCATTCATACTGTTCTTTGTTTTTTCAAGAACTTTCAAGAACTTCCATAATTATTTACGTCGTTTTTTGTTCTTTCAGGAACAACCAATTCTCCCCCTAACGACATGAAAAATGGTCTCGCATAAGTTTTGTCCGTCGAGGGACCTCAATTTATAAAATTTATTACACATTAGGCATTAACACTGTTATGCCCATGAGTCGCTCTTCTGGGACTTTAATCTATGTAGTGTATGATCAATGTATTCAACTTACAATTTGTAAAATTTGCATTAATAATTCATGAATACATATCAAGATGATACAAGTCATTCTTCAGGAATGGTCACAATACAAGGTGATCTGCAAGCCATTCTTCTGGAATGGTCCTTTGCATGCCGTTCTTCAAGAACGGTATTTATTGGTGAGGGAAACCTTGCTCAAATAATTTTCAAGCTTGGATTGGCATTGCAAATATAATAAGGCACTTGATGATCTAGTTATATCCTGCAAAATAAAAAAAATTACAATTCTTTTTCTGAATTTTTTCCTTAGATAAAGGTTCTAAAGAAACAAAATCCCTTATGTACAGAGAGTTATCAAAAGAAAGAATTATGATATTGATTGCAAGGTAGGTAAGCAATCAAGGAAGGAAACTGGTGAGGTAACAGACAACAAACTCTCATTCCCCCTAGCCTAGGAGAACTTCAGGAGATTAGAGCATGTGGTCGTTCTGACAGTTCCCTGATCTAGCAGAAACACGATCAGGGATAGTCTCGCTTCCTGAATGGATGATCAGAGATAGTCTCGCTTCTCAAGCACATCGAGTGCTTACTGATAGGAAAAACAAGTGGATGTTGCATAATTGGATATAGAGAAAATTGGAGAAAACTGAGTGTATTCTGCAAAGAAAATTTCGTTAGTAACACATTTATACATAAATGAGAGGAATAGTTAGGTCTAGTAAAATCTCAAATTAATCACAGAAAATTGCGAGGTTCTCAGGATGCTTTTGAAAAAAATAGCTTCATGAAATCCGCAAAGCAAGATCGGTTTTGAAAAAAATAATCCTTGAAAACACCGAAAGTGTCGACAAACATTAATGGAGGCCGCGTGAAGTTTTGGAATCTGCAAAAGAAAAAGAGAATATGGGGATCCGAGAAAATATTGTGATCCTGAAAACGTTGCCACATTTTCGTCTATAGATATCGCCTCTGCAAGGCCTGTTTGGAGTAATTGCATTTCAACTCAACTTCCTTTCATTTTTTGCAAATTCAACTTTTCTAAGAACTTTCCTTGAAACTCTTTAAAATGGCTTCATCTTCTTCTCGCCCAAATCATTTTGATTTAAATGTTGCTCCCAAAACATCCTGTGACGCTAAAGTCTGGCGTCCATTCTTTGTATCCCAAAATCGTCATCTCACTGTTAATGATTCTGTGATGATGAATGATGCGACTGCTGTCATAGTAGCTAGGAATTTTCTTACTCATATGGCTGATATACTGTTAACAGGGAGGTCTGAAGAAGAGGCTATTGATGACTCAATGGCTTTTAGCATTCAGAGTGCTGCTTCTGTTTCTAACATGGCTGATCGTTTGTGTGCCAGAGCAAACGAGATTCAAGAGCGGAACACTGAGAATTCGTCTCTTCGGAGAATGCTTCATGAGTCTCAGGAAGAGGTTGAAAAACTTAAAGAGGAAAATAATTCCTTGTTGAAACTGGTGAATTCATACTCTATTGATACGTAGACAAGGCTTGACATGCTGCAGATTTCCAATGAAAAGATTCTGGGAGACCACGAGAGGCTCATGGCTAAGCTTAAGAGGTGTCGTCCTCTTCCTTCAGAGGCTTCCAAAACATAATGGAATTTTATAGATTTTATAGAGCCTGCTCCTTCCTTGCAGGTGAAAAGAATCTATCTGTTGTATGCTCATTTCCTGTTATAATAATTGGGCAAATTTTTAAACTTGCACCTGTGGTTTTCACATCTTTTCCAAAATGACGGTGTGGAACCTTTTGCCTTATAGGTTCAAATAACCACATTAATTCTCTCAAATTATATATTTCAATGAATGTGTGCCCGAAACTTCTGGTCTCGGGTTAAACACAACCTCATAATTTTAACTGCCTTTTTCAAATGAGCATGAAATATAAGTTGAGGAAAAACCATGATATTATCGCAATATAGTAGTGAAGAGCATTAACTACTATATACTCAGAACTTCATGTTATTTGTAAACTTGATCTTATAATGATATCAAAAATATAGAACTTCATATTCTATGTAAACATCTTGCATGTTTGTCTCTAGAACTTCTGGTTCTTAGGAATTTATCTCATATATATAGAACTTCATGTACCATGAATTAAATTCCAAATAAGCACTGATAACCAATGAACTTCAGGTTCAAACATGTGGATTCAATAATGAATTAATAATTGTGTTTTGAACTCCAGATTTACATTTATGTAAATGCACTCAAAACTTCTAGTTTTGGATTACACATAATTAAACATTATAACTTAGATGTTTGAACTTCAAGCCATATTTTGAATATATGATCCATACATATAAAATACTGAAATGAAAGAAATAAAATACAATAAGAAAAATAAAACAATAATTAAATTGCTGAAACAAAAATGAATAGTTGAAACTTCTGGTTTCTCATTTAATTGCTCTTTCTTGAGTTTAAGGAACTACAGGTCCCCTTTTCTATATAGTAGCAATTCACCCAAAATGGTTATTATTCATGCATACAATACTATTACATTATCAAGGAACTTCATGTTCTTATTTACATGTCAAGGATCAAGGATCTTCAAGTCCGATAACTCGTTTACAAATATAGTACTAAAGAGACTGTTAGCTCTTATTTCATCATCAATGATCTTCTGCTCATGATGTAATTGTATGATAAGGATCAAGGAACTTCTTGTTCTAATTTGTGTATGCTGTAAAGCTTATCATAACCCTCTTGTAAATTAATTCACAAAATAAATTGCTTGTAAGTAAATTGCTGGTAAGTAAATGTGCGATAAAGTAAATTTGCGGTAAAGTAAATTGCTGGTATGGACGTTAATTCCGCACCATACTTTAACTATAAATAAATGTGCGATAAAATAAATGTGCTTATATGGGTATTAATTCTACACCATACTTTAAATAAAATAAATGTGGGAATAAAAATTCCATCTAATATAAAAGAATCTTCTGGCTTTTTAGATGTACATGAATTTAGGAACTTCTGACCCTTCATTATATATATTGAGGATCAAAATCTTGGATCTTTATTGATCATAAGTGGGCTGCAAGTTCACAAGCATCCCTGATAATCTATTTCTTGTTTATGCCATTTCATGACATTTCTAGCAATGAACTCTCTCACATCCAGTTCAATATGTAAATAGATTATTAATAACCATCCACATCCAAAATATTAATTTTCAAAGTTAATTGTTAATAAAAGCATAAAGGAGATATATATATATATATATATATATTATATTATATTATATTATATATAAGTATATATGTGTGTAAAGCCGAACACATGTAAACATATTATATATATATATATATATATAATATATATATATACATGCACTAATATATATAATGTAGTATATTGCTATAACCCACAAAACTTGATGTAGGCCTTATGAAACAACGAAAATTCTGTGGTACCCTGGTGGTACTGGTACAACCACTAATCCAAGGGTTGAAATTGCGTTTTAAAAATGAATGGATGAGATGAGTTGACTTGATGACTTGTTCATCCCTTTGTTATTGAGCACGTGAGTCACCATGTTCCTCTCGAGAACCAGACGCAGGCTGGAGGGTGGGGCGACGCTCACTCCATTAGATTTGAGCGCCTCCAAATATGCTCGCTTGCCCGAGATCAAATATTAAGCGCCTCCAAGTGTTCTCTGTGTGCCCACCAAATCTTCTCTCTGCTTGCCCAAATCCAATCCTAAGCGGCTCCAACTCTTGTATCTTCTTGGCCAAAACGAAGGTGCAGAAAGGTAATGCTCACCGAATGGATGTGGTCCACGAGAAAACCCAATACGACGCCGACGACTCAGCCTAAGTGTGGTCCTCAAGTCTTGTCTCTGCTTGCCCAAAACGCATCTGCAGAAAGGTAACCGAATTGATGATGGGTCCAGGCTCCATGATGTAATGGTTACCGAATTGATGGTGGCAAAAGGAGGTGTAAGAAGGAGGCGTTGAAAGTTTGCAAACATCAAGTAAGAGTTCAAACATCCCTCTTTTTCTGGTTTAGGATTTGAATATATTATGAGAATGAAAAGGAGGTATTCAAATTCAATTGAACTCTTATTCATTAAATTATCGCCATTTTTGTGCTTAATTTATTTTGAAATTAATTTTATAAATTTGTAAATTGTATTAAATTTTATGATTTATGCATTACAATGTAACATTGACCGATTTGCTGGATGTTATAGATTGGGTTTGCTCTGAAGAAGCTTTATGATGATGGTGTGGTGAAGCATGAAGACTGATGGATCACTTCAAAACTCTGGTTTGTTTTCAGTATAACTCTATTGATTCTTTTCTATATGTAATTGATAATATGAAAAGGTTGAATTTGAAATGACCCTTATGTGCACTATGCAGGTCAAATAATCATGAACCAGAAGATGTGCCAAAAGCACTAGATAATACCCTGCAAGACTTACAACTCCACTATCTCGATCTCTATATAGTACGTAAAGCAAACCACACTCAATTGCTATTTGGTTGTTAATAATTGTTTATTTTGACAACATAAAAAGGGTAAGGTGTTGTTGCTATGCTTTAGTCATCACAATGTGAATTTGTACTTTGGACTTGTTTTATATGTGGTGATAAGAAACAGCAACCTTGCAAGCAAGAGTCACTTGCTTTATGAAGTTATACAAGTTATTGTTTATTTGGCGCTAAATATGTGCAAATTTTGTGTAGATGCAATGGCCTGTCAAGAGGCAATTGCATGTTGTTGGTTACAAAGCACTTATCCATGGGGGCAATTATTGACCTGACTATGTGCAATTGCATGTTGAGATTATTCATTTGTTTGTATTGAAGAGAAAGTATGTTAGCAAATAGATTATAATGTAATTTGACTTCGAATTTATGTTTCTCAGGCATGGAGGAGTCTACTAAGATGGACAGTGGCACCTAAACGGCAAATGGTTGTACTGATTCAGAATATCTTGGTGGTTGTGAAAGATCCAGTCACGGGGCACCGGCAATAGAGAGTGGGCATATGACGGCCGAACATCCGGATAGTGAAAGTAGTGATTATGATGGTGTTGACATTAATGTACCGAGGACAGAAGATGTTATGGGCAAAGAGTTTAAAACAATAGAATTAGCGGAAGAATATTATATGAGTTATGCAAAGGGCATTGGATTTTGCGTGAGAAATGACAAATTGATTCGTAACACGAAAGGGAAAGTAAGTAGGAGACGGTGGTGTTGTTCTAAAGAAGGTTTGAGAAGGGAGAAGTTTAATGACTTACCGGATAGGATTCGGCCACCGAAGCCAATTACAAGAGAGAATTGTCCGCCCCAGTTTTTGGTGGGTTATGATTCGAAACGTGATACTTACGTGGTTACCAATTTTGAACCACATCACAATCATGAACTAGTTACTCCACTTGAATCGCCATATATCCGATGTAACCGTGTTGTTCGAAAATTTGATATAGCACAACCAGTCGGAATACGAAGAGCATTGTTCAGGACATGTCATACATATGAGTATATGGTCGACCAAAGTGGCGGGTATTTAAATGTTGGTTTTCAAATCAAGGATCTTTACAATAAGTTGGATGCATCACGTAGAGAAATCTTGCTTGACGGTGACACAGAAGCTGCACTATCTTACTTGAAAGCGAAAGGAGCAGTAGATCCTGAATTCTTTTGTAAGTTTAGCGTGGACGAGGAAAATAGGCTTGCTAATTTGTTTTGGAGGGACTCCACTTCACTTTTGGATTACATCGCCTTCGGAGACATCCTCATATTTGACAGCACGTACAAACCAAATATGTATAACAAGCCCTTAGTGTTGTTTGCTGGTTCGAACAACCACCGTTCCACTGTAGTGTTTGCTTGTGCATTATTGGTTGACGAGACATTTGAAACTTACAGGTGGATTTTGGAGACATTCATGGCCTCCATGAAATATAAGAATCCAATATCAATATTGACGGATGGTGATGAGGCGATGCGTAAAGCCATTGATGATGTGCTTCCCATGTGTAACCATCTGTTGTGCTCATGGCATGTCTCAAGGAATGCACAGAATAACTTGAAGGGTGATGAATTGCTAAGACTTTTTCAGGCATTTATTTGGGAACCATTTGAGTCGGACGATTTTCAGAAGAAATGGGAGGTTTTGAGAGAAAGAGCCAGTAGTCCGAAAGAGAGAGAATGGTTGGAAATGATGTATGAAAAAAGAGAGTCATGGGCGGAATCATGTGTTAGAGGAAAGTTTTTTGGTGGTATGTGCACCACTCAACGCGTGGAGTCTATGAACAAGTATGTGAAGGATTACTTGAGGAAAGGTGTAAAGTTGTTTGAATGCATCCCAGCAATTGATAGGGCCATGTTACGTCTTAGAAATAGCACAGCGAAGGATGGTTTCAATGCGAAGTACTCAACACCAGTCCTGAAAACCTCATTGACACAATTGGAGCAACACGCTTCTCAGATTTACACACATAGGTGCTTTGTATTGGTACGTCACGAGATCGAAGCTTCTTTAGCATTGACCCATCAAAAGGTGATTTATAATTTTGGAGGTCGTGTGTACATATTGTCAAAATATGGTCAGCCGCATAATAATTGGACTTGTGTGTACCACGGTGGGGAAAATATGCGGATGAAGTGTGGATGCCGGAAATTTGAAAGTGAAGGGATCCTTGTTGCCACTTGTTTTATATAATGAAGTGCAAGCACCTTACGGAAATTCCTTCAACGCTCATAATGAAGAGATGGACACAGAGTGGGCAAAGTGATGGTTCCAGCAAATATATGGGTGAAGGCGAAGGTGAAGGCACTAGCAAGGAAGCTGTAGAAATGGTGAGGTACGGAGGTTTAAGTGCACTGTCAAATAAAGTTTGTTTTTATGCTTCGAAGACTGCAAATGGTTATGCCATGTTGATGAATGAGTTTAATAGATGTGAGGGTCTATGTGAAGGCTTTCGCCAAAAGGAAGAAGAGACAAGTGTTAAATTGGGTAGTGCTGGGCAATATCCTCCAAATATTGTCAAAGATCCAATTATCGTTAAGACAAAAGGCACTCAACCAAGCCAAGGTGCCTCGCGCACGTGTTGACAATGTCATTTGTGTCGTGGATATGGACATACAAAGCGTAATTGCTCTCAAAGAAACTTGCATCCGAGTAGAAATGCAGCTGTGACTATGCCTTCAGGTAGTCAAAGGTATCAGTATAGTAACCATAATGGACCGTCGCCGGACATTAGCTACAGTTATGCTAGTGAAACTATATCTCAATCTAGAACCAACTATGTGGTTGATTTGTCAGGTTCTGATGGTTTTTCTACTGGAAACCCAACTGGTTCTACCCCCAACAGTGACGATGGGTTCTCATTCGACAATGGCGACCCTATTTCCCTATCTACTGGTTCAACCCAAAACAATTGTAGTTTTCGAACTTGGTTCACATGTAATAGTGAACATTAAATGTAGATTTAGCGATGGACAAGATGCTTTCATATATGCTTAAGTGTTTGTGTGTACTTTGATATATTTGTGTGTTATGTATATTATTGGGAATCAGTTGAATGACTTGTATCTGGTGGTTGGATGGAAATTTTATGTACGCGGCGGTCATCGTTTGCATTGCATTGCAAAGCACAATTTTCGGTTTACCCCAATTTTATTCATAGGCATAGGCTGCTTTCATTTCTGTTCATTTGCGTTCAGGTTGTCAGCGTTTGCATTGAAAACATGCAATTGCACGACGGTGATGCAATTTCACAGTCACTGTGCGCAAACTCTCGATGACACGAAATTGGCCACATTTTTATTTAGGCTGATAATCTTATTTTTTGGTATAAATCGCAAAGGGGACAAATACGATGCTATATACATCAACGGTATGGGGCAATTTTCCACACATATCATAAACGGTAATGAGCAATTATCGGAAAACACCTAGTATTACAAAGTGGCTTGGGTTGCGAATAACATTCCAAAATATCCCCAATTTCGTACTACATAGTATTGTTAGCCCAAATTTGTAATCATAGCCAAAAGACTGCGATCCTAATATTTTTTTCCTACAAATCGCAAGGGGGGCAATTATCCAAAATACTTAGCTCTCCTTTACAGATGGGCCAATAGCTGTCAGGAGTAATTAGCGACCTTTGGCCATTAACCATAACTAGGTTTACCCAAAATTCAATACTAGGCACTATTAAGGGTTTACTTGGTTTCTTTCTCTTCGAACTAGGTGACGGGACACATTTAGTACGTTTTGTTTTTTTGTCTGTGGAGTTTTGCTCCTCATCCGCTTTTGCCTTTTCTGCGACCCCGTCGTGTTGATTTCTGTTCGTTTGCGTACAGGTTGTCAGTATTTGTATTGAAAATATGCAATTGCACGATGGTGATGCAATTGCAAAGTCACTGTGCGCAAACTCGCGATGACACGAAATTGGCCACATTTTTATTTAGGTTGATAATCTTATTTTTTGGTATAAATCGCAAAGGGGACAATTACGATGCTATATACATCAACGGTATGGGGCAATTTTCCAAACATATCATAAACGGTAATGAGCAATTATCCGAAAACACATAGTATTACAAAGTGGCTTGGGTTGCGAATAACATTCCAAAATATCCCCAATTTCGTACTACATAGTATTGTTAGCCCAAATTTGTAATCATAGCCAAAACACTGCGATACTAATATTTTTTTTCCTACAAATCGCAAGGGGGGCAATTATCCAAAATACATAGCTCTCCTTTACAGTATGGGCCAATAGCTGTCAGGAGCAATTAGCGACCTTTGGCCATTAACCATAAGTTGGTTTACCCAAAATTGAATACTAGCCATTATTAAGGGTTTAATCGGTTTTCTTTCTCTTCGAACTACGTGACGGAACACATTTAGTACGTTTTGCTTTTTGGTCTGTGGAGTTTCGCTCCTCATCTGCTTGTGCCTTTTCTGCGACCCCGTCGTGTTGAAGCCAATCTTGCGCATCGTCTTCAATCCATTCTTCAAGCCAACCTTGGTCATCGTCTTCTTCTTCTTTTTCTTGTTCTTCTTGTTCTTGTTCTTCTTGTTCTTCTTCCTCTTGTTCTTCCTCTTGTTCTACTTCTTCCTCATCCTCATCATCCTCATCCTCATCCTCTTCTTCATCCGCTTCATGTGGTCGGTCTACCACACTTTTGATCTTTCCCTTTCCGAGTATGTCATTTTTGAATTTTGCACGAAACTCCTACATAAAGTCAAATGATGTGACATATTGCCCACTTGAACATAATATAAATCGTACGGCGCACTGAGGGTAACAAACTTACATGCAGTGTATCATCATTTACGATGCTTTGAGAAACCTTTTCACTCTCACTGGTTGTCCCCTTGTTTTGCATCAAAGTTCTCTATTACAATATAACATCGTTTAGATTTTCGTTAGTGTTCTTGTTTACAATATAACATCGTTGATGTTCCTTACAAATTTAAAAATAATTATCAAATGAAGCAGAATTGACTCACAATGATATTGCCTAGTCGCCTAATCTCCACTGATGCTTCCAATGCAGTTGAAAATAGAAGGGCATTCAACCCAAGAATGAGCTCCAAACTCGGATTGCAGATTTAGCACTTACCTACATTGAGCCACATGTCGTTAAAACTAGCAGCACGACAAGCCATTATTTTGATCAAAATGATGCAATACAAACTACTTACATGCGTTACACCCTCAGGTAATGGTAAATCAGTGCTATCTTGTCCACGAGGTATTTGCACTAGTTTACTTTCATTATCGCCCCAGCTTGGTATTCTCACTGACCATGTCTGAGGACCGATGTGTCCAACCTTTATATGGCCTCCTCCCTGTGGAATCGAGGTAACATGTTACGTTAGAGAAATACACATCCCATTTAATGGAGGATTTATATGTACACAACATGTGGTTGGTCTAGAACCTACCGCTTCACAGACGTCCTCATAGTGGCGGTACCTTATGTAGGTATCTCTATAGTCGGCATAGTTGGATGAGTGTTCCAGCCAATCCGAAGTTGGGTACCCATTCAGTGCTTCCTCCACCTCTGACTGTTCATTGAGTGTAAAATCGGAAACCATTGTCCTCGGTGGAATTTTTGGTACGCAAGGTTGTATGCTGCCTAAGCTTTGCCTTGACACTCGCTATCCCAAATACCATGTAGAACCGGCTTGTCCCTCAAGGAGAATTCGTTTACGCGTTGCAGGCATGGTGTTTTGGACTTCGGACGACATCACAGATTCATCGATCCCCCATGGGTTCCAATTCACCTGCAATACAAACTGTTTAGCTTTCGACATCACACATATGTTTCCCAATTGCACGACAGTTGAAGAGTAAATGCTTTATACCTGATCATTTGTTAGATGCCGCATCATGACTCTAAATTGTTCCAAATTATGGTGCAAGTCTCGCTTCGATTTTGCACCTAACCACCGCAGGGCTCGTGGCTACGTCTTTACGGTCCCAATGGGCCTTGCTAAAGAAAAAAGCTTTAAGTACTCGCAGGCCCATACCTAAACAAAAGGAAGTAGAAAAAGCTAAAACTTCACCAAACCAGTGCACTCAAATCAACGGGAGATCCAGTTCGATTGAACTAACCTCCCATGCCCGCCAATAGCCGCCCATGCTTGAGGACATACCTCTGGAACAAGAATCCATTGATCTATACAAGCATGTCAAAGCCGCACCGCCCCAATCATAATTACCAATTTCTGACACCATTTCAAGACTTGGGGTGTAGTGGAGATCGACGTATTGGGTCTTATCATTTAAGAATGACGACCCAAGCAAGCAAAGTATGAATGACCTTGCAATTTGGTCGGCCTCTTCATCATCTTTCGGTTTCTTCTTCCAGTACAGGGCAGAAAGCTTATCATAAGGCACCCTCCTATCGCTGGCAACTAGGTCAGCAATTGGGTTCCCAAAAATTTTACCCACCTTTTTCTTATTTTTGTGAATGTCAAGGTCGTACTTTAATCGGTTCCCACCCACACGCAATCCTGTGATTGCAGTGAAGTCCGTGGGGGTCATGGTCATCTCTCCAACTTCATCAAAGTGGAATGTGTGGGTAGTGTCCCACCATCTCTCCGCCAAGGCCACAAGTAATGGCCTATCCCGTTTCTTTCCGTGGCCCAAAATTGAGATAAAAGGCAAAAACCCAGCTTGTTCGACCTTTCGTTTCACAATGTCCTCCATTCCTTTGTTATACCAGTCAGCACATGTATCATTGTTTCCATGACCTCTGATTTGTTTTAAAGTACGCTGCAGAAAACACAAAAGAGCAAATATTTTTGTTACATTACGTCCCCAGAAAAACAAATATCATATCTGCCAGCAGACCAAAAATAAACCATAATTCTTATCTTTTTCCTAATATGCTTCCATTGAGATTTTTAAAAAGTGAAAAACTTTTCAGTTCAGTAAAAAACAAACATATATATATATATATATGGAGTATTTAGAAAGTGTTTGAATTCTTATTATTTCTCTTTGCAGAAGTAAGCTTAAAATCTTTTACAGACTAGCAAAGAAGGCACAGATCCAGCATAAATCTAGAAAATGCGTTTAAGTATGCACACAAGATCTCATGCATGTATGCATGTATGATGCACAAGTTGTAGGTGTGAAGTCTAGAGACAGACAAAATGTGATTGATGCAAACCCAACTTGTAGCATGTTACACGTTTAAATGGTAGTCTGACAATCCAAGAACAAGTTATATATGACACTAGATAATAACAATTGAAAACCAAATTAAATAAGGAGAAGATGAACTCTCTGAGTAATACCTTTAAAAAAGTTCTAAAATACAAGCAAGAATGCATCAATCTTAGGGTTTTGGGCATGTGGGCTCCTGAGCCGCCCAACTCATCCATGAGAGTGGTGGCAAAAGGTGTTGCAGTGAGTGATATCAGTGGAGCCATAAAGAACAGCAAAGGACTAGACATTCCAAGCCTACTCAACCATGTGAAGGAGAAGAGGGGTGTCAAGGGGTTCCATGGTGGGGACTCAATAGATCCCACCTCAGTATTGGTTGAAGACTGACATTCTCATTCCAGCAGCCCTGGGAGGTGTCATCAACAGGTACTGCTTTCAACTTTAGAAATATTGGAAACATCAAGATTTTTTGCCAGCATGCATGATGAAAGCTTAGAGCATGGATATAACCTAAATGTTGTTCTTGAATGAAGGGAAAAAGCAAATGACATAAAAGCCAACTTTATCATTGAAGCAGCTAATCACCCCGCTGACCCCGAGGCCGATGAGGTTAGTGCTTAATAGCCTGATAATTAAAGTTACAGAGTCAGGGAACAGTTAAGCAAGTAATCTTTAGTTATAATAATGATTATACTCTCTTAAATTGCAGATCTTATCAAAGAAAGGTGTTGTAATTCTTCCGATATATATGCAAACTGTGGAGGAGTTACTGTTAGTTACTTTGAGTGGGTGCAGGTATCATACATATCTTCACAGCACTTCTTATTCAACTCTGAACAACATTCTAACTTGAGCAAATATGGTTTTACTAAATTTGGTGGTTTTTGTGGTGCAGAACATCCAAGGTTTCTTTTGGGATGAAGAAAAGGTGAACAATGAGCTTAGGACTTACATGACCGAAGGCTTCAAAGATGTGAAGGAGATGTGCAAAACCCACAACTGTGACCTCTGGATGGGAGCCTTCACGCTTGGAGTTAACCGCGTTGCAAGGGCAACTGTCCTCCGAGGGTGGGAAGCCTAACCCAGAGCTGATCGGGACCTGCCACTTTGAATAAATATGAGGGCTCTCATGACTCATGAGACTCCTCCTATTCATGTTTACTGATGTGGTATTGCTTTTGTTGCATGGGAATAGCTTGAACAATAGTTTCCTTAATATTTTTGGGTTGCATCAATATGCTTCCGAGTTTTATGAGTTTCGTATATTTTAATAGTTTCATTTTATTTGGTTACATAAGTTGTAAGGACAAGGTCCTAATCCTTAAGGACCTAAATGTTGTTGTCCTTCATTAGGGTAGACACAACATTGGCTTACATTGATTGTGTGGTCCCCTCATATCTAAACAAGCAGTTGATTTCTGTTCCTCTAACATCAAATTGGTGAATCGTAAGAGCCCTAATAACAAACAAACAGCCCAAATTGATTCATCTAAAATCTCCCTTTTCCCCTGATCCTGAAATTAAATATCATGAAGATGCGAGAGAGGGAGAGAGATCAAAGAATATTCTAGTATTTGACACTCAGGTCCAGTTTGCATCATTACTTCGTATTTTTATTACTAAATTTCAAATAATACTAGTCATATTACACATAAAAAATAAACTTGGGAACAGGAAAATACCAAACTATGATATACACTAGTGTATCGCTGATATTATTTAAATTATTAACACTTCCAAGGCAAATTTCCTTTGAAGTATACGTACCACAGTTACAATATTTCCAGTTTCAAAGTAATTGAAGCGGAGAAAAAGTGAATCCTGCCTTGGGAAGCTGAAAAGTACCAAATGTCACTTCAAAACCACAGCAGCATTTCTGAGAGCCAGATATCTTTGGACATATTCATTGGGGAGTGATCTTATGAGCTTGAAGATATCAGCATTTGCATAGCGGAGGCTGGTCCTTGGATCATAGTAAGGTGCCTGCATGGAGCACAGAAGCAGATCATTTGTTATTCTCCACTGAATGGATAAAGAAATTGGTAATATGAATAGAAAAGCTTTGGACATTTTAATATTCAATATAATTGTTAACATCAATAGGAATGTGTCATAGAAATTCTCCTTAGAACCTTTGATCAGATCAATAACTATACAGCAAGGAAACATAACAGGCAACATATGAATGTCTGGCTGGAGCTCAACTCAGCCAAGTTTCATCTATTACTAAAAGGCTGTGCACAAGTACAGGAGGTATCCATATCTTCGCAAAAATTTCACAATACCTCGTATCCTGTTATATCACAAATTCTCTTGCATGGATGCATAGAGGGAGGCGACTCTATATTAACATCTGCAAGCATGGGACATTTGAAAAAGAAAAAGAAAAATGAGAACACTTGCCATAAGTATGCTTAAAATACTAAGCTAAAATAAATATGGTTTCTATACAAACTAGGAAATTTCTTATGCGCTATTACAGACATACTAAAGGTCATAGTTAATTCAAAGTAGCAAAGAGGATTCCATCTTGGGCACTAGATTTTCAGTTTGAATAACAACTAATGTAAGGGGGTAAAAGTGAAAGCTTGAAGTTAACTATATAAGTATTGCTTACAATTGGGTTCATCGGGTGGGTAATTCTGGTAATTCTCGGCCTGAATGATCTGCTTGAGGTGTTTCCAGTGTCTCCCTCTTGATTGGCCTTTTGGGTACTTCTCGTGCATCTGAATCCGCTTGAAGCTCAAGTGGGTTGGCAACACCAGCTCTGCATGCACCACCTCGGGCTCCATATTTGTACTTGTAAAATTTCTATGCCAAAATAGATAAAGAGCAAAATTATTTCCTGACCCCAAAGTTACAAAACTACCTCTACTCCAATCAACAATGGGGCTGAGTTGGATCGATCAACTCCCTGAGTTAACTCGTCAAAGTTAACCAAGCCAACACTCAAAATTAAAGATCTGGAATGTTGTCTTCTTCTTGTTTGTAAACAGATAGTAAATATATTTTTGGATGATAATCTGTATAAGACCATAGCTTGTTCACTAAAATAGGCAATTGAAGCCTTTCAGGTTTGAAGAACAAAGGTCGATAAACATAATTCATTAACGCTATTATTTTAATCAATATTGGGGATTTGAAGAAAATCCCCCTAATTTGGCTTGTGTAAGATCCACTATCTTTTTATGCAATTCATTGATTTTCCTTTACACTGATGGTATAGCCTTGAGATATAAGAAAAAGAACAATGAGAAACAGTAACATACGTCTCAAAAAGAGTATATAAAACACACACTCAAAATAAATAAATGAAATAGATCATTAGTGTAGGAATAACAGTAGTATTAAAACCATACTGGTAAAGAGAGCTTTTTTGGTAAAAAGACCCACAAAACAGAAGAACTAAACCTGCATCTCATGCATACCCCGAACTAGAAAAAATGAGAGAAAGTAAAATGACCATCAGGGATAAAATGAAGAGATCATCTGGTAAGGCAGAAATCCAAATGTTAAGAGTTACAGGCCGAGATTAACAAAAGGAAACCTCCATGTTTCAACTATTTGTCTCTGATTTGCGGCAACAAAGAACCAGAGTATAAAGTCTACTTCTTCAACTTAACAGCTAACGAAACAAACAAAAGTGAAATTCAAATATGATTTAATTTACTTGGAATCCTTGCCAGGTTGAAGCCTTGAACAAGAATTGCAAGCAGAAAATGCTATTGACGCTGCTAGGCATGGCATACGAAGCTCGACCATACATAACATAAACAATCCTCTCAACCAATTAAGTCATAACAGAACAGCAGTGTGCTCTTATCCCATATCAACTTTTGGATTGATTAAAAACATGCATTTACGAAAAAATATCAATTAGAATAAGCGGTAGGGATTATACTCTCTAGTATACAGAAATGCAATTAGAAAGTAAATAGAATTATAAACTCAACTAATACAATTAGGCTTGATAATAAATTTCTGCCAAAGAGAGAACAAAAAACGCTACAATAGCAATATCAATTCACTAAAACTCAATTCAAATGGCCCCAACCCAATTCAATAGCTATATATATATATATAATTATAATTATAATTGCCCCAACACAATTCATGAATTCTAAAATACTTGGTCCAAACAAACTTGGGAATCCATGAAACCATCAAGATACAACCACAGTATCAAAAAGGAATAAATATACTTTTTCAATTAAAAATCTAGGACCCGTTTCTTATACCTGCAGTGCGATGCTGCAATGACTTTGCTTCTGGTTCAGAATCAGAACTCGCTTTTGAACCAGCTTGAGATGACGAAGAGAAGAGTCTAATTCCTTTCCGCTTCGGCTTCTGCTAGGGTTTTGGGCTACATACAATTCAGATGGAGGAGGAGGGAAAGGGCGGGGTTTGCTACAGTAGTTTCCTTCTAAATGCATCTGAGCCACTCATTTTTATTTATCTACTCACAAGCAACCGTTGGACTAATTGAGTTGGGTCCATCCTTAACACGAACCCACATGCGCTGCGCAGGAGAAGGTAAGTAAGGGGAGTCCGGATCCGCTGTACCAAATTGGTGTCCCCTCCATGTTCTCTTTATAAAATCTTGATACGTGTCCCTTTATTTAACAGAACTTAAACCCTTCATAACACTGTTAAGTTAAATGAAATTAGAAAAACTAAAAAATTAAAAATTAAAAAAAAAAAAACAAGTATGGTTGCGACAAGTTCAGATCCTCTGTTCATGTTTTTGTGTGTCCTTCTCTGTCCATGGTTTAATTTTATGACACGTGGCATTATTTTATTGTTTTATTTGTATTAAAAGATAAAAACATTACTTTGTTAAAGTATTATTAAGTGGAATTCCACATGTCAAAAAAGTTATGCATAGGCAGAGAGGGACACACAAAAATAGGGACAGAGGATCTAGACTCGGTCGCGACCTACCCCCAAACTTCGCCACCACCCACTCCAAGTGCCCACCTCAGCAGGAACCGCCTCTCCTCCTCACCACCGGCCAACCATTCTTTCAGTCTCTCTATGTCCCCATTTTCTCTCTCTTTTCGAATCATTGACACAAGATTCGTGTCAGCTAACCAGATTGCATCCATGTCTGCGCCGCCAATCCTATCTTACAAAGAACCATTGATCATGATTGAGGCTTGTGTTGTAAGCGTTGGGCAAGGCGTGAGGTTGATTTGGTCCTAGCAGTGGCCAGATCGAGAATGAGGGTGTTGTTTCATTGAATCCATGTGGGGATCAGATTTTGTGATGGGGTTTTTGGTTTTATTGAAGGATTGCGCTTCTAGGTCAAAATGATTTCATGGTTTTGATCAAAGTGCAAGATTTCTAGGTTGGATTCAAAGCAAAAGATTTCTGGATTTTGATTCAAAGTGCAAGATTTATGGGTTTTTATTGAGAGATTGTAAAAGACAAAAAAGGGTGGCGGAAATGAGGAGAAGAGGCTTTGCCGCCAGTGAGGTTGGGGGAGAGTCGTGACCTGGGTGGCTTCCGTGAAGTTTTTATTTATTTTTACGTTTTATTTTTTATTTTTTATTTTTTCAAATTAACAATGTTAGGTTTGGATTAAGTGTTTAGATACATGTCAAGAAATTAGAGCGATTCGGCAACAAGGGCTGGGGGGGGTGGTTTAGGCCCAAAAGCTGCTTTCCAGCAGCAAGGGCTAGCCTGGGCAGGAGGTGGGGGCCACGAGACTGGGCTGGCCCGAGGGGGAGGCGAGCCTGAGTTCAAGCCCGGCAACAAAAATTTCAGATTTTTAAAAAAATAAATACTTAGTTATATTTTTCACTTCCCACACCAAAACTCCATACAAATTCCTATCATCATATCTCATGTGAATAGTTGTTGCCATGGCAATGGATGGAAACACCACAACCTTTTGCAAGAGCTCACATGAATAGTAGCTGCCCTACCCCCTCCCCTTTCCCCTTGCCATGGCAAAGGGCTAATTGGTGAAAGTGCTCTTAGGAACGATGCATGGGGGACAGGGAAAATGGGGACAACATATCCTCTCCTAAGTAAGGGGGCATTTGGTAAGTAGGGAACTCAAAAACTTTGACTTTTCTCAAAAACAAAGAGTTCTCAATTTTTTTCAATTAAGATATTGATAAACATTATTGACATTATATATTTTTTTATACAAACGACATTCTACTATAGTCTAATCTAAATTACGGGAGGAAGATTCGAACTCAGTGCGGAGTGGAGAGTATATTATTCAAATTATTGAAATATATTATTTTAACATCCATGCTTTAATACCACCATAGATATATTATCGCCAAGCTCAATTAATCTTCAAATCCTAAATAATACATATTAAATTAAAACATTCTAGACTAAATAAATTCTAAGACTAATCATTCACACTCTCATTTACTTTAGGCTATTAAGCCACTCTTCTACTTGAATCTGACATCTTCACGAACATCCTTTTCCAATCCGAACTAGTAAGCTTATCCAACAAGAAAGTGTACAAGTATAGAGCTGCATTTTTTGGTTGCATAATATTAGACCCGGCAATATTGTACACGACACGTTAACACGACACGAATTCGCACGAAATTATCAGTATTTGGGTTGGCCTTATCGGGTCGGGTTGATAACGGGTGAACTCGTTAAGCACCCGTTATCTTAACGGGTCGTTTAAGTATTTTTCGCGAATGATCCGTTAACCCGTTAAGAATAAGGGTATTTTTGTAAATTTACGTTATAAAATCTCTATCTAACCCCACCAATGGCATGCTCCTATAAGTCCAAATTATTATTTTAGTTATGTTCTTACTATTTTATATTGTTGATTAATTACTTAAATCCCTAAGATTATTTCACTCTTGATTACAAATACAATCTAACCCACCAATGACATACATCTCTCATTCCATATTATTATTTTGTTTATTTTCTTATTATTCTACATTGTTGATTAATTACATAAATTCCTAGGATTATTTTGCTATTGATTACAAATACAATCTAACCCCACCAATAGCATCTTCCTTTGACTCCATATTATTATTTTAATTATTCTCAAATACTTAATATCTTATTCTTTTATCACAAATAATTGTCTAATTTGTGTTTTCATTTAACAATTTGTTAACAAATATAGTCCATTTTTTAAATGGGTGAAGCGCATGAAATGAGCAAAAAAATAACTCATTAGTCTTAACGGTCGGGTCGGGTTTTCGCGAATTTGAACAGGTCGGGTTCGGGTTTAATATTTCCCACCGTTAGCTTAACGGGTCGGTCGAGTCAATTCGCTTTTTTAATGGGTTGACACGAACACGACACGAAACCCGCAAACACGACACGTTTGCCAGGTCTACATAATATCAAGGAGAAGACATTCACTGAGACAAAACAACATACACTTAAACTTTATAAACAGAAAAAATACAAAGGACAACTTGCAAAGCAAGAATCGATACCAATACAAACTCTTATCTCACGGTATATTAAAAAGACCAAAAAAGGGACACCCATCAACTTAAAAACCCAGTTCACGATGAACTCAAAACTCAAAACACAGACACGCACATTTAACATGCATTAAAATCAAAACTTTTTTCCCAAAAAAACAAAGTAAGGCAGTGTGAGAGAGACCCAACAAATGATTGATGGCTCCTCAACTCATGAGCAGGGTGATTTTAGACCTCCAAGGCTAAAAGATATATGCCCAACCACCTTACATGGATAAGGTCTTTCATCTGAATTCTCAAGCCCAAAGCTTCAAGCTTTGCTGACCTATTAATTTACCCATATAGGAACTCAAGTAGTTCTTAAATAATTAAATACTATATATGGACACAAAAGTAGGACATCCAATATTTCATGGTGAATCATGCATGGGCATAAAAGAAAATAAACATGAGCACATATATGTAAAATGAAAAACCTTAGTCTATCAAATATCATGATTTTGCAGTTCCTTTGGAACTTTTTCCCTAAAAATTGTCACAAAACCAATTCCTAACCTCTTCCCTAATAACAGGAAAAAGATATTAGAAGCTATTGTAATAATATATAGAACATTACAAAGAAAAAAATTAATATTTTTACTTATAAGAATAAAAGTGATGAAAAGTCTAAAAGCTCTTCTCTTATAAGAAAAATAAATCCAAAAGAACGAAAAGAACAACACTATACACTTTTCATAACAGTAGAACTTAATGAAAAAAATCAAAGTTTTCCCCACGTGACATTACCTTGAGAGTTTACACTTTAGATTCCTGGAAAACATAAATGACCTAGTGAAGAAAATAGAACCCAGTGACATTGTTCTGCGGATTGAGGAATGAATTGAAGCTTCCATGGATCTTTGTTATGGAGTCTAAACTCTAAATA
The DNA here is from genome assembly GCA_024362665.1 of Prunus padus. NCBI lineage: Eukaryota > Viridiplantae > Streptophyta > Magnoliopsida > Rosales > Rosaceae > Prunus > Prunus padus. The sequence continues at coordinate 31,388,836 of JANFAM010000008.1, forward strand.
ATGTTTATTAATGGTTCATACGTAAAAAAAAAAATTGAAGACTAATATAAGACTGGATTGATTCTATGATAGGCACAGAAAAATGCAGGGCCACAACAAGAGCACACCAAGGCAAGGTAAGCTCTAAAATTTGACATCTAATATGGTCAGACACATACATTATTAACTACAATCAATTGAAAAGCTCATTGCATCACAAAACACAACCAATGAACTTGCATAAACAGTATCACAAGAAGCCATTATGTTGTTTTTTTTAGGACCTTTCCTATTGAGAGGGGCGATAATATACTAAACTCACACACACTATACAGATGCTAGGACTCGAACCCAGGACCTTGCCTGGGAGAGCAATTACTCCAAACCACTACACTAGTGGGTCCTTTGCAACTAGCCATTATGTTTTAAACAAATTCATACTTTTTTTTTTGGTTATTTTGCTTTTAAACAAATCCATATTTAATTATGAAGTCAAATGTAGAGTAAAACTTGTAAAGAATAAAAGAGATGGAAAAAAATATGTTCTGTTATTATATCTCGCCGTACAAAATGCTAGGTTTACAGTCTCCTATTCTAGCATAATTCCTAATTAAGGCTACAATCCAAGTTTGACCCATAAATCTTGGGGTCTAAGATTTGATTTCCAACACTCCCCCTCAAGTTGGAGAGTGAATGTTGTGAAGTCCCAACTTGCGACTTAAGCAATTGAAGGCATCTCCTCCTAAGGCCATCGTAAATATATCTGCCAGCTCATCTTATGAAGAAATATAGGAAGGAGATTACACCGACTTGCAGTTTCTCTCTCACAATGTGACAATCAATTTCAATGTGCTTCGTTCTTTCGTGGAAAATTGAATTTGCAGCTTGATTGTTGCAATGCAACAGTGTAGGACCCTTTTGTGTAACTCTTAAGTCTCGCAGTATATAGCGCAACCATGTAATCTCAAGACATGTGACTGCCATGGCCTTGTATTCTGCTTCTGCAAATGATCGAGCAACAGTTGACTGTTTCTTTGATTTCCATGGGACAAGAGAATCTCCTAGAAAAACACAATAACTTGTTGTTGATCTCCTTGTTGTTGGACAACCTGCATGATCTGAATCTCAATAAGCTCTCAACTCAAGGTTGTTCACAACCGGGAAAAACAAACCTTGACCAGGCGTGCCCTTAATGAATCTTAAAACCCGAAGTGCAGCCTCCATATGTGGTTTTATGGGTTGGTGCATGAACTGACTCAAAATCTGAACTGAATAAACAATGTCTGGCCTTGTGATAGTAAGATAAATCAATCTTCCTAACAACCTCCTATATCTCATCGGATCGTTGAGAAGATCACCATTCGTGGGTTTCAATTTCACATTTTGCTCAATTGGGAATTTTTCTGGTCGTGCACCTGTCAATCCTGCATCTTGTAAAATGTCTAAGGAATATTTCCTTTGTGACATAAAAAGACCTTTCTTAGATTTGGAAAATTCAATGCCCAAAACATACTTCAAGTCACCAAGATCCTTGATGCGAAATTGTTTGAGAAGGAAAGATTTAAGACGTTCCATTTCTTGACGATTATTGCCCGTAATGAGAATATCATCAACATATATGAGCACACCTGTAAAAGAATCTCCATTAACCCTTGTAAAAAGAGAATAGTCAGCCATAGATTGTTGAAAGCCCGCTTTCTTAATATCATGGGAAAATTTGGAGAACCAGTTACTTTAAGCCCATAAAGAGACTTATTCAGCAGACACACCAGATTCTCCCCACTGCGCAAGGACCGGGAGGAGGGACCACCATGGAGAAAGGTATTTTGAACATCAAGTTGGTGAACAAACCAATTACAAGCAGTAGCAACAGATAAAAGGCAACAGAGAGTAATAATCTTGGCAGTAGGGGAGAAAGTCTCACTGTAATCAACACCCTCAATTTGGGTGTAGCCTTTGGCGAAGAGGCGAGCCTTGTAGCGCTCGATGGAACCATCTGAATTGTATTTAATTTTATAAACCCACTTGCAGCCAATGGGTTTGTGACCAAGCGGTAAAGGAACAAGTGTCCAAGTCCGATTGAGTTGCAATGCATCCAACTCGGCTTTCATGGCAAGTTGCCAATGGGGATCAGAAGTAGCTTGAGCATAATTAGTAGGCTCACGGGTTCCTGAAACGTTAGCAAGAAAAGCACGATGCGATGGAGAAAGATGATGATAGGAAATAAAATTAGATAAAGGATGACGAGTACCTGAAGTTGGCCTTGAGGAGGATGACGAGTCAGGAGAGGTAGAAGAAAAGCCCATAAATTAATCATTTTGCCAACACGGTGGGTGTGTCGGAAGGGTGGAGTGTCGTGGAGGTGGCTGGTTCAGGCATCAAGCGGAGAGGGAGGAATTGGGTCAGCAGTAAAAGTGGGGATTGCATTTGTTGGCACAGTAGGGGTGTGAGGAGAAGGAGGCCCAACACGAGCTGGTAAGGAAGGGGAGAGTGAGCTGGACAAGGGCCCAATGTCCAAAGAAGGGAGACTAGATGTTGGAATGGGAGAACCTGGAGATGGAGTGGGTTCGGGTAGGTGGGTTTGTATACAGGGAGTGGGACCGGGTAGATGGCTTTGTGTAGGTGGAGTGGGATCGGGTAGATGGATTTGTGCAGGAGTAGGTGATGGAGTATGACTTGGTGGGGAAAAAATGTATAGTCTAGAGATGGTGTAGGTAAAACTGGTTGGGTGAGGGAGCTGGGTGGGGTGTTTTGGTGGGATTGAAAAGGAAAAATATTTTCAAAGAATTTGACGTCCCGACTCACAAAAAAGTGTTCGGTGTCAAGATAATAAAGTTTGTAACCCTTTTGCCCCGCATGGTAACCCAGAAAAATACAACGCCGTGCGCGAGGGTCAAATTTGTGAGTGGGATGGACATTGGTGGCGTAACACAAGCTGCCAAAAGCACGAAGGTGATCAAGATGCGGTCATTTATGATAAAGCAATTCAAAAGGGGATTTATCGGACAATAAGGGTGTGGGTAAATGATTGATTAGATATACGATAGTCAAAACATAGTCACCCCAAAAAGACAAGGGAATATCCAATTGAAAGCGCAAAGCGCATGCAACATTAAGGATGTGCGGTGTTTACGTTCAACGACACCATTTTGTTGAGGTGTGTAAACATAAGAGCGTTGAAATTCAACCCCATGGGAGACAAAAAATCTTTCAAAGAAAGAAATTCAGAACCATTATTTGTACGAAGGGTTTTGATAGTGACATTAAACTGATTTTCAACCAAGGCAAAAAAGATTTAAGCAAAGTCTTTGTTTCAGATTTTAGTGACATAAAAAACACTCAAGTGCATCGAGTAAAATCATCTACAACGGTAAGAAAATAATGTGCACCAGTATGTGAGTGAACACGGTGTGGACCCCAAATATCACAATGTAACAATTCAAACAGAGAAGAAGTTTATGTTTTACTTAAGAGCGATTCCACCCATCAACCTAGGCGAGGGCAGTCAGGGGCCCAAGCCCCGTTTGCAGCTTCCAGTGGGCTAGTCTTGCCCGGGCAAGATGCGGGTCCCACGAACCTGGGTCAGCCCGAGGGAGATTTCAGCCTGCGCAACAGCCCGAAGGCGGGGTGACGTCAATGAGCGGTTTTGAATTTTTACTGTTGGCTCATGCAATGCATGCGCCAACGATAAAAATTTCAAAATTGTGTGCGCTACGTCAGCCCTGCCCCTCCACCAATGGCAACACGCCACGTGGCGCGCCGAGGTCGCTGCAATCGGTTTTGTCCTCCAATCCAACAGCTGGCCTTTTTTTTTTGCTTAAAAAATCTGAAAAAAATTCATAAAAAATTACCAAAAATTCTGGAAATTTTTTTCTATGAATACCAACCAATATCCTTCACTTTCAACACCAAATCCTCATACATTTTCTTCTCCTTCTAATATTATTCACTTTCTACACAAAATTTTCTTCACTTTCAATTTTCATTTTTATTCACCATCTTATGGCATCTTCCATTGAAGACCGAGGGACGTGGTCAACCATGGAAGATGTTCTGTTGTGTGAGTGTTGGGTCCAAGTTGATCATTGTCCGATCACAAGCAATAAGATGAAGTTCTCTCATATGTGGAGAAAAATTCATGCCAAATTTTGTGAAAGATCGGGGTCGGCTCGTATGGAAATGGCCTTGGCTAGTAGGTGGAAATTTTTGAATAAAGAGTTGGGCAAATGGAGAGATGCGTTGGCAAAAGCGAGGGACAACCATCGAAGCAGCAAAAATTTTAGCGATGAGTTAAATTATTTGTAATTTCCGTTTTATTAAATTTAAAGTCCGAATTTTTTTATGTTTCTTGCATTTCGAATATATTTTTAATGTTTCTTGCATTTCCAATTTTTATTTTTATGTTTCTTGCATTTCCAATATTTTTCTTAATGTTTCTTGCATTTCTAATTTTTTAAAATAGATTATGCAAGCACAAATGTTGTTCGGTGCCATTGGGCAAGGCAAAAAATCTTTCAACCATCAACAATGTTGGGAGGTGGTGAAAAATTGTGCGAGATTCAGAATTATTCCCACGAGTCCGACCGTTGTGTTGAACGAGACGCCGCTCCAGGATTCAACGGCATCGGATTAGTCTTTGGAATCCCCGATGAGTGAAGACTCACCAATCCAAAAGGAGCCGAGGCCTATTGGGAGAAAGGCGGTGAAGGCCAAGAGAGGGAGTACTTCCACCAATGATACGGCAAAAATTTTGGAGCAAATTGCAAGGAACGGAACCATGAGAATTGAGTTAGACATGAAAAAGATGCGGACGAGAAGGCAATGAATGAAGAATATGCAAGAGAAAGGGAGTATATACGCGCACAAGACATTGAGAAGAAGGATCGGGAAACCATGGCCATGGATACAAGTCATATGTCCCCTAAAACAAAATCATTTTGGAAGCAAGAACAAAGGGATGTTATGAGAAGAAGGCTTTTCCATGACGATGGACCTAGCAACACCGATTGGTTAAATGATCAAAACCATTAGGCTATTTTGGTTGCCTTTTATTTAATTGTATTGCATGTTTTTTAATGAAGTAGTTGTATTTCTTGTCTTTTAATTAATTAGTAGTATTTCTTAATTAGTTGTATTGCTTTTCTTTTAATAAATAAAGAAATCATTCAATAAAATACCTTTTTATTCAACACATTGCATACATAACACAACCAAAGCATAATTAAAAACAAAACACAACCAAAGCATACATCAACACAAAGCAAAATTAAAAACAAAGCATCTTCACTTGACTTCATTCACCGTCATTGCCACTTCATTCACCGTCATTGCCACTTCATTCACCGTAATTGCCACTTCATTCACCGTCATTGCCTCCCACCGCCCATAAGTGCACCATCAAGTCAACTTGACGTCGTTCATGAATATAAGACGATTGCATCTCCGTATATCGATCAATCTACGGTTCATGAAACGACTGTCCCTAACCAATGGTTCATGCTCCAGTGTTTGTCCATTTGCATCCATGGGGCCTTTCATAAATTCTTGTCAAAGCCGTTTTCATGGGATCCGGTTTGAACACGCCTGGAGCATCATAATCATACTCATCCTCCATAATCATGTTATGGAGGATGATGCGCGTCATCATAATGCTCTGAAGCACCTCCTAATCAAACATATGCGCAGCACCCTAATAATTGCCCACCAAGCTTGGAGGATATCAAAACACCTTTCGACATCTTTCTAATAACCCTTTTGATAGGCAGAAAATAATTTTTCCTTCTCCGATCGGGGATAAGAAATTTTTGACAAATGTGTTCCACCTCGGGTAGATGTCATCTGCTAGATAATACCCACCCCAAGAGACGATATTGTTGATTTCATATGTGATATTCAGGGCTTTACCTCTCAAGACATCGTTGAATACCGGGATTGACCCGGCACGTTCGCGGCAACTCAAAAGGCATGCCAAACCCATGTATCAAATCCGACAACGGCCGAGGATGATACTTTTTGCCTTTTCCTATTTCCATAATCTCCTTGCTAGGCAGTTGGGCAATTCTTCCATTGCCGGTGCATACAATCGATGCTTCCAATCATGCCTGGAAAACCTCGAGCTTCGGCTTTTTGTATAAGCTTTTGGAGGTCCCTAGGGGTAGGTTTACGGAGGTAGTCCCTTATGTAGAGAGTCTTGATTGCATCACAGAATCTGACCAAGCTCTCTAGAGTAGTGGACTTCCCCATCCTAGTAATCTCATCCACCTGATCAGTAGATGCACCAAATGCCGCATTCGTAAAGCAGCGGTAAGCTTTTGCTCAGAAGAAGCCCCAAAACCCCAACAGATCACACTTTTGAACGAAGTATGCATCGTAATTGCAAACATCATGCATGACTTTATTGAACAAATGGGGTTGCATTCTATATCGCCCTCGAAAAAATCATTAGAGTACATAGAATTTGGGATAAAGTAATCTTCCAAAAGATTATTACCCCGAGAATGCCTATGTCTGTCTAAGTTCGGGCCACAACCGACTTTTGAACCACGGTGGTGACCTTGGCTTGATAGATCGAGCATACTCTAAGCATCTCCTCATGTATGACATTGAGAGTGGAGTATGAAATCTAAAATCTGAGAAATGAAAGGATAGAGTAGATCTGGTGTGAGAGGTATGAGTTGAGCCTCTGGTTTTATAAAGAGATTTAGAAGATAGGGATGACACGTGGAGCGATTTTAGAAGGTGAAATCTTATCTCAATTCTGAGATTTGTATTTTATAATGAATATCGACACGTGGCACCCGAGAATCTTATCCGAAATTTGAGATTTGTATTTTATAATAAATGTCGACATGTGGCAACCGAGAATCTTATCTTTAAATTTTATCCGAAAAATTCATTCGAATTATGAGATATGAATTTTAAAATAAATATTGACACATGGGAACCCAAAATCTTATCCGAAAATCTTCTCCAAATTTATTGTTTAGGTAAAAAAATAAAAAATAAAACTAAAAGTTAATAGTATTTGCCCTTTGCCATGGCAATGGGTGGAAACAAACCTTGCCTCCCTAACACTTTGCCATGGCAAATGGGTGGAGTTGCTCTAAGGAAAAGGGAATCCGAGTTTGTTTGGCCAGAGGACAAACAATTGCAAGAATGATAAAATGAAGAAGATATAAATGTAAAAGATTTAGATAACAACTGAAGGCGAGCGAATGAAGGATGTCCAAGACGATGATGCCATATGGTGGATGTGTGCGTGACATGACAAGAGACAGGTGCTTTGGTCAACGACAACATATAATATAGGCCTCCATTTTGCTTACCCCAACCAATCATCCTTCTCATAGCCAAGTCCTGAATAACACAAAAATCAAGAAAAAGAATTATAAAACAATGAAGAGATTTGGTGAGTTTGCTAGCGTACATTAAATTTGAATGGAAATTAGGGACATGAAGAACATCTTCTAGGGTGATGTCTTTATTACAAACAATTGTGCCTGTGGAATCAATAGGAACAGAACAACTTGTGGGTAAATTGACGGAAGGTATAGAAGAGGAATTGCTCTGAATAAAAAGAGAAGAGTCAGATGTGATGTGATCTGTAGCTCCACTGTCAAGAATCCAAGAGTTAGAAAGAAAAAAAGAATTAACAGACGGAGTGTTGGAAGTGCGAAATCGACATGCTGCATTAGGAAAAGCATTTGGGTTTTCGGAGGGAAGTTGGGACAAATTTACCATGACTGCAGCAAGTTGTTTGCATTGCTCCTCACAGAGGCCAGCAAGGACGTTGAGGATGGGCCCCAAATGAGAGGAAGGGACCGTCTATGAAAGGGCTGCTTGATATGCTGAAAAATTGGAGCATGTGTTGTTGTTGCTGTCACGTGGTTGCTCTGATATCATGTAAAGAATAAAAGAGATGGAAAAAATATGTTCTATTATTGATATCTTGCTGTACAGAATACTAGACTTCATATACTAGGTTTACAATCTCCTATTCTAGCATAATTCCTAATTAAGGCTACAATCCAGCTTTGACCCATAAATCTTGGGGTCTAAGATTTGATTTCCAACAAAACTTCATAAGAACACTAATCGACATAATTATAATCCCAAAACTATGACAACTTAAGGGTTAATGACAGTTTAGTACCATATTTTTACACCCTTAAGACATGTTAGTCCTTATCTTCTCAATTTTTACAATCACATACCCCGATTTTTTAAATTTGTTACAATGTGGTTCCACCGTTAGGGTTTCCATCAAATCTCTCTGTTAATTGCATACGTGGCACTATGGGTCCAACATTTTCTATTTTTTAAAATTTTAAATTGATTAAAATATGAATAAAATATTAAAACCAAAATTACAAAAAATAAAATAGAAAAGTTGATAGAGGTCCAAAAATCCAACCAATAGTTGGGTCTTGTCCTCGAATTATTGTTTGTTGATACAAGGCTCTTGACTAGTTTGCCACGTAGATTACATTCATTTTTTGTTCATATTATATACTTATTACCTAAAACGGGTAAGATGAGGATTTTGTATAATTCATTGTTTGTTTCTTTTTTTAGTTTTTCCATTCAATTAATTGCATTCATCAATTCTATTATCATTTCTAATTAATAGGATGCCTATATTAATATTGTTTTTTTTTCTTTTAACCTAATAAAATCGTTGGCTTTCTTTCTTATTGTTTACCACCTCTTTATTAGGTATATTGAAGCAACAAAAAAAGGTATATTAAAAATAACAAAATACCTATATGTGAGGTAGATTATATATTATCTCATATTTACCTAGTATTTATGTACATAATCTCATATTTACATAGTAATCAGGTACATAATCTCCTATTTACCTAAGAATGAGGTACATTAGAAAGTTCTACTTATATACATACACACTTAAATTAATATAAAGCACATTAGCTCATATAACCTATAAATCAGGGTCATAAAAACGTCATCATTAGTTCTCTTGTTTATATTGTTTTTATCAACTTGTTTTAATTGTTGTTATGCTTAAACACCACGAATCAACTTGATAAGTATTAAACATATTTTGTTTTCAATATGCGGGTGTTTACCTGATGCATAGGTACATAGTTTCATGTGGGTGCTTACCTCATCGATTAGTATAATATGTGGGTCTTTGCTTTTATTGATTAAATTGTATTTTATCCATATATTTGGTAAATATTCACAAGGAAAGAATTAAAAATTTAAATTCGACACAAAAAAAAAAAAGTAATAAAAGTCAAATGAATTGCATCTAAAACCAAAACAGCGAGGACTAAACCCAATGACAGCTAATCGTTTTGGACCTAGATCTAAGAAGCCCAAAATAAAACTCTCTCTCTCTCTCTCTCTCTCTCTCTCTCTCTCTCTCTCTCTCTCTCTCTCTCTCTCTCTCTCTCTCTCTCTCTCTCTCTCTCTCTCTCTCTCTCTCTCTCTCTCTCTCTCCCATCGACTTATTCTCCCCCATTCCCCATGACCACCACATGCAAGCTCCAACCCCCAAACTCATCCCACATCCACCCTTCACCCCAGCCCGCAACCACAACCCCCGCGAAGCTCCAACCCTAAAACCCATGGCAGGACCACCAAGAACCACCCAACCATCTCCATCTCGCCAATCTCCTTCAGCCCTCATCCGTTTCTCAAATCTCTAGCAGCCCCACCCCATTATCAACCACCCTATCTCCCGCTCTACCTCTCTCCTTCCCCTGTAACCCTCTAGCGCCTCTTACCTACCTAACCCAACAAGCCACCACCACAACAGCCCCCAACCAACAACCACCGCCCAGCCACCACAATTTTTTTCTCAAGACACCCAAAAAAACACCTCAACAGACCAACCATCAATTTCTATAGATGCAAATAGTGTTCGAATTTTTCTTTCAATTTGTTGGTTTTTTAATTCGCAGAGAGAGAGAGAGAGAGAGGGGTAGAGAAAAGGGTGCGGAGTGGTCGCGAGTAAGGCTTGATGGTGGGTTGCGGCTGGGGTTGGGGGTCTAGGTTGCAACTGAGTCTAGGGGTGGTCTAGGTTGTTGGGGACGAAGACCTCGTAATCTCTGACGCTGAAGAGACTTTTTCGCCTTTGGGATCTCCGGTTCTCACGTTGCCCTCCTCCACATCCAAATGGTCACCACCTTCAAGGGACGGTGGGAAGGTGGAGAGTTGAGGGTTCTTTTTTTATTGTTACAAAATACAAAAATAAAAAACGACAAAGCAACCCAATAATTAAAAATTCATGCCAATTCCATGTCGATGAAGAGGAGAATCTAGTGGGTTTGATGGAGGAGAGAAAAATAAGAGAATGAGAGAATGTGGGAGTGAGTTGGGAAGGGCGGATTGTGGGGGTTGGGTCGACGTCGGGAAGGGTCTGGGTGAGAGAGAGAGAGAAAGAGTTTTATTAAAAATATTTTTTTTTTTTCAGTTTTTTAATATTTTATTCATATTAAAATTAAAAAGAAAAGAAAATGTGGGACTCATAGTGCCAACGTAGTCAATTAACGGAGACATCGTGACAGAGACCTAACGGTGGAACCACATTCTAACAAATTTAAAATATTGGGGTATGTTATTGTAAAAATTGACAAGGTATGGACTAACATGTCTTAAGGGTGTAACCACAGGGTACTAAACTATAATTAACCCAAAACTTAAACACATATAAATAAACCCCTCATGGGCATCCTCGACTCTACAATTACAAATGGGTTTGGTTCTAAATAAATCAACCACTTCAATAAAGTTACAATTTAGGTTACAAACAAGAATTCGTATAAATCAAATCTAATTAGATATAAATAAGCTATAAATCAAACATAACCCAAATGAAATTAAGCCCCAATCTTCAGTAAGAAAGACAAAAAGGAACCAAAAATTACCCGATTGCAGACATTGAAGATGGGCAACTCGGCACACGACGATCCAACGGTGTCGCCTGTGCGGTGGCATGTGACGTCGAGGCTTCGACCGGCGGAATCGCAGAGATGAGAAGAGGTGGTCAGGGCAGTCCTCTGATGCCCAACCCCTAAAAGTTACTGATGAGGGAGAGGAAGAGAGAGAGAGGGAGAGAGAGGGAGTAAGAAAGCTTCAGGCCTGTTTGGTATTTGATTTGAGTCCAATTTTATAACTCAAAAACTGATTTTAAGTCAAAAGCTCAAAAGACTCGTTTGGTGGCCCATTTTTAAAAACTTAAACCCAAAACAAACTCAAAAAGACCCCTATTATTGAAAACAAAATAAATGAGTTTTTCTTGAATTTTCGTTCCCTCTCTATTCGTCATTCTTTCTTTTCGAGCATCAACAATATCAAGCTTCCATGGCAAAAGCTTGAAGCTCTCTTGCTCCCTCTCCCTTTGTCCTTCTCTCTTTCGTCCCTTTCTCTCTTTTGGTCCCCATCTCTCTCTCCTCATCTCACTCATCAGTTCAAACCCTAGAAATTGGGGATTCTTCCAATATCAAATGTGAGATTGATCTATAAATAGATCCTTGGACCTGTCAAAGGTGAGACTTCCAATAATGAAAAGTCTCAAACGGCGGAGATTATGGGTTGGGATGAAAAAGTTTAATGGCAGCAGAGAGGCCTGCGTATGAATCTGGATGGGGCAGGCTGGTTCAGAACTTCCATTCTGTGTATAGGTCTAAGTTGTTTACATGGCTATTTGTCTTCCAGTAAACCAAGTCTATCAATCAAATTGTTGTTGTTTTTGTAAGAAAGTCTATGAGGGTTGATATTCCATTGATAGCATGGGGAGATATTTCTCTCAAGGAAAACTCAAAGTTCCCATTTCAATGACTGTGATGGGCTGAACATGAAGGAGTTGATGTTTCCTAAGTTTTTTGCAATAGGTCAAAGATGACAGATCTGATATGTTCATAATTTGCGAGAGAATTTGTGACTGCAATTGTAATGCCAATTTAATGTAATAAGCGCAGTATTCAAGGCGGCTTTTGAATTTTGTCATAGCGGGTTCATAATTTGTGAGATAAAAATTTGTTTTCAAGAATTCAACTAAACAAGTTTTCAAATTTTAAAGATTCAAAAACAGTTTTCAAGTTGCATACCAAACAACTTTTCGAATCTTAAAAAATCGATTTGAGAACTTCTTATTTTTAAGAAAAATAACAATTTTTGAGTTCCCTACTTGGATAGGATACCAAACAGGCCCTTCAAGTTTCTGCCACAGGCTTTTTCTGTTTTCTATTTGTTGATGTTTTTGAGTTTGTTTTGGCTTCGGGTATTTAAAAATGGGCCTACTACCAAATGATTTTTTGGGTTTAGACTTAAAATATGTTTTTGACTTATAAAATTGGACTCAATTCCAATACCAAACAGCCCCTAAAGGTTTGCAAAATTTTTTTTTCCAGACAAAAAAAAACCCTTCAATATATATATATATTTACAAGCAACATTGGAGAGGAGGAAGTAGAAGAAGAACCTCGTATACATGTGTCATCGGAGTTCAAATCTTATACCACTGATTTGTAGGCAAATTTTCTTACCACTTAGCTATGGATCCGTTGGCAAGTTAAGTTCAGTTCATGTATATATTTTTGTCAATATTTAGTTACGACTCGATGTAATTTTATTGTGAGTGATTTATAATTCAAATAGACAAAAAAAGTATTCATATTTATGTACATTGCATGACCGTGCGCAATTGCCACCATCCAGTGGTGGAGCCACCATGGGGTCATTGCATCCCTGTATTTTTGTTGGAGCTCCCTAGTTTTGCCCTTGGCAACCATGGGAGCGACCCCATGGAGAAGAAGAAGTTGTTGCCTTTGGTCTTTTTTTTTTCTTTTTTTAAACAACCTGGCAAAACAACGTCGTTTTGGCCAATGCAATTTTTTAAAATAAACTGGCCAAAATGACGTCATTTGGGCCAAGACTTTATAATTGAAAAAAAAGGGGCTGCAGCTTTTTGAACAGCCCACACCCGATATTGCACCTCCAAAACCCCAATTTTAATATCTCCTCCTCAACAATCCTAACTCCAATCTCCCCAAAACCTCAATCTCTATCTCCTCCCTTTCTGCCGTCGCCGCCACTATTATTGTGAAATTTCCCATTTCAAGTAATTCTAAACCCTAAGTCTAAATTAATGTTGATATATGATGTTTTTAATTAAGTTGAATTCGAATTCATAATTATTAGATGAAATTTATGGTTTGATTGTAGGTTATATATGACAAGACCCGCCCTAAATTCCTTGGAATCTGTAACGGATCCTATGGTTTTTCCAACATTAAACCAATGTCGGGTCCACCCACTAAAACAAACCTCCTCTTCCCCGAAAACGAAGGAAAGAGGGTCGAGACTTCTGCCGAAATTTCGGCAAAGTCTCCCCTGAAAAATGGACTTTACCAAAATTCTCAACCTGTTAAAACAATAGAATAAATACACCAACAGCCAGCATGCACAAAGTAACAGCACACATATTACAGAATAGGCCTTCGACCTTAAATTCAATCCTTTAACAAAACTTACTAGAACATGTTAGACAGAACTCAAACAGTTTATTTTGCGGCTGCACCTAGGTTAACCTAGGTTGCCTACGTACCCTTACTGAGGGATCAAGCCACACGTAGTTCTTCATTCAAAAATATCAATCCATAAAGTATATAGATACTGTCAAAGTAAAACCAACCATTCAATTCAGATTCATTTTCAGCTTCAATTTCAACAAGGCATACAACTAAATGATTTACAAATCCCCTTTCCTCCTATGTTTCATAACTCGAAACCATTTCTGTAAGACCCGTGTCTTGAGGAAGCAAGAACGGTGAGCAATCCCACATTGCTCGGGGACTCGGGGAGGGAAAGGTGAAGTGCCTTATATGTGTGGGCACTTCTCTTCCTAGCACGAGGCCTTTTGGGAGCTCATTGGCTTCGGATTCCTTGTAACTACGAAGTTAAGCGAGTTGGGGTTAGAGCAATCTTAGGATGAGTGACCCACTGGGAAGTTGCTTGTGAGTTCCCAAAAACAAAACCGTGAGGGCGGGGCCCAAAACAGACAATATCGTGCTAGAGGAGTCGGGTCGTGACATAATGGAACAGAGCTGGACCCCGACCGGAAGTGTGCCATCAAGGACGCTGGGCCCCAAGGGGGGTGGATTGTAAGACCCGTGTCTTGGGGAAGCAAGAACGATGAGCAATCCCACATCGCTCGGGAAGGGAAAGGTGAAGTGCCTTATATGTGTGGGCACTTCTCTTTCTAGCACGAGGCCTTTTGGGAGCTCACTGGTTTCGGATTCCTTGGAACTACGAAGTTAAGCGAGTTGGGGCCAGAGCAATCCCAGGATGCGTGATGAATCAAAATGCACATATTGAAACGGCTATAAACAAACACTCTGAGCAAGCTAGTATGGCTTATCGCACATGCTTGATTGCATCAATGAAGTGCACTAAGTTTTTGTTGCGACAATGTCTTGCTTTTTGTGGCCATGATGAAAGTGCCACTTCAAGCAATAGGGGAAATTACTTGGAGCTATTGTAATTGACAGGACCCGACCCGAATTCCACCCCGGAACTCGGGCCGAATCCTACGATATGCCCGACATCAACCCATGTCGGGCCCACAAACTAAACTAGTTCTCTCTTCCCGAAATTTACACAGAAAGGGGCCAAGACTTCTGCTGAAAAATGGCCAGAGTCTCCCCTACAACAAGGACTATCCCAAAAATTTCAACCTGTTCAAACAAGCAACAAATTACAACTCAAGCGCCAGCATGCATACAAAAATACACAACAGGCCTCCGGCCATTAAAATTCAACCCTAACAGATAATACAGAGCAATCTAAGAGTCAGCGGAAAAGAAATAACAGAATACAAAGTTAGGGTTCAAGGACAACAGATCCTACCCTTCAGTCAAAGCTCGGGAAGAGAAGCGCATGGCCGAACAGTTACGAAGCGACGACTACGGTCTGGGGGGCGCAAAACAGAAAGAGTATGAGTGGACAAAAACAAGGTTTTACATACTTAAATCAAAGTACTAACCCCACCGTTTAAAACCATGCGAAACATGCATATGAAATCGTTTATATACTTTAGTGACTTAAAAACCACCCTATCTCAAAATAGGTGAAAACCTACCAGCTCAAAGCCTTTTTCCAAATAAACCAACCTTTTACTTTTCCCGAGGCATAACCTCCCAAAACACGAACTCATATACGTATGTATAAGTATAACTGAAATAACTTCAAGAATGTGAGCACGAGAATACAATAGAATCCTCAAATACCAAAACAACATTTAAAATGTCAAAGATCTCACTCACGCCGAGAAAACCAAACTCGACAACCATACGTAACTCAAATGTAGTTCAAATCATTTATATAAATATATATAAGATCAGGATTTACAATCCAATAAATAAAACATATCAAGTACTGAAATCCAATCAAGTATCGCAACCGAAACAGTAAACAGTTTCCCAAACTTCCCCACTCTCACAACCATGTGCTCACAAGCACGACAAGCGAGGAACGATCCTCACTAAAATAAATATGAATACGAAGGTACTAACACACGCGTATAGGTATAGTATAACCATAACACCGAACACAAGTACCAGGAGAAAACAATCCAACGGGGATCATTTGACCGACACCGCATACAGTCTCATCGAGACACCGTGCCCAGGGTTGAGCCATCCAATGTGGGACTAAACTCTCAGGCCTATATGGTAAAAACTTACCAACCATAACTCCGAAATCTGTCCTACGCGCGCAGACTACCCAATCAAGGGTCTACACTACACCTCGTTAAGGTATGCATCGATCGAACCATACCAAAACTAGGTAATTGTATCATATCAATCGCCATGCGATCATCGATGTCGTAACAGGGAGAGGTACAATACAAGGTGCTAACATCACTCACATCAATCGCTACGCGATAATCAATATATATATATATATATTCATTCACAAAGTACCCAACCCCAAACATCGACACCAGGACATATACAAGTCCATCAGTCAAATACCCAATAATAACACTCAAAGTCGAGGATATCACCGTCCAAAACATATATTTCTATATTCAAAATAATCACACGGGTCAAAAGATCGCATAACAGACCTTACTCAATTCAAATGTCACATTTCATTTAAAATCATAATCAAAACCCAACTTAAACCAAAAGTCAATAAACATCAATATAGTTACATAAGGGACCTCAAGTCCCGACACAGGGCATTCCCACCCAAAGGTATATAATTAAAGTATAAAGAACTCGTTTGTAAACACATACCGTTAAACCAAACGTATAATCCAAAATATACATATATATATATATATATACATAAAACATAATGATCCTTTAAAATACAATAACTCAAGCCCAATCCCATATACATATATATATATATATATATATATATATATATATATACGTACAATCAATTCCCATTATTCCAAAGTATTTATTCAAAGTAAATATATATATAATCAAAGTATAAGTAATTATACTTCATAAGGTTTAAACGCCAAAACCGAATACGTAATCAAACTGACTACACTAACGTCCAAATATTCAATTATATAATTAAAATATAATATAACAACCCTTTTAAATATAATATCCCAAAAGATCCATAAATTCTCATTTATGTATAATAATCCATTAAATCTATATTTTATAAAGTATAACGACTTCAAACTTAAAATAGCTCAATTATATAACCAAATTTCAATACGAAAATCACCGGGCGTTCACCACGTCCCGTTCAATACCCAATGGTATAAATAATAATAAAATAGCCATCAGGGCCCCACAAACAAACCGGCAACCCAAATCATTTATATACCTCAATGCAATTCATTTTAATATAATTCAACCAAAGTCAAACCAAGACTTTAAAACAATTATCAAATCCCATTCATGCATTGCATTCAATTCTTTAAAATCATGCACGCTGAAAACAATGTCCACTCACCGTTGGTCCTATGCTGCACAACCCTCAAAGGGTCCCGCTTACAGAGTACGCAAAGTCAAGGTACCTAAAGCGTTAAATACGAGGATTGGATTAGTACTGTGAACCGTACGAGAACCTTAAACTCAAACCTTACCAAAACCCGACTTAACGTGCATGTACGTCGTACGAAGGATTCTAAGGTCAAACTACCTCTTTTAACCAGTGGGACCGCCCCGAAAGACTCACGGTCAACCGGCGGTCAAACATCCTGTTTCGGTCAACCCGTGCCCGCAGAGCCCACGACCTCCAAATCGATCCGGACATTCCTAGAAGTCCAACAAAGTCAACTACGTTGCAAGGCGACCTCGGGAAAGCCTCGGTCAAACTTGGTCAAACTTGGTCAAACAGACCCGAATAGGTCAAACCGGGCCCGTGGGTCCCATGACTCCATACTTAGATTCGAAAGTTCCTACAGGTTCAACACGACCTAAACAATGTGTCATGAAAGTTTGGTCACGATCGGACGGTCGGATTGCTCACGATCGCACGATCGCACGATTAAGGTTTAATTCAAGCTTTAAGTCATTGATCTGGAGCATCCGGGACTCCGAATCACGATCCGTCAATTCCTATATGATCCTAGAAATACGAGGAACCACATATGTGAATTCGGATTCGATCCAACGGTCCGAACCTATCGAACCCAAACAACGCATAATAGGCGTACATTGGTTTGATAGTCAAACGACGTCCGAATCGCAATCCGAGCACACGTACGCATTCACAACGACACGAGGGTCGTAACAGACATGAGAACCGCCACCACAACTACCCCACGCGCCGCTACATGCGCTGGCAGCGCGTGTGGGTGTGGTGAGCGATTCCGGCCGACGACAAACCGTCACACCGGCCAACACCACCTATACCAAACGAAACTAGAGGCGGAGGGGAGTTCGAAACTGTTCAAACCCAACCTGGAACCGGCCGGCAAACACCGTGAAAACTGAGTTTTAGATCTAATCAATTTGAGACCAAATCGATCGATTTCAAGCTTGAAAACAGCTAAAGGGGTTCAAGGGAGGAAGAAAGCTCACCTGGATCGGCCCGAGCTTGCCGGAAACCGCCGGATCGACGCTGGGAATTTTTGAAGAGAACCGGCCTAATTTTTGGGTTTTCCGGCGACAGGAGTGGCAGCCGGTGGCTGGGATGGGCTGGGCCTTGACCTAACAAGCTAGTGGTCCTTTTGGGACCAGTGCCGGCCCACATGGTGGCCGGTGGTGGCGCCGGCGTCCAAGGAGCCGATCGGTAGTTACAATGGGGGAGCTGAACCGTCACACACGTGGGGGGAGAGAGAGAGAGAGAGAGAGAGAGAGAGAGAGAGAGAGAGAGAGAGAGAGAGAGAGAGAGAGAATCTGAATTGTGATTGGTCAGTGGGGGTATTTAACAAATTCCAAAATGACCATTACGCCCCTCTTTCTCGATACAACTCCGATCCAAAAGTGCCGCACGTCCCGGAACTTGTTTCAACGTGCCGGACGCAATGGCGCAACTCGTTTCACCAAATTCCGTCCCAAAAATATCGTTGACCAAAATACCCCTTTAATTTATAATTTCCAATTAAATTCCATTTTATTATTTTAATTCCTTTTTAATTCATTTTAA
Organism: Prunus padus; assembly: GCA_024362665.1. Lineage (NCBI taxonomy): Eukaryota > Viridiplantae > Streptophyta > Magnoliopsida > Rosales > Rosaceae > Prunus > Prunus padus. The sequence goes on from JANFAM010000008.1 coordinate 31,407,412, forward strand.
TTATCCAAATTAATTAACTAAATTAATTAATTCATTTTATCTATAAATTGGGTCAGGGTCGTCACAGTAATTCCTCGTAGACAGTTGTCTACGAGGAATTTCAAGTCGATAGCTCCTTGCATTCAAAAAGATCTTGTCAATCCATGTGCCCTTGAAACACTTGTTTCTATCATGAGTGATTTAAAAGATAGATTCTTTTCTATATTGGTGGATGAAGCACGTGATGTTTTGGCAATTGGCTATGATGTTGTGTTATGTGGACGAGAAAGAGCATGCAATTGAAAGGTTTGTGCGGATCCAACATGTTACCGACACCACTTCAACTTCACTAAAGGATGATATCGACACATTCTTTTCTTCCAACGGTTTGAGCTTTTCCAAACTACGAGGACAAGGTTATGATGGAGCTAGCAATATGAGAGGTGAGTTGAATGACCTTAAGATAAAGATTTTGTGAGAACAACCATGTGCTTATTATGTTCATTGTTTTGCTCATATACCTCAACTAGCTCTTGTTGTTGTGGCAAAGAAAATTATTGACATTTCGTCTTTTTTCACAATGGCTAATAGCATTGTTAACTATGTTGGAGCATCTTGTAAGCGACGTGATGCACCTACACCGCAACTTTAACAAGAGCTTGTGATAGCTTTTGAAAATGATTGTCTTATAACGGGGCGATGCTTAAATCAATAAACAAGTCTCAAATGTGCCGGTGACACACGATGGAACCCACATTATGGTACCTTAATTAGCATCACTTCTATGTTTTCATCCGTGGCTCATGTGCTTCAAATGATTATTGATGATAATCCCAATAAGTTAATGAGAGAAATGTTTACTTTTGAGTTTGTGTTTCACCTATTCTTGATGAAAGCTATATTGAGACTCATAAATGGTGTGTCACAAGCATTGCAAGAGAAAGATCAAGAAATTGTGAATGTGATGGCTTTAGTGAAATCATGCAAGGAAAAGCTACATTGGATTAGGAATAATGGGTTTGATGTATTGGTTGATGAAGTATCTTCATTTTGTGACAAACATCATATTGAAGTTCCTAACATGGATGAGGCATTCGTACTTCCTGGAAGTGAAGGAAATATACATCTAATGCTTGGGAGATGAACATTAGCCACAACCTATAACACAAAATCATTCTAAATGGCAGATTCATTTTGTTTATACTAGTTGAGCTAAACCTTTTTCATAAATAAAAAAACAAGTATCTTTTGATCTAGTATCTTTGAACACAAAAACAAAAGGGAGAAAGAAATAGGATTTACCCTTGATGACCCTTTCTTGGAATTCCAAGAATGAACACCTTGTTGAAAGACCTTCCTTTTCTTATCTTTGAATGAGAACTCTTTTCACCTCAAGGCTCCAAGATAGGAGACCTCTACCTCACCACACCAAATGCTTCTAGAGATGTAGAGAAGACAACTAAGAGGCCTTAGATGCTATACTACCTCTTGGTTGGACTAGTTTTAGCTTATGGAAGATGAGAGGCTAGAGATTGCCTACACACATCAACCAAAAGATGATTAGCCAAAAACCCTAGCTAGGTTTTCTCCCAACTTTGGCTTTTATAGGACAACACAACATAAAGGGGGAGAGAGGAACTCTCCCCTTAGTGGCCGGTTTTGGAGTGGGTAGATAGGGCTCCATTTTGGGTTCATGGGTAATGTTATCTTATATCACTTATTCCTTTGGCCCAATTGCCTTTTAGGCCATTTTGTCCCTCTCAATTTAAATCACATTTAAAAGCCCAATCCAATATATGTCAAAGTTAATTTCATAATCAACTTTAATTATGAATTATAATTTAACTCTTAAATCATAATTATAGTCTTACTTAATTGACCCGGTCGTACTCTTTGACTTTGGTAAATTGCTTTAGTCAACATGTTGACTGTTGACTTTGACATTTGATCATTGACCATTGACTTGTGTCTCCTCATTTCATTTCTCTACATTTGTGCCTCTAGTCACATTCTTTCGGTGTGCGATCCGTAGGTTCCCTTTAGCAAGGTAGTGGGTTGACTCAACTCCTCATAGTTGACATACAAATTAAATTCCACAATTTAATTCTTCCTATTAACAAAGGTTACTTTGAATCTTTTAGGACTTCCACAACCATGGTTGACGCCTAGTAGCGAGTCATGGTTATTCGAGCCAAATAAGATGTTGTGAAAAGAACCTATTTGAATTGGAATGACCGTGCAATTAAATCCTTCTCTTATATCTCACTCCTTATTCACATTATTAGATAATTGAATCTAATGTCAAATATCCTAATGTGAATTGTTCCCTTATATGATTATCCTGGTAAGATTTGAAGACCTCTTCTTTTAAATCTTATCCACTATTCTGCGTTGAGATTTGACCAATCATATCCTGGAGCATCTTCTCTCCTTATTGAGAATAGAGATTCCTTGTTATACATTCATTTGCCTTAATGACTCTATTGAGAGTCCTAATGAACATCTTTAAGTCATGTTTGCTTCAACACAACTATATAGTGCCCTCAAAGACTAACAACATACCCACAAGACATCTATGATGTCTCAAGTCTAGGGATTAGTTTGCACCATCGCAATTTATGAGTTATAGTTTGACATGTGAGTAAAGACTTCCATACTAGAACTCATGTATTTGATCGCGTTCAGCGTACTTGTTCCCCTACAAGAACCTACACACATATCTAGGTGTCACCACACTCAATAACTTGAGACCTTGCCATTCTCTACATATAGAGATGATACTATGTGTACTGGTCTTTGCGAAATGTCAACTCCCAATTAACATTCATATGACCAGGAACATATTTAGGATTAGGGATCATGATAAGTCTTCATGTATGCAATCTCATTACATAGTTCTCATGTCCACTTTTATATTCCTAGGACTATAGTTGTTTTACTATTATGATAATAGACCAAATATCATTGTTGAAAACAGCTGGTCTTGCCCATGAATAACTTAATAAGTCATTACAAAAGATGTCATTAACATTAATTATCATATAATTAGTTGGCTTTAAGGACACACTACTAACAGGAATGTCAAGGCGTAATGCTCCAATTAAAACAAATCATCATCATTATCGTGTAGAGCTCTTTGTTTATGTCATTGATGAGCAAATTACAGAGTTAGATGATCGATTTAATGAGGTAAATACCGAGTTGCTTATTTGTTTGGCATGTTTAAGTCTGGATGATTCACTTGTAGCATTTGATAAACAAAAGTTACTTCGCCTTACTTAATTTTATCATTAAGACTTTTCGGATGGGGATCTTTTGGTACTTGAAGATTAACTTGAGCTTTATATTCATCATGTGCGTTCGAGTAGTGATTTGTTTAATAAGTGGTCTTGCGAAAAAAAAAGGCGGAAACAAGGATGCATCTAGCATTCAATTATGTGTATTTGCTTATTACATTGACTTTAGTTTTACCGGTTGCAAAAGCTTCAGTGGAGAGGGCATTTTCCATCATGAATATTATTAAGGATCCAATTCGGAACAAAATGGAAGATCAGTGGTTGAATGATAGCTTGTTGGTTTATATTGAGAGAGATGTTTTTGCTTGTATTGAAAATGAAGCTATAATGCTACGTTTTCAAAATATGAAATCTCGTCGTCACTACTACAAAAATCGAAATAGACGTCAGTAAAATGACGACGGACAAAATAAATACCGTCCTTGAATTTTAAACGACGACGGTAATATAAAAACCGACGTGGATCATAAACTAAAACACCTAAAACTTGGAAATTCATTTGGGTATTTTTAAAACACGACGCATGAAACTTTAAAAGCATCATCTTATGAAACATGCCATTCCGAAAAGAAAACATATAACAAATAAACAACGACGGTATGTGTAAATATACCGACGTAGTAATTATAGACGACGTTTTACATATAATACCGCCGTTTTGAACATCAAATAAACACGACGGTAATTGTATTATTAATAGACGTATCAAGTACTATTTCATACGACCGTAATTTGATAATTACCGACATGTAAAGTTAAATAATCACGGCTACAATACATACAAAACGCCGTCTAATTTAAAAAATATCCACGTCTGTCTTTTATTATTTTACGTCGTATTACTCCTTAGACTACGACAGTTCTTATAAATAAAAGGTGGTGGTAAATTGTTACCACCTCGTCATAATATAATATAGCGATGTGGTTATTCATATAATACGGCAGTTCTTCGTGTTGTGTTTCCGACGCTTCATGGGTGATTCAATAAAACGATATTGAGAATGAAAATCGTACAAACAACATCCAAACTATTTTCAGATATTCCGTATTTTGAAAATTGGTCATACCCAAAGGCTCTTTCAAAACCAAACTAGGACCTGCGAGTAGGTGAGAGAGAGATCCAAGGCATGAGATTCTCCAAATGGCAAATTTTGAAAAGTGCAAATTTTTCGAAAATTAACGATGTGTGCGTTTTGGTCATCCGAGATTCTCCAAATCGCATACATCGTTAACATCGTTTTGGTGCCTCCAAATCGCATGTGAGAGAGATCCAAGGCATGAAGTGAAGAATGGCAACTTTGTGAAAAGAAAATTTGAAGAAATTATTTTTATTAACCACGTCGGTTCCATTATAAATCATGACGTTTAATCCTAAATAATCAACGTCGGATAATATAATACTACCGTCGTATAGAGTTGTAGTAACCACGTCGTTTTCCTTCAATGAGCGTCGTATTAATTTTTATACGTCGGTGCCTATTTGTAAACCGTCGTTTTAAGTTTTTTGTTATAAGATATTTTTGGTGCTTAGTATCTACGTCGGTCTCTTATAAATAAGGTCGTTTTATTTGATGTATACCACGTCATTTTTTATAAATAGCGTCGTCTTATATAACATTTCGACAATATTTAAATATTTTGCATGACCTACTAAAGTTTCACTGTTTGAATACCGAGAAAATATTTCACACTCCTCTCGTTTATCCTTCCCAAGGCGCCACTCTTCGTCTTCGTCCCAGTCTGAAACTAATCGTCTTCCCACACTTCGTCTTCGTCACGACCAGAAAATACCACTTCAAAGACGAGAAAACCCGAGAAAACTTTCGTTGCAAGAAAAAGGTAACCATTTCTTCGACTTGTTTTAAACGAGTTATATGTTTTATCTTTTGAAATTTTTGTATGTTTTTTTCTTTTGAAAATCATTTTCGTTTACCAATTTACGTACAAAGAAGGAAAGGGTATATCGTACCAATACACTGTTTTTGTATCATTTTAATAAGACGACGGTGCCATCTTATTTGAGTCGTTTGAAGTATAGAATGACGACAGTAATTAAATAACGACGTCATAAAATAAATATTATTGTTGTTTTATATGTTTGAAAATTATGAAATATTCTCATTTCCATGTTTTGTTTCTCAATAGCAATAGATGAAAATCATTGTAAGTGTTAGTTTTGTAATTCATTTACTTTTTCCAATTTGATATAATATAAAGAAAAATAACTAATTAGGACTGAAACAATAATCTGCTTTTTGTTGTACATATTAATAAGACGACGGTAACTGATTATTTACGTCGTTTTATTAATTAAACCACGGCTGTAATTAACTACGGAGGTGATAAAACTATAATAACGTCGGTGGTTAGTATATAGCGTCGTGTGAAGCTAAATACTACGACGTGTTTTAAACTTACCGCCGTTTTTAGTATTGTAAAATATGAAATATTTTCAATTTAAGTTTGCTTCCTTAAGTTCAGTTTTGAAAATGATTATATTTTTTGTTCATATAATTATTTTACTTTTGCCCATTTGAATAAACATGCACACATATTTTTTCCAATTTGAATACATATACCTTGTTTTTTGAGTTTATATCAATAAGACGACGGTGACATATTTGTTACGTCGTTTGATGTTTTTATCCACGTCGGTAAATAACTACCGACGTGATAAATTTAAATTACGTCAGTAGTTATTATATAGCGTCGTTTGAGGCTAAATACTACGTCGTCTTATTAAAATTACCGTCGTGTTTAGTATTTTATAATCTGAAATAATTTCACTTGCAGATTTGATTTATCTGTAAACATGGTTTCTCAATCTTAAAGTAAGGCTTCTAGCTTGAGGAAAAAGAAAGCTACGTTGGAAAAGAATCAAGGTAAGGATCTTGAAGTTGCACAATCTACAACCAAATCCTCTAAGAAGATGAAGTTTGTATCTGACAGGACCCGACCCGAATTCCACCCCGGAACCCGTGCCGAACCCTGTTGACAACTGACATTAACTCAATGTCGGGCCCACTTACTAAAAAGAAACCCTCTTCAACAAAACAAAAGAGAAAGGGGACCAAGACTCATGCCGAAAATCAGGCAGAGTCTCCTCTGAAATAAGAACATTCCCAAAAAGATTCAACCTGATAAAAACATACAAAAAATATATATCCAAGTGCCAGCATGCTTACAACATATAATACAGGCCTCAGGCCAACAAATTCAACCTTATTGGGCGATACAGAGCAATCTAAGAGTATTTCAAATAAAGAAGCAGAAAAACGTGTTTACACAATAGGGGCAAGTGCCCTACAGTCAAGTCGAGCCTGAGAAGAGGAGCGCTCGGTCGAACAGCTCAGATGCTACGACTACGGCCTAGTGGGGCGCAAAATAGAAAGAGTGTGAGTGGACAAAAACAAGGTTTCATAAGTTAAAGCAACATAGTAACCCCACCGTTTCAAAACCGATGCTGAAATCATGCAATTCAAAACATTTATATATAGGTTCAGTTAAGTAATCAAAACCCCATAACCATAGCATAATAGCCTGAAAATCACATCATGGTACAATTTCCATTCTCACATAATCACCGGCCCGTAGGCACGACTAGCGAGGAAGGATCCTCACTAACATCAATAAGAATACGAATATAATAATCCATGCATATATATATACAATATGACATCTCAACACCAAATCAAGTGTACCGGGAAACCATCCAACAAGGAATAGTTTAACCGGATACGAGGACAACATCATAATGGCCCCGTACCCAGGGTCAAGCGGTCCAAAAATGGACTAAGCTACCCAGCCCGTATGGCAGAATCCTCAATACCCATACGTCCGAACTAGTCCTGCGCGCTGACTAAACTACTTAATTAAGAGTCTACAGTTGCACCCGTTAAGGCATGTACCGGATCGAACCATAACTCGGTAACCGTATCGAACAGTGGGGAGGTACATAATATGGTGTTCACAACACTCACATCCATTGCCACGCAATAATCCATTTATACATATTCATTTACTTTCCACATTTCATTCCATAATCATGTACCCAACCCAAAATACAATTATCCAGACGCAAGCGTCCAAAACTCAATGGTCAACATAGATATTCAAAGTAGTCAATAGCATTGAAATCCTCAAACTCATATGCATGTTGTTTATTCATTGACAGTTATGTGTATTTGAAAACAAAGTCCACTCACAGGTAGTCGCAAGCGGCTGACCCAGGAGGGTCCTGCCTGTGAAGTATGAGGTGTCTGCGTACCTAATTTCAAGAATACGATTAAAGATTAACAACCGAACCTTAGAACGATAACTTGAAATCCAACCCTTAACTAATCCCGTCCCGACGTACACGTACTCTCATACGACAAGTTCTAAGGTCAACAACACTCGTTGGGCAGCGGGATGACCCCGGGAGACGTGCGGTCAACCCTTGGTCAATCCCATCCCGAATAGGTCAAACCGGGCCCGTGGGGCCCACGACCTCCAAACTTAGATTTGAGAGTTCCTAAAGGTTCCTTACGGTTTAAATAACATGTCCTGAAAGTTTGGTCTCGAACGGACGGTCGGATCGCTCACAATCGTACGGTTATAATTTAACTTAACCCTAGGGTTGGTGATTTCGGAGTATCCAGGACTCCGAATCACGATCCGTCAATTCCTATACGATCCTTGAAAAACGAGGAACCATATACGTGAATTTGGATTCGATCCAACGGCCCGCACACATCGAACCCACATAACGCGCAATATGCGTATATTGGTTCGAGGTTCAAACGATGTCCGAATCGAAATCCGAGCACACGTACGCGTTCACAACGACACGAGGATCGCATCGGAATGAAGAGCCGCCACCACACCACCGCCACGCGCCGCCGTGGGTGGTGGGTGGCTAGAGTAGATCTGGCCATTTCAATTTCTTCGATTCATGGTGCAAGGTCTATACCAATCAAATCAGGAGGTGGAGGGAAGCTCAGAACTGGGCTGAGTTGCCGCAGAACCAGCCGGCAAGCCACCTCATCGAGGCTAAACGGGTTAGGGTTTGGCCGGAATTTCAGACGTTGGCCACGTCTGCTACGCCGGCCAACGTTGTCGCGCAACCCCCAAAACAGAGAGAGAGAGAGAGAGGAAGGAGGGCTACCTTCTGCAAGTGGAATCGGAGAAGATGGTGGCCAGAAATGTCGCCGACGAAGATGGAGGTTTCGGTCGGAAATTACAGAGCTCACCGTCGCTCAACGCCGGGGTTTCAGCCGGTGATCTTGGGCGGGATGTGACCGGAAGGAGGAGAGGAATCGTTTGGGACCGGTCTCATGTCCAACCGTGACCGGACGGTGGTGATTCGAAGGTGAGAAGGCGCCGGCTGTTTGGAGGAGAGAGAGAAGAGAGAGAACGCGTGAGGGAGGAGAGAGAAAGAAGCTGATTGGTCTGTTGGGGTACTTTTATAATTTTATCGCTTTTGCCAAATGACCAGAATGCCCCTCAAGCTTCCGACCTCAAATTGAAACGTTCCGCCCGTCAATGGACTCGTTTCGACGATCCGGACGCAATGGCGCAACCCGTTTCGCCAAATTCGCGTCCGAAAATTAAGTGGACCATAATACCCCCTTTAATTTAAATTAATTATTTAAATTCCATTTTTTGATTATTTAATTCCAATTAATCCCTTTTAGATTATTCTTTTTAATTAACCCAAGTCATTTATTTTATTTTATTTTAATTAAGGGTCAGGGACGTCACAGTATCTTCTGCTGAGAAAGCTTCAGACAGCATGACTACTTTTGTTAAGGAACAAAAGTCAGGCCGTGGTATAACCACAATGCCCCATGTTGTGAAGAGAAAGTTTCAGAAAATCAAGCCAGTGATTGAGTACAACAAAAAGGGTCAACCATATGGCCTTGCACATAAGGAGATGCAGTCCTACATTGGTGTCTTGACACGCTCCAGAGTCCCACTTTCTAACCTTAAATGGTAAAAAGTGGACAACGATGTAAAAGAGCAGATTTGGGAAGCCATTGACATGGCTTTTGTTGTAGGCAAGGGGGGCAAGGACATGGTCTTATCTTCTGCTGGTAAGAAATGGAAGGATTTCAAGTCTACACTAACTAGGCAGCATATCCTTCCATTCATCAATGAGAAGGAGAAGTTAAATGAACCCCTAAACTATATCCATTCATAGTGAAAGCACAGTGGGATGCCTTTGTAGCTTCAAGGTTATCCAAAGAATTTGAGGTGTGCATACCGAACAAAAACAGAGGAGGGAGAAATGCGAGTACAATCATCGGTTGTCTCGACGAGGATATGTTGGTTTGGAGGAGAGTTCGGAGGAAACCATGCCCGGTAGAAATCGATCGATCTACCTTATGGAAGAAAGCCGAGAGAAGACAAACACGGTAACTTTCCCGATCCAAAAGTTGCGAGACAAAGCAAAAATAATTGTAAGCTTCTAAATTTAGACAATTTCTGTTTTAAATTTGTATTAAACTGCATTTAATTTTTAATTAAACTTGCATGTGGATCGACTTCCTGTTTCTGTTGACTTTAATGTGTCTTTGTGTTAGGATGAATTGCAACAAAAAGTCTCTGAAGGCACTCTTACTGTATCGGGAAGCAATGATGTGTTGACTATGGCTTTGGGTCCCGAGCATCCAGGAGAGTTAGAGCTGCAGGGGTTGGGGTTTCCACTCTGAAATACTTCAATTTACCTAGACAACGGAGGGTAAATTTTGAAGATAAATTCAAGAACGTCTCGGAATTATTGTGCAAGAAGTGCAAGTGAAATTTGAGGCTAGAACACAACAATTGGTAACATGAGAGGGAGAATATATCGAATCAAGTGCGCCAACTACTTCCCAATTTTGATGCCACCATGATCAAACAGTCAACTCTGTCATTTCCAATCCAAGGCCAAGAGCAAAGTCCCAAAAATCCAATGTCCGACAAAGCAAGCTGCTCTGGGGCAATTGGTGTGAAAGCCATCAATTTTGAGGATGAAAATAACAATGTTGAACAAGGTGGACGAAAAAATGGTAAGTTACCTCGATTTTAAATTTCTCTGTTTCTTAATTTTTTTAGACGTCGTTATTTTTCGTTACAGTTGTTATAAATATTATACAACGACGGATATTAGTTCCCAACGTTTTAAATTACACACCACGTCACATTTTTGAAATAACCGTCATTGAGGTAGACATTCCACGACGGTATAGAGGGTGACCTATTTAGTTTACTTGTATCACAAGCTTTCTTCACTTACGTGATCCCACTATCTCTCTCTCTCTCTCTCTGTCACTCTAATTTTCTCTCGCAATTGATTTTATCTCGCATTTCTCGCTAAGCATGTGGATAAACCTGAAATTTGTTAATCTGTGAATTTGTAAAAAGGTAAGTATTTTGCGTCGTAATTATAATTTACCATAAATGCAGCAATGTAATATAATGTCAGTTTATTTTAAGAACCGATGTCTGTATATAAATACCACGTCGGTTTTGTGTGTTCAGGTAATTTTTTTGAACATCTATCTTTCTCGTATTTTTAAAACAAAAGGCCAAGGTCATGGATGTTCTTGAGAATGAACAACAAGTGGGAGACTTGCCTTCTTCTCTACAAGCCCTTTGTTCTTCTGCTGAGACTACATTGAGGGTTCATGATAGGATTATGACCTTTACAATTGGGAAGGAAGTGTTTGGAATGATCGTGAAACCTTCATCTTGCCTGAAGATATTAGTCAATTTGCAGCAATGGAAGAAGTTGGAGCCACTTTGTCATTGCAGTATACATGAGGTAATTGTCCTTATCAAATTTTCATTTTAAACTCTGCTTTCTTTGAAAAGGAATAACTCATTGGATCATTTCATATATTTAGGTGCCTATTTGAGACATTGAAAACTTCAAATATGTTGAACATGGTTGGCCTTGTGGACCCCGCTCAAGTTAGTGCTAACTCTGACTCATTAACTCAAAGATCACGTTTGTTAGCTACTAGACTTCAAAAGACAGATGGGGAACAGATTTTCTTGATGCCTTACAATCCAGGGTTAGTCCCCTTAACAAGATTTTCTTTGTATGATGCAGTGTATATAAAAGTGTTTAACCTTTATGTTTTTTTTTTTGGGTGTAGCTTTCATTGGGTCTTGTTCATTGTGAGAGCAAAGAGAGAGACTGTTTATTTTCTGGATCCACCGCCAAACCGAATGATTGATGACGAGTGCAAAAACATGGTGAACACGTAAGTTGATTTACTCATATGTGTTTGTATAGCAAGCTTTCTTCACTTAAGTGATCCCACTATCTCTCTCTCTCTGTCACTCTAATTTTCTCTGCAATTGATTTTATCTGTATTTCTGCTAAGCATGTGGATAAATCTGAAATTTGTTATTCTGTGAATTTGTAAAAAAAGGTAAGTATTTTGCGCGTAATTATAATATACCACGTCGGTTTTAAGTTACTGTCGTCAGCAATGTAATATAACGTCAGTTTATTTTAAGAACCGACGTTTGTATATAATTACCACGACGGTTTTGTGTGTTCGAGGTAATTATTTTTAACAACTATCTTTCTGTATTTTCAATAACACTTTGTTGCCTTGAAACAGTGCTATCAAAACCTATAATTCCCACATAGGCGAGCACGACAGAAAGCACCCATTTGGAAAACTCTAAAAGGCACTCCAAAGCAACCAAGCAATGTAGAGTGTGGGTACTATGTAATGCGCTTTATGAAAGACATCATCGAGGATCCTGCACTGGAATTTGAGAAGAAGGTAAAAGGAAAAATTACATATTTTAATTTCTGTGGTTTTGTAATTTACCACGTTGGTAATTTACCATACCACAACGGTTTTACCACTGTCGACCCTCGCAGAGTCGTCGATAGCGCTCGACATCCATCGACATTTAACATTTTATTTTTTATTTTTATGGCTTGCAGTATCTTTGAGGGAAAATATCAATCACCATACCCCCAAGAAGCCATTGATGAAGTTAGGAAGGAATGGGCAGAATTTGTAAGCCTTCATATGGATTAGGGAATTTGACAAACATTAATCAAAAGAATTAATAATTTTTGTAAATATTTTGGTTATAATTTACATGTTATTTTTAGTATGAATTAAAAATTTGTATAAAATTATCAAATCACAAGAATTTTTAAAAAAAACACGATGGTACATATCCAAAATGACATGTATACAACCAAACCACATCGGTACGTATCTGAAATGACATGTATACAAATATAACACGGCGCTATATTAAAAAACATTATTATTTTCATTCCAATAGACGTCAAAAGATATTAAAACGTCGATATATACAACAATAATGACGTCTAAAGATATTAAAACGTCGATAAATACAACGGCGAAATTTTCCTTATTACCGACGTCTAAAGGTATTAAAACGGCGATATATACAAAAATAATACCGTATAAAGTTGTACTTAAAACATCTATAAATACAACGGCGATATTTTCCTTCCCACCGACGTGTAAAGAAATTAATACGGCGTCTATAAAAATAATGACACTAAAAGTTGTAATTATAACGTCAGTACATACAACGGCTATATTTTCCTTTTCACCGACGTCTAAAGATATTACAACGTCGATATATACAAATTAAGATTTGTGACTATATACCACGGCGGTTATGAATTCATACGAGACGTGGTTTTATTTTGATTTTTATTGAAATTATTTCATAATATTCATAATAAATTTTAAAAAATTCCAAAAAATAAACAGAAATTATGATGCACTCATTGATATATTTTCTTAACACTAATGCTTTCAAAAATATTATTTGAGTCAAAAAATTTAAAATTTAATGCTTGACAAAAAAAAAATTATTGATAAATCACATCACTTGTAGTTTCATAACAAGTTCTTATTGCTTGTGTCATCCATGGGTGTGATAAATTCAAATATAGTAAAAATATGTTTTTATCATTCTAGTACACAAGGCATTGTCATAAGGAGTCTGTAGCAATTTTCGGTTAATTTTTCTCATACTTTATTATTTTTTTATAATATTTTTAAAATTTATATAATTTACGGTTTAGGGTTTAGGGTTTATTGAAAAGACAACGGTTTTCTCTTTTATTTTCGGGTTTAGACAAAACCACCCTAAATCCTTTTGTATTATTTTATTATTTTTTAATTTAAAATAATTTAGGGTTTAGGGTTTAGGGTTTAATGTTTAGGGTATATTGAAACGACGCCGATTTTCTATTTTGTTTTCTTTCAATTCCACCCTTGCGACACGCGTTCGAATCCCAGCAACACCAAACCTGGATAATAAATTTTTTTGACGACGGTTTGATTATTTTAACGACGTTAAATTTTATTTAAAACGTCGTATATTATATATTTACCGTCGAGTTAAATACCATAGATTTTATCAATTAGACGTCCATCTTTATTACATAGCGACGTAGAAAACGAAAACAACGTCACTATAAAAATAATAACCGTCGTTTAAAATTAAATACTTTAACAACGGTTTTCTTTTGTTTTGTCGATGTTTAAAGAAGCGCGCAATCTGAAAATTTACACGTGACCTAAAATTTTCATTTTTCGCTCTAAGTGTTAAATATTTCGCTTTCTCTCTTCAACTCTAATTTTTAGTTGTGCTCTCCAGCCTCAGTCGAATGCAATAAGTTCGAACCCTAATTCTTCAGCTCTAATTCTTAACCTATCAGCTCTGCGAGTACCTGTAAGTTCAAACCCTAATCTCACAAGCTTTTTTATTCATTGAATGATATTCTGTTCTGGGTTCTTAAGTACAAACGTAATCTGACTTTGCTTTTCTATTCATTGAATGATATTCTGTTATGAGTTTTAGATATATGTTGTGCGTCCTTTAAATGTTTTCGTAGGAATGATTCTTCAGATAGGTTTTCTTAATCACTCTCTGTCGTGATAGGTCTTAATATTTGCATGCTTTTCATAAAAATTAATTTGCTATGGGTCTTAATCAATATTTCATATACGTGTTATATTTATTTGGTTCTCAATTTGATCTTGGAAATGGAATGGCAATCGGAGATTTAATCTATTTTTTTAGCATACGTCGTTTTATGTAAAAAACCGTCGTCTGTAATCTTAAAATACGTCGTTTTATGTAAAAAAACCGTGGTCTGTAATCTTAAAATACGTCATTTATGTAAAAAATCGTCGTCAGTAATCCTATAATACGTCGTTTTATGTAAAAACCGTCATCTGTTTTATAAAATACGTCGTTTTATGTAAAAACCGTCGTTTATGTAAAAACCGTCGTCTGTATCTTATACTTGTTATTTACATTTATATAATCTGCTTTATTGTTCATTCTTTTCTTTTGTAGCCTAAGACGATCTGTTATTACAAAAACCGTCGTCTGCTTTATAAAATACGTCGTTTTATGTAAAAAACCGTCGTCGTAACTCATATTACTTGCTTTTAAAATTTATATAATATTCTGTAGTGATATTCATTGCTTGTCTTTTTACTTTATTATATATAATGATGGATAAGTCATCGATGCATGCGGATAGAAGATCGAAGGCATATGAGTTAGGGGTGGAAGCATTTTTGGATTTTACTGTAGGAAATCTTCTAACTACAACACATATTCATTGTCCATGTGTTAAATGCGGGAATTTTCGATTGTTTGGGGTTGGAATTATAAGGGATCACTTGTACTTTAATGGAGTTGACCAAAGCTATGAGAATTGGACATTTCACGGAGAACCTTGGCGATCAACTACTAATGCTAGTAGAAATGTGGATGAAGATGATAATCATAGTAGGGACAGCTTTTGTTTCTCAAGAAATAGATATGGGTGATAATGATTTAGGCGATGTTGGATCCGATCCTTATGAGTTTGCCAATGTGATTGGGGATGGAGATCAACCCTTGTACCGTGGTTGTAGTAAGTACACAAAGTTGTCGACATTAGTGAAGTTACATAATTTGAAAGCAAAACATGGGATGAGTGATGTCTGTTTTATAGAATTGTTGATACTTCAAGGAGATTTGCTTCCATAAGAAAATACAATACCTTCCTCTATGTATGAGGCAAAGAAGACTTTGTGTGCATTGGGTCTCTCATCTGATGGATTCAATCCCCACAGTTCTCTAAGTAGCAGATACAGTTGCTGGCCAGTTATCTTAGTTACATATAATCTCCCACCATGGTTATGCATGAAACGAAAGTTCATGATGTTGACTTTATTGATTTCCTGTCCTAAACAACCCGGAAATGATATAGACGTCTACTTAGAGCCTTTGATTGATGATTTAAAATCTTTGTGGGATGGGATTAGAGGAGTGTATGATGCACACATAAAAGAATACTTTACACTCAGAGCTGCACTACTGTGGACAATAAATGATTTTCCCGCTTATGAAAACTTATCTGGTTGTGTCGTTAAAGGATATAAAGCTTGTCCAATATGCGGCGATGATACGCCTAGTCACAGGTTGAAAAATGGCCACAAAATCTGTTACATCGGGCATAGAAAATGGCTACCAACATATCATCCATATCGGAGGCAGCGTGCAGCTTTTAATGGGAAACCTGAATATGACATGCCTCCAAAGCCATTAACCGGAGAAGAAGTGCTACAAAGGGTTGAAGGTATTAATTACAAATGGGGCTCGAAAAAAGGGGGAGGTGGAGGTGAAAATGATGGTGACAGAGTTTGTTGGAAGAAGAAGTCAAAATTCTTTGATCTCGAGTATTGGAAATACATTCCTGTGAGGCATTCCCTCGATGTGATGCACATTGAGAAGAATATTTGCGATAGTATCATTGGTACGTTGTTGGAGATCCCTGGAAAAAATAAAGATGGGATTGCTGCTCGTTTAGATTTATTGAACATGGGGGTCAAGACTGATTTGCAACCCGAGTATGGAGAAAGACGTACTCGCTTGCCTCCAGGGCCTTGGAATTTGTCAAGAGCAGAGAAGAGAACGGTTTGCAATTCTTTCTATGGTATGAAGGTCCCTGAAGGTTATTCTTCAAACATAAAAAATCTTGTATCTTTACAAGATTCAAGACTTCTTGACCTAAAATCACATGATTGTCATACCTTGATGCAACAATTGCTCCCTGTGGCAATTCGTTCTGTTTTGGAAAAGCCTGCAAGGTATGCAATAACTCGACTGTGCTTCTTCTTCAATTCTATATATGCAAAGACCGTGGATGTTTCCTCGCTAGATAAGTTGGAAGAAGATGTAGTAGTTACTTTGTGTTTGCTTGAGAAATACTTTCCCCCTTCATTCTTCGATATCATGGTTCATCTAGTAGTACATCTTGTCAGAGAAGTTCGTCTATGTGGGCCTGTTTATTTTAGATGGATGTATCCGTTCGAAAGATATATGAAAGTGCTAAAGGGGTATGTTCAGAACCGTAATCATCCTGAAGGTTGCATTGCTTGAGTGCTATATAGTCAAGAAGTCGTGGAGTTTTGCACCGAGCATTTATCGATATTAGAACAATTGGAGTGCCATTAAACCAGAAGATGGGACTTTCAAAGCCACTATCAGGTTGCTCGGTGACTTTAGTTGATTGGGACCTTTTGAACCAGGCACATCTATATGTGTTGGAGAATACGGAGAAAGTCCAACCATATATCGAGTATGACTTTTAATCATTATGTTTTAAATCATTCCTTATGTTTCTCTTAAATACAAGGGACAGTAATACTAGAATTTTCTGTGTCATGTAGGGAACATATGATCCACCTCAAGACCACTTATCCAAAATATAAAAAGAGAACAAAGTGGCTACAAGATAAGCACAACAGCACTTTCATTCAATGGTTACGCTTTAAGGTATATGTTATTGAATAAAACATTGGAGTTTGATTTATTGTCATATCTATGTTGCATTGAATTAACATATGATTAATTTGCAGGTTCAAAAGGAAATCAATGAGAAAGAAAATAATGGCGTATCAGAAAATTTGAGGTGGCTAGCAAGTGGTCCAAGCATGACAGTGCCATCATATAAGAGCTATCTTATTAAAGGTGTTAAATTTAACACCAAGGCACAAGATGATGTGCAGGCAGTTCAAAATAGTGGAGTTTATTTACTTGCAAATACTATGCAAGTTGCTAGTGCCAAGGATAAAAACCCTATTGTCTCAAATATGGGTTTTTATGGTGTCATTCAAGATATTTGGGACCTTGACTACCAAAAGTTTACAATCCCAGTCTTTAGGTGTGATTGGATAGATAGCACTTCTGGCCTTGTAGTCGACGAACTCGGATTTACCCTTGTAGATCTGAGTAAAATTGGACATAGGAATGACCAATTTGTTTTGGCTTCTCAAGTCAAACAAGTTTTTTTTGTTGACGACCCAATGCATCATAGTTGGTCGGTAGTGTTATCAATGCCTAATAGAGAATATAATGATGTTATTGGTGATGATGACTTAGGTGATGTTAGAATTGAGTGTGAGCCATTTACTAGAGGGATGCCAAATGTTGACACATTTGATGAACTAGCCCGTGAGTTTGGGAGTGAAAATATTCAAGATGGGTGTGAAGATATATGGATTGAATGATGCTTGTGATTTATGACATTATTTATGCCCTAAATGGCTATGTATGACATTAATTTTGCAAGAAATTGTAATGTATTTCTTTCACTTTCATTCTGCAGGTTTCGCCACATAACTTTCAGTGCTAAAAAAACTGGGTTTCGGATGCAAAACACGACGGTAATCTGAAAAATTGCAAAATAAGATGTCTCAATGATATTTAACGACGTTTACATCCATAAATGTACTTACCGACTTCTAAATACTAACTATCATGACCGGTCAATTCATTCAAAGAATCGTAGATAACAATAGAACAACAACGGTAATGTACGTACAGACGTGGTAATTTTTAGATAGACGTCATTTTTAAAAATAAAATGGACGTACAATGAAATTAACTACGTCGATAAGGCGTTAAATTACTGACGTTAAATGACTTTTCAACGACAATCAATTTATAGTTTCTATCGTGGTTACATCATATTAAGTTTATATTTTAGTAACTTACGACATTGTTTCTACTTTAAACAACGTAGATTTTCTGAAACGGTCGTCTAAGGTCATCAAAGTTGTTCTTTTTTAATTACATTTTCATTGAATAGACGTCGGTTTTTATCTGAATAAGACGTTGTCAATGCTAACAACGTCATATTTGTAAAACAAACTGTCGTCTTTATTCCATAACAACATTGGTTTTGATTAAAGGTGTCGTCTTTCCACGGGAAATTTATTTTGCACGTCGGTAAGTGGTTAAGCACATACGTCTAAAAATCATAAAAACCACGTAATTCATTATATAAGCGAAGAATAAAGTAGTAGCCACGTTTGAATTTCTATGATATAGGACATTTGAAGTCTTAACAACGTCAGCTTTAGAAATAAATACGACGTCAAAAAATGAAATAACGTCGGTCATGGTTTTATTAATGCCGTGGATAGTTCAAATCTACGTTGTTTGGAAATTATTAATGCCGTGGTACTATATATAGACGTCAGTTTTAAAAATAAAATGGCCATCTCATATTATTAACTACGTCGATCTACAGTTAAATTACTGCCGTAAACTGAATTTTCAACGTCTCTTAGTTTATAATTCCTGTCGTGGTTTCTTATGTTTACGTCTGTATTTTTGTAAATAAGGTCATTGTTCCTTCATTAAACGACGTTTATTTTCTAAAAGTGACGTCTAAGGTTATCCAGGTTGTTTATTTTTGAGTGAATAGACGTCGGTTTTTATTTGTGTAGGGCGTTGTATATTTTAACAACGTTAGGATTTTAAAATAAACCGTCGTGTTTAAGTTATAACAACGGCGTATTTTATCAAATGTGTCGTCTTTATATGAAAAAATAGACGGCGATGATTTACCGTCATGGTTTTATACATCAAAAGATGTCGGTCGATTCCACGACGGTTGAAAACAGAATACACGACGGTGAATTACCGTAGTCTATCTCGATTTTTGTAGTAGTGCGTGGAAAATTGTAATTTGTAATATTGTTTTTTACATTAATTATGAGTGAAAGTACTATCGTTTCATTTTCAATATTTTTTCATCTTAAAAAATTATTGGTAGTTTTGCACTATGACCTCATGAGGTAACATTCCTGCATCCACCACTACCGCCATCTATATATGTTTTCTAAAGGCAGGGAGGGAGAGAGATGGTCCAATTAACATCATTCACAACATTCTTAATTGCTAAAGTTCAAACAATGTATGATGAATATAAGATCAACAAAAATACAAATATTATTTGTGTCTGATCTATTATTTAATTGATTAACAAATTAAGGCTTTTATTGTATTGTCTTGAAACTACGATCAAATCTTACATTCTTTGAAAGTCAAAGTGGCCCACCTTGCCCACTTGACCAAGGTTTGGTGTTCCAATTTTCCCCCTACCGTTATCTTCATTCACAACTCCGTCAATTTTGATGACGTGGTATGACTATTTTAGTCTTTTTCCCACAAGTGATGATGTGTCATATCCAGACCCCACTTTTTTTGCTTAAAGTGGACTAAAATATTAATAAAAATTAAAATAATGTAATTACTTATTAATACCAAAAAATTATCTTCTTCTTCATCTCTCTCTTCCCCAGCAAAAACTGCACACCAACCCCTTCTACTCCCTACCTCCTCATATATCCCTCCACTATATAAACCACCACCACCACACCCAAACACCATACCTACCATCTAAATCACCATACCCGTCATAGGGGATTGAAGAATTTAAGGAATTGTTTTGAAGATCAAGGTACTGGAGCTCCCTGAGTTGGCCTATAGAGGATGAAATTTTTCCTTCAAGTGGATTTTGAAACAGATCAATATGCTGAAGACCATATATCAAATCAATATCTTCAGGAATTGGGCCACTGAAGTGGTTTGCTGCTAAATGGGGGCGTTTAAGGTTGGGAAAATTTTATGGCAGTGGTCCTTAGAAATGGTTAATGGAGAGATTGAGATATTCAAGTTGGCCCAAATTGGTAAATACATGTTCTGGTATTTGGCCAGTAAAGAAATTTCCATACAAGTCCTGGAACATCAAGTTCCAACATTAATATATACATTTTGGCCACATTCATATATACATTTTGGCCAGATCCATATCCATCGTTGATGAAGGCCGTGTTTTTAAGAGTTTACTAAGGGTTTGGGTTGATGGGTTGTGCTGGGAAAGAGGGGGCGGTTCACAACAAGGGGCGAGAGAAGGGGGGAGGTCATGGTGGGGCGGGTGACTGTGTGAGCGTCGGGGCTAGGCTTGGGAGAAGAGAGAGGAACAGAGAGAGAGGTGAGGGGTGTCTTGAGAAGTTGTGTGGTGGGAGGGTGGTAAGTGTTGGTTGCTGGGTGGTTGATGTTGGGTAGTGGCTTGTTGGGTGGGGTTGGAGTGGCGTTGGTGATGGTGGCTTTGGGTTGGGTGGTGGTTGTGGTCTATGGTGAAGTTAGGGGAAGGGGAGGGGACGACATAGAGAGAGAGATGGAGAATAAGAGATTTTTTAATATTAATATTTCCATTTTTGATATTTTTTTATAGGCTTAATTACACTAATGCTCCCTGAAACTTCGGTCAAATCCCACTTTGCCCTCCCAAACTCAAAATGGCCCACTTTCATCCCTTGATCGAGGTTTGGTGACCCACTTTGCCCCCTGCCGTCAACTTCATCCAAAAGTCTGTTAACTTTGATGATGTGGGAAGTGAATGACCCACTTTATGCTGATGTGTCAATAAAAATAATAAAAATAAGAGTGTTGCTAAACGAACCGTAAAATTAACTGAGTACACCCTACTACTAAAGTATTTATTGAATTACTAATTTACACTAATATAAAATGACCAAAAAGGATATATTGAATTGTGAAAAAATTAATAATATAATTTTAATAAGTACACCCTACTATCATATTCAACCCTAATCAAACGTAAAGAAGTTTTCGTATAATTTGGTGCCCACAACAACAAAATCTTTTTTTTTTTTTGAGATCAGAAAGAATTGCTAGTAAAATCAAAGTACAAAATTACACTCCCAGCATTTTAGATATATGTGCGAGCTTCACCAAGACCACAAAACAAAACTAATCTGAAGTATTGGCGATTTCGGGGAGACAAACTTTTCCAAAAACCAGAGGTTGCATGCATATGAAATGCGGCTGTAAGTTATCCAAACTTTTTTGGTTCAGTATGGGTCAGAATCATCAGAAAATGGGCTCATCTTAGCTTGGCAATTTCATTTTACCGAGATTTTAATGGAAATAATATTCTAGAGATTCTTATTTCAAATCCTAAAATGAAAGATAGATAACAGAGTCTTATAATAGAGATGGAATGCCAACGATTGTGCATTAATATAAGTTGATATTAGGATTGGTAAATAGAGAAATTTGAAAAGAGAGCATGAATTCATGTAAAAAGTGAAACATGATTTAGGATTGGTATTGGAGTTTTGTGTGATAGAGTGTATTAGGGTGTACCATGGGTATTTTTGGTAGTTAAATATGGTGTGCTTAGTTAATTTTACATTTTGATTAAAATATTAGGGTGTACTTAGATCATAAGGTGTACTTAGTTAATTTTAGGGTTCGTTTAGCAGGCTCCTAAAAATAATCCTTAAAATAATAAAACATTAATATTCTTTTTAAAAAACTAATATTTTTAAAACATCATTAAAACAAACAAACAAACAAACAAAGAATTTTCCAACTTCCTCTACAGATTCCTCATCAGATCTAGACACAGAGGTCTATAAATTACAGATATTTAAGGTATAAGTTTTCTCATACTAGTCTTGTCTTCCATGGTTCATTTGGGATTTTGTAGTGAAACAGGTCATACATATAGGCACATGATTAATTAGTTTGTGTGTATCTGTATATTATATGTATATTTGGTTTGAAAATGATTGGTATATACCCCTATTTGCAGTACCTTCGAAGATCAACATCAGCGCCAACAACCTAAGCAGTGAAATTCCAGCTTAAATTTCTCTGTGTTCCTCTCTAGCCTTCACTAATCGTAGTCGAATCAAAGCTGATTGGGGAAATTCCGAGAGGTATCTCCAAGCTCAGAGTCCTGAGCATTCTCAATTTGTCTAGCAACCAACTCACGGACGAAATTCGCAATATGACCAGCCTCACAACGCTCGATCTTTCCAATAACAACTTCATCGGCAAACTCCCAACCGGCGGTCAGTTTATGGTCTTCAACGACACGCCGTTTGCTGGAAGTGAAATCCAACAAAAAGCAAAAGAAACGTCTGCAAAGGGCATTCACTATTGATTGATAAAAGTGATAGAGTATATCCACGTGTCACTCTAATTAGTTAGTCTATTAGAATGTGGTTAGGCTGGTAAGAAGTGGTTATGTTGTAAGTGCACATATATAAGCAATGATGTAATTACCAGTTAACAAAGAAATAAGAAAATCAGTTTCTATGAATCCTCTCTACAATTCTTCTAAAGTTTTCATGGTATCAAGAGCCTAACAACACTTCAGCTTCTCGATCGTTTCTTGCTTCCGCTCTTTCTCTCTCTTGGTTTCTATTGTCCATTCTTGCTCTGATTTCTTCCCTCTTCCTTCTCTGTTCCTCGAGTCTTGCAATTTCAATCATGGTGACAGTGGGTCAATTAGCCCTAACTCAATCCCCAATTTCTTCCTTGATTTCTAGTGTTGGAAACACTGTGTCTATTAAGCTTGATGATACGAATTATGTTACTTGGAACTTTTAAATGGAGCTCTTGCTGCGTGGAAATGGAATTCTAGGGTTCGTTGATGGTTCATTCCCATGTCCGCCTCAATTTTTGGTTACTGCGGATGACTCTGTTCTTTTCAATGCATTCACGATTTGGACGATTCATGACACGGCACTCATGACTTTGATTACCACAACGTTGTTGCCCTCGACTATTTCATGTGTTATGGGTTGCTCAACCTCTAACGCCATGTGGGTCAATCTTCGAGAACGATTTGCAAGTGTTACCAAAGCAAGCATTTTTCAATTAAAGACTGATCTTCATAATATCAAGAAAGGCTCGGAAACTATTGATCAATATCTTCAAAAAATCAAGGATGTTCGTGATCAGCTTTCTGCTGCTGGCGTTGAAATTCCAGATGAAGATATTGTCATTTTGGCTCTCAAAGGCTTACCTTTTGAGTATTATACAGTAAAGGCTGTGATTCGAGGTCGTGATCATGGTATTTCTTTGAAAGATCTTCGATCTCAATTGAAGGCCGAGGAAGCCACAATTGAGGAATCAACTCGCAATGTTCCAATCATGTTTGCTATGGCTGCCGCGACTCGGGATTCCTCTTCTAGATCTAGTATGAACTCTGTTCCTTATTCCTCTATGCCTTATGGGTCTCATAATTCTTCCTCTGGATTTCGAGATAAAGGCAAAGGCAAGATGTTCTATAATCGACATGGCTACTCTAATGGTTCATGCTTTTATCCCAAGAATCAATCTTATTCTAATCCTCCTCAGCAATTCTCCAATTCTCCTCCTCAGTTTGGTAATAGTGCTAGAGGTATTCTTGGTGAGCCTCATCAATCTTTTGGAAACAGTTATGGTTCTCACGGTTATGCTCCTGTGCCAATTTGTCAAATTTGTAATAAGAAGGGTCATATTGCTGCTACTTGTCAGTTTCGATCTACAATTCCATCTCACTCTGCGGCTGAACCTTGTTAAATTTGTTCAAAAACAAATCATACTGCTTTGACATGCTTCTATCGAGACAGTGTTCATTCGGGTTCCTCCCACTCTACTCCAATGACTGCCATGGCTGCTCAGGCTCCCTCCACTGAGGTTTGGATTGCTGATACTGGTGCCACAAACCATATGACTGCTGAATTTGGGAATCTGTCTGCTGCTATTACATATATTGGTTCTGAGACCATTACTGCTGCAAATGGATCAGGTTTAGCTATTACTCATATTGGTTCTTCTTCCATTTCTACTCCTACAAGTTCTCTCCAACTTACCAATGTTCTGCATGTGCCCCGAGCTTATCACAGAGTTTATTATCTGTTCATCAATTGTGTGCAGATAACAAATGCCAATGTATTTTTGATGAGTTTCGTTTAACCATTGTTAACTCGCAAGTGCACGAGGCGTTGGATAGTATAGCTTGTGTAAGTACGAGGTCGATCCCACGAGGATTGATGATAGATTGATTCAATTTGATTCCCTGCACAAAATAGAAATGAAAAGAAAATAAATACAACAATAAAGAAAGAAAAGAAATTAACTCAAGCAAATTAGTTACCAAGTTCAATTCATATTCTCAGATTGATTCTAGCTAAAGTATGATTAAGCCATGGTGTCTGGTCCTAACCTTGTATTTCTAATTCCCTAATTAGATCCTTATTGTCGAACCTAAATTAAGCATTAGAAATCCATTAAGCATAGAAGAATGTTTTAAACAACCAAGCATGTATCTAATCCCTATTGTCGAATGTCCATACATACTCTTCCTATTCATAGTTCAATTCGAATTAAGGCATGGTGTCTACTCTTAATTCAAACCAAGATAGCTAACATACAAGTTTTAATGGTGATCAATCATTCAAACAAGCATATTAACTTATAAGCATAATGAATAAGAACAAGAACTATAATTGAAACTTGAAAACTAATTAAACTTGAAAACTTAAGAAAAGAATTACATTACAATGGAAAATAAATTACAACTAAAAAGCAAAATGGTTTTGTTACAACAATTGAGAACTAAAAAGAAAACTAAGAGAATTTGAGGGAGAGAAGGGAGAGGAGCTCTAGAGAGATGTTTGAGAGCTCCCCCTTGGGGTGTGTTTACATGCTTGGAGAACTCACTATTTATAGGCCTAGGGGAAGTATAAATCTGATTATACAATTGAGTTTATTAACCACACTCACTTCACCAACTTACACCACTCAATTCACCACTAAAATGATTAGCTCATGCATGACAATGCATTGCAGTCAGCTTGTGGGCTCGATTTGGGCTTGTTCCTTCACTCTAACAAATCTGCAAAAATATGGATCTTGAAGCTCTTTGTCTTATCTTTCCAAGCATATGCAGCCCAACTCAAGGAAAAATCAGGAAGGCCTTCAAAAGTCATTTTTGGCCCAGTAACGCAGATGCTGCCGAATTTGACCTTAAGTTGCCCAAACTTGCATAACTTCATCTAGAAGACTCGGAATCATGAACCGTAAAATGCTACAGAAACTAGACTTCCGTATCTTTCCAATGATGTATGGCTCATTATCTGGTTCTTCTTGAGCAAGTACAGTCCAATCCGTGAAGTTGACTGATCTGCAGACACCGTTTTGAGCTAACTTGACTTCAAAATGCATTAAATGAGTCCCAAGCTTATTACACTGAAACAAACACAAAATAGATTAAAAGCACAAGTTTAACTCAAAAACATAACCAAATCATAAGTTAGAAGGGTACAAAATGATATGTAATTATGCACCGATCAACCATACAGGACAAGTGGACAGGGCAAATTTTTTTCAAGGGCCTCAGTCATAATGGTCTCTATCCTATGCCTTTTCCTTCTTCTGTCCATACTACTTTCCTAGGCCAAAAGATTGCATCTGAGCGTTGGCATTGCAGACTTGGACATCCTACCAACTCTGTTGTTCAGTAAGCTTTGGAAAAATCTGGTATATCCAGTTCTTTTTCTTCTGCTCCTCATCTATGTCAACCTTGCTTGAAGGGCAAGTTTACAAAGCTTCCTTTTGTTTTAGCTAAGCCTAAATCTGCAATTCCTTTTGAGACCATTCATAGTGATGTATGGGGCCCTACTCCTAGTTCCTCTCTTGAAGGTTTCCTATATTATGTCACGTTCATTGATGAGTGTACCAGATGTACATGGCTTTATCCATTGAGAAATAAATCAGAAGTATTTTCCTATTTTCAATCTTTTTTCACTATGTTTACATTCAGTTCTCTGTTTCTATTCGAATCCTCGCAACCGGTGGGGTAGGGGAATATCTTAGCACTGTGTTTCAGCATTTCTTACTGTCTAAAGGTATTTTACATCAACAATCTTGTCCCTATACACCTGAACAGAATGGTTTGGCGTAACGCAAGAAAAGACATTTGATTGAAACCACTATCACTTTACTTCAAACAGCCTCATTATCTGCCCCGTTTTGGACTCATGCTTGTACTACAGCCGCATATCTCATTAATCGACTTCCTTGTCAAACCTTGGATAACAAATCTCCCTTTGAAGTATTATATGGCAAATGTCCTGTTTTGGATCATCTCGCAGTATTTGGTTGTGCTTGCTATCCCTCACTCAAGCCTTATGTTCACAACAAGTTGCGGCCTAAGACAACTCAATGTCTATTTCTTGGTTATGCTTTGCAATACAAAGGCTACATCTGTTACAATATAAGTTCTCACAAGCTGATTGTATCTAGGCATGTTATTTTTTATGAAAGTTGTTTTCCTTCAAGAATTGGGGTCTCTCTTAGTTCTTCATCACTTCAAGAACCACTCGGGACTTCTAATGTCTATTATCCCCCATCAGTCCTTTGTCACACTTACCTTCTACGCCGGTGAGTCCCATGGCCTCGTAATCCTCTTCTGTCTCCTCTTCCCCACTGCTCTGTCCTGTTTCTCACCGATCCCAGCAGATTTATCACATTCCTCTCGTCCCTCTTTAGATTTGGCAACAACTCTCCCAGTTGCTCCTCCCAATGTTCATCCTATGCAGACTAGGAGCAAATCTGGTTTTGTCAAGAAAAAGGTATTCTTATCAGCTGTTCAAGCCTCTTCAGATCTCTCTGTTACAGAACCTTCCACTTATGCTTCTGCAGTAAAAGATTCAAAGTGGCAGCAGGCTATGCAAGATGAATTTGATGCTTTACAAAAACAAAGAACTTGGCATTGGGTACCTTTGCCTCCTAATAGAAATTTGGTAGGTTGCAAGTGGGTCTATAGGCTAAAACTCAATCCAGATGGTTCAGTGGCTAGATACAAGGCCAGACTTGTTGCCAAAGGTTTTTCTCAAGAAGTGGCTTGAATTATGCAAGACTTTTAGTCCCGTGGTGTAACATACCACTGTACGTTTGGTGTTAGCCTTAGCTGCAACTTTTGGTTGGAAACTTCACCAATTAGATGTAAAAAATGCCTTTCTTCATGGCATTCTCCAAGAGGAGGTCTACATGTCTCAACCACAAGGTTTTATTGATCCTCTCTATCCGCATCATGTTTGCCGGTTGGATAAATCTCTATATGGTCTCAAGCAAGCTCCTCGAGCTTGGAATGAGAGGTTTACCAGTTATCTTCCTTGTATTTGATTTCGTACCTCTCAAGCTGATCCATCTCTATTTGTTAAGCAAGAAGACAACTCTCTGGTTTTATTGCTTTTGTATTTTGTATGTCGATGATATTATCTTAACTGGTTCTTCCCCTATTGCAATTGCTTCTGTGATCATTCTATTATCCAAGGAGTTTGATATGACTAATCTTGGACATCTTCATTATTTCCTTGGCCTGCAAATTCAGTATACAGATGCTGGTATTTCTGTGACTCAGTCTAAATACATCAAGAATGTTTTGTCAAAAGCCAACCTCTCTGAATGCAAGCCTTGTGTCACTCCTTCTCATCCTAATCACAAGCTTCTTAGAGATGGCAGTCTTCCTTTTTCTGATCCTGCTCATTATCGAAGTCTGGTTGGTGCCTTGCAATATTTGACTTTCACAAGGCCTGATATTGCCTATTCCGTAAATCAGGTTTGCCAATTTATGCACTCTCCTCTTGAGACTCATTACCTTGCTGTGAAACGAATTCTTAGGTATCTTAAGGGTACCATGCATCCTGGATTGACATTTCGCAAGGGTTCTTTGGATCTTCATGCCTTCACAGATGCCGATTGGGCTGGTGATCCCAATGATCGGCGCTCTACAATCTGGTTATGTTATTTTCTTAGGCTCCAATCCCGTTTCTTGGAGTTCTAAGAAGCAGCAATCTGTCTCCGGATCTTCCACCGAGGCAGAGTATCGTGCCATGGGTGTCACTGCTGCTGAAGTTATGTGGTTAAAGCAGTTGTTGGCCGATCTCTCCTTGCCTCTTGCCAAGTCTCCTCTTCTCTACTGTGACAATTTGTCTGCTATGGCCCTCTCTACTAATCCTGTTCTGCATTCTCGTGCTAAGCATATTGAAGTTGACTGTCACTTTGTTCGTGAGAAGGTCACACGAGGTGAAATCCACCTTCACATGTTTCCTCTTCTCGGCAAGTTGCTAACATCCTAACCAAAGGCTTGTGCTCATCTCGGTTCGATTATCACGCTCCAATCTCATGCTCGAACCTCTCTCCCATGAGCTTGCGGGGAGCTAATAGAGTATATCCACGTGTCACTCTAATTAGTTAGTCTGTTAGAATGTGGTTAGGCTGGTAAGAAGTGGTTATCTTTGTAAGTGCACATATATAAGCACCGTAATGATGTAATTACCAGTTAACAAATAAATAAGAAAATCGCTTTCTATGAATCCTCTCTACAATTCTTCTAAAGTTTTCAAAAGCTCATGTTGATTCAACCTTTGGGTTTTTGTACTAAAACCCACACTAATTAGATTGGATCATTGCGAAGAGAGGGGGAGAGGGAGGAAGAGAATGAGAGAAGGAGAGAAGGATATAGTGGGTCGCGGAAGGGCAAATCAGAGGGGTTAGGTTGGGTAGGCGTCGGGAGGGTTTGTTGAGGTGGGTCGTGGCGGATTTATGGGTTGTGTCGGAGAAGGTGGCGGGGGAGAGAGGATGAAGGTTGAGAAAATTCTTTTTTTTTTTTTTTGTTTGTTTTAATTTTGTTTTTAAAATATTAGTTTTAAAAAATAATATTAATGTTTTATTATTTTAAGGATTTTTTATTGACACATCAGCATAAAAGTGGGTCTTTCACTTGCCATGTCATTAAAATTAACAGACTTTTGGATGGAGTTGACGGCAGGGGGCAAAGTGGGTCACCAAACCTCGGTTAAAGGATGAAAGTGGGGGCAAAGTGAGATTTGACCGAAGTTTCAGGGGGCATTAGTGTAATTAAGTCCTTTTTATATTAACAAGTAATTATATTATTTTAATTTTTTATTAATATTTTAGTCCACTTAAGCAAAAAGTGGGCATGCACATAACACATCATCACTTATGGTAAAACGACTAAAATAATCATGCCACGTCATTAAAATTAACGGAGATAACGGTAAAGGGCAAACTGGAACACCAAACCTTGATCAAGGGTGCAAGGTGGCCCACTTCGACTCCCAGGAGACAAGGTAAGGTTTGACAATAGTTTCAGGCACTACAGTTTATAAGCCATAAATTAATTAGTAGTAGATGTTGGTTTCCTTCTTCAAAGGGTGTTGTGTCTGTTCTTGCGAGCTATGGTTTTCAAGAGCACACACATTTTTACCTCTGCCAAACGCTTTGATAGCCCCTTCTTGTTCTTGTTGCAACAGTACTGAAATAACCAACAACATACATTGAGGCCACAGCATAAAGAAATCCAAAAGGGAATCCAATCCCTGCAGTTGTCCATGAAAACCATGTATCGTTCTTCTCATCACTCTCATCAGTTTCGGCAGATGGCGGGTGCTCTTCAGGGCAATGCAGCTGAATTTGAACCCCGTATAATCCGCTGTTGTTAGCATATATGTTTGGATCAATCAGTGTATCCATTTGGGGACTCTCAGGAATTTCACCAACAAGTTTGTTGTTGCTCAAGTCTAGAGTGTTCAGTTCTTGAAGCTTTGCAAATGTCTGTGGTATTTGGCCTGACAGATTATTGTGGGACAAATCCATGGCCTCTAAACTCTCCAAATCACCAAAAGCCAAAGGGATGTTCCCAGAAAGTTCATTGGAAGAAATGTTAAGTGACTTCAAGCCTTTCAGGCTACCCAAGGAGGATGGAATGTTGCCTGAAAATTGATTCTTTGACAGGTCAAGAAGGGAGTAGATGTCAAGATTGTGGCTAGATAGGCCTTGCTTTGACTTCTTCCAATTTACTATCAGGACAAATTCAATTCGGAATGAGAATTCAATTAAGAAGGAGAAGATTGCATCAGGCAACTTTGTTGGGATGTCTGGAGTCTCAATCATTGCAATAAGATTTCCAACACTTGGAGGAATATTTCCACTAAGCATGTTGTTAGACAGATCCAGGATCCGGAGACTGCTAAGATTTGACAGATCACCGGAGATCGATCCTTTTATGGAATTGTTTCGTAGATTTAGTACTTGAAGAGAAGATATTTGAGTGAGAAATGTTGGCAAGTCTCCAGTGATGTTGTTGTCATGCAGGTCAAGGTGCTCAAGCTGGTTAAGATTGGACAAGTTTTTAGGCAACTGACCAGAGAAGTCATTTTGGCCTAGTGAGAGCATTGTAGTGCTCAGTCCAAAAGTGGCAGGAACCTTACCTGATAATTTGTTTGACGAAATATCAACGAACGCTAGAAGTGCATCAGGTTTAAAGATCGGAAGCTCACCCGAGAAGCTGTTCCTTGACAAGTCGAGCAAAAGTAGTCGGTATATGTTTGCGATGGATTTTGGCACTGGCCCTGAAAAATTGTTTCCGGACAGCATGAGTATCATGACTGCACAAGTCTCACCCATATCTTCGGGCAATTCTCCCGAAAAGTTGTTTCTTGACAATGCAAGGACTTGTAAACTTCGAGTTTGAAACAAAGGCGGAGGCAAGGAACCTGTGAGCTTGTTGTCTGATAAAATTAGGATCCCAACATGTAGTTCAGCTAGCCACAGTGGAAATGCTCCTTCGAGCCGGTTTTCACTCAAGTCCAAGAGATCGAGCCTTGTTTGATTGGAAAGCCAAATCGGAATAGGACCTCCAACATCACAGGATCTCAAGGATAATTGAGATAACATGCATTTTGGAGCTATGGTGACATTAGTGTTATTCCACCTTAGCTTATTTCCTCCAAGATGCAAATTCTTCAACTCCTTGAGTTCAAATAGCCATGCTGGGATATCACCATTGAGAATATTCTTGTCCAGCGCAAGTATTTCCAGCTTGCTCATCTTTTGAATTGATTGTGGAATTCCACCACTCAAATTGTTGTTGCTCAATGCGAGTGTTGAAATGTTCACCAAGTTGCCAATCTCTGCTGGAATCTCCATGGATAGAGAATTCTGTCGAAGTGAAAGCTTACGCAATTCAATAAGGTTTCCAACCTCTACAGGGATCTCTCCTTGAATGAAATTCTCATCCAAGTTCAATTGCTTCAAATTTTTAGGCCGGCTATTTCGCTATTCAACATTCCTTGGATCAAATTGCCACTTAAATCAAGGTACTCTAGGTACCTTAACTGAAACAGTTGAGGAGGGATAGAACCATTGAATCGATTCTCCCTCATGTCAAGATATACTAGCTTGGTCAAATTGGCAAAACCAGCTCCCGGGATCTCCCCTTGCATCGAATTGGAAGCGATGTTGAGCAGCATGAGCGTTGTTATTTGGAAGAGTGGCGCCAGGATATCTGAAGGCACACTTCCATTGAGGACCAGATAAGAAATGTCAAGGCCAGTAATATGTTTTGAAGCTGCTGCTGCTGCATGAGAATGGCAAGTGACCAGGTTCCATTGACAACAATCTGAACTGGAATTCCATGACTCTAACAACTCGGTTACCATTGCTTCATCGGTAGAGTTTGCTGCTAATAAGTTTTCAGTTAATGAAGTCTTGAATTCTAGTAGAGCTTCTTTGTGTTGTTGGGGACAAGACATAAAAGGCATAGGCATGAGGTTTAAGGTAAAGAAGAATATCAAGTATGCAGCAAAAGGTAGGCTCATCAGGCTGGCCATATTGCTTTGCTACTTCATTAAGAAACTTGAGATACTTATAGATGGATCATGAATGTGTTGATGGTAGAAACTCACAAACTAGATATTTTTCTTTAAGCTCTTGTCAAACAAATTTGTGCGATGTATAATTCCAAATTCAGACAGTAGGCCTGAGACATTGTCTTTTATCTTGACTTTTAAGGCCGAATCAATTACCTAAAGATTTTGAGTACAGTGGTTTGAAACACTATCAATCAAATCTGCAAATTTGTCAAAAGAAAAACTATGAGAAAGACCGGTGTGTCTGTTCCTATGTGAAGATCATACCCAAGATTTGTAGTCTTGGACTGACGGGCAATTGTCCTTTATCTTGACTTTTGAGGCTAAAACAATTACCTAAAGATTTTGTGTACATTGGTTTGAAACACAATCATGCAAATTTGTCAGAAGAAAAACTATGAGAAAGACCACTGTGTCTGGTCCTATGTGAAGATCATACCCAGTATGGCTAATTAAAGTGGAGTTCAAGAACCACTGAAGCCATTTTGCGAATTCAAGGACCAAAATCTAAATCGGGTCTAAGTTCAAGGACTATTGCTACAATTAAGCCTAAAAAGCATTCATATCTAACAAATGCTTTAAACACATTCTTCCGCTGCTTCATCTCTCATTTCTTTCATATGATCTACCTCTATCTCTAACAGAAAAAAGATAAAAAGAAAATGAAATGGTTACCAAACGAGCTGTTGTTGGTTGATTATTCAGCAGTTTTGCTATTATCACAAGTAACAGTATCACCACCAGCTTGGAGACTCCATTGTGATGTCAAATATGATATTCCCGTCCATTTATCTTTGAAGTCATAATAGCTTTATGCCTTGTCTATGATGGACTTATCTTGTTCTTGTTAATGGGATGGAACCACATATCAAACATTCAACACTGCACTCGGTGTTAGTGGTGCTATTATCATATATCATTCATGCTTGTTCTATCTTATTACCTCACCCACCAATTTATGTTTACAAGTCATCAAATGACTTTTTTTTTCTTTTTCTTTTTAAATGGATTTCACTGTAAGGTCATTAGGAAGTCCTAATCCTGTGTTTGGTATAAATCTCCGGTTTGCTTAGCGATGAAGTAGAAGACTTAGTCGAATTTATTAATTAATGGGAAAAATTCACTTAAGATTACACCAATTGGGATATATAAACAAGGGTCCCTGTCCTTGCAAGTGTTACATAGTGTGATATATGGCTTCACAAGTTAGCTTCTTTTAGTTGTTTATGCTTCTTAATTTGTTTGAGCAAATATTTTTTATAAATGGATTCAAAGATTTGGCATTATCCAAGCACTAAGTCAAGTCAATATTTACTTTATGAAATAATGGAGTGGGAAGACAAACATCATGAAAATTCTAGTTGAAAAGTCAAATTTAGCCAAGAAATATGAAAAGCATAAACTTAATCTTATTCTTTGGACTCACCACCACTTTTCTTTGACTCAACTTTTAAGTTCTTGCACAGTTGAATGATTGATTCTAGGGTTACATCTCCATCCATTCTATTCAGATTACCATTTTCATTTACTTTTCAGAGAAGGCTCCAATTATCAAACCAAAATTTTCAGTTTCTAAAAAATCCTACCAGTTTCCAAAGCCAGTTGGTGTCCACTTTTTTTATTTTTTATGTTTTCAAGAAAGAAAAAAAACAATTTCAGTAAATTTTCAATAGTAGAAGAACAGGTGACTGTTGTCTCTGTTTCTCTAAAATGTTCTGATCCATTTTTCTCAACAGGGTTTGCCGTGTGTGGGTGCGTTGGCCCCAATTCAAGAATTAAAACCTAACCCTAAATTCCTAAATAAAATGTTCTTTGTTGCTACTTACCGCAACCTTCGGTGGCAAGATTTAATTCGGAGAATGATTTGCAATTAATAAGCAATCAAATTAGCTAGGTGAAGTATGTGATGTGTTTTTGACAAACTGCTGCTTAACATCTTAGGTTGGTTGAGGGCACATGTTTTCCCAAAATCAATTGTATCATTCATCTATGTTACTTTTTACATCCATAAACTAGGCTTGGATTTTTTTTTTCCTCTTAACTCGCAGCGAAACGATTATCCAGCTACTCGAAGATCAACTGTAAAACGCTCTCAAAAATTTGACTAGCATTTTTCAGGTATAAACCATAAACCACATAAACACACAAATTAGCAAACAGTCCGTCCATAGCAAATTGATGCAATATAGAGATTTGTGGACCATTTTTCCTGCAAAAAACAAACATCAAAGATGATTCATTATTTTGAGATTGATGAAAATGAACAAAAACAAGGCATGCATACCTCATCTATGGTGGTATGCAACTGAACTTTCCGAACCCAGATATTTGAACTCCATGTTATAAAGAATTAAAGAAAATTAGCACAAGATCATGATGCTCATCGCACACCGATGTTTTGTATCTTACCTTTATATGGCTGCTTGGGAAGGCAGAGGTACGCAGAGTTTCTTGAGTTTCATCCATCAATTTTCGTTTAGGAATGCTCAAAATGAAGGCTGCTTGATCAGTAGTGGCAGCCATGGATGTTATTCTGTAACCACTTTCCCATCGCCTGTGTATACCTTCACTTGGGTATAAGAAATCAAGCTCCACAACCTTGTATTTTCAAACCAAATGTAAGATGGGGAAAATGAGCTATCTTGAAAACAAGAAAGGTGAACAAAATTTACAACTTCAACAATTCGACAGACTTGAATGCGAGTAATAATATACCTGATCAGAAAATCCAGCATTCCTAGACATAACGACACCCCAGCGATTGCTAGCGGTAGTCATGGATGTCACATGGAAACCTTCTTTCCACTTCTTATTTATCCACTTGAATGGGAATGATTCACTCACTTTATATGACTGCTGAGTGTAAGGAGTACCTATATGCAATACGATAGATTATAAATCACTGCTTAGGACAGTGGTCTAGTAAAGAGAAATATGCAGCAAAAAGAACAGTCTCATACAATTAAAGTTCCATGTACCAGCAAAAAATGAAGACGAGCAAAGTGCATGCACAAAGGCACTTATAACATGCAAAAACGCACATTCCAATAAGGACTATTAATATTTAATTTTTAAAGTTCTTCAGCATATAATTTTCAAAACTTTTATTCTTTTTGTGACCTTTAGTTAAACACCAAGCTACATGATGCAACTTTGTTTATGGTACTTTAACATGACTTTTGCATTGCCCAACTCTATTAATGGTACTTTATCATGACTTTTGCACAGCCCTGACCACTTGACTAAACCCCGTTGGTAGATTCTTGAGCTTCTTCAAGAATGGGGAAATGGTTTTGTAGGGAATATTATTACATTGCCCCATGAAAAACTTTTTGGGGTGAGATCTAATGGACGAAAATCAGTCAAAGCTAATATTTGGTGGAAGGAAAAGTATTCGGAATCACAATATCAACAGGAGATTTTATCGGCAAGGACGTTCCAAAGAGAATAATGAACCACAGAGGAGTTAAGCATGGTGAAGACGCCATCCAAGCAAGAAGAAATATGGGAAGCATTGAAGATAAAGAACGTAAACACGGTGGTAAGAGGAAGAAAAACGAAAGTGGAGGATAACTGGGAGTGTGCAGTTGTGCAAAAAGAAAGCTGTTCATGTTTCTTGGGAGAAACTTCAAAGAACAGAATTTGAAAAGGCATCCTAGAACGAGAATGTTGCTAGAATAAAAAGAAAAATGAATTAGGCAACTTGCAAAAGGGCATCCTAGATTGAATGTTGCTACAGTAAAAAGAAAAATGAATTAGGTAACTTGCAAAAGGGCATCCAAGATTGAGAACGCTGCATGAATAAAAACTGAATATGAGAAGAAAACTAGATTCAATCACAACCCTGATATAGCACCAGTTGAAGACAACTCAGAGAAACAAGTGACTGGATTTCACAAAATAAGAAGATAATCATATTTCACCATTGACTAGTAACCACAGGATACATAAAAGCAAAAGAGGTGAAGATGCACACAACACACATTTATACAAAACTAATAGTATATTTTTTTATTATTTTATTTAATTGTACAAATAAATGCAAACCTTTGGACATAACAACCAATGAACTCCCATTAGCGGCACCAGCTATTGAACTAATATAGAAATTCTTTTCCCACTGTTCCATGATCCAATCCTGTCCCAAATGAATTAATCAAGATCATCAATATTTCAATAAGGCGTATATTACTTACAGAAGGATGATAGAATACACTTTTTTCATATGCTAACCTTATGTAGGAAGACAGTTGACAGCTCATAAACCTGGGAAGAGAAACCTGTCCCTGCATCCATGATTAGGGCCCACAGATTTGCTGCAGAGGCTACAGAGCTGATAAATAATCCATCTTCATTACCCTTGTCAACATGCTGGCTCAGCCTTGTGTCCGCCACATTGTAGTGATATCTGCATGTCCAGCAAGAGGCTTACTTAATACTATGCAAGAAAAGTCCAGTGGGGACACCTAAGTGGTGAAGCCACTGCCCTACAATGGCCATCCTAGGTTTGAGCCTAGACCATGCCCCTTGGTTTCCTCACGAAGAGAAAGGAGAAGAAAACCACCATGCACATAACACATAACACCATAAGAACTTAAGTTCATCATCACATCAAATTGGTAGAGCCACTATTCATTCGGTATTTCTTACAGAAACACACATCAGGAGCATCATTATCAAGTGTTTCACGAAGGTCAGAATCAAAACCATTTAATATCATTTATGCGAAGTCCGTAATATACCACTATGCATTTTATCTCAAACAACACTCTAATTTAAACCTAATTATCTGATTTTTTTCCATTTTGCCCCCCTGTGTTGTCATTGTTGTAACTTAAAATTCAGGGACCAGATACGAATTGTGACAAAAGTTTATCCTCTGACTACAAACACAGTGTAGTATAGCCATTTAATTTATTAGAGAACTTGAATGAGAAGACATAAGAAACCCATTTTAAAGAACCACTATAATGAGATATGAAAGATACCAAATAAATATCAGAAGATCTCAATATTAGGTAAAAGATGATTCAGGGCCACGAGCTTAAAACTAATAGAAAGTTTAAAATCTCGTCTTTAATCTTCACTTTAGAAATGATTAGTAGTTTAATCATGATTCCACCTTAGGAACAAATAAAGTTTTTTTTTTTTAACGAGCAACAAGCTTTTCTATTTTGGCATACAGCATTACATCTACTTTATATCAAATTTCAGAAAAAGGTTCT
This sequence comes from Prunus padus, assembly GCA_024362665.1. Taxonomy (NCBI): domain Eukaryota; kingdom Viridiplantae; phylum Streptophyta; class Magnoliopsida; order Rosales; family Rosaceae; genus Prunus; species Prunus padus. The sequence continues at coordinate 31,444,789 of JANFAM010000008.1, forward strand.
TTAAGTGATATTTAAGATATGTCTAATAACAGGACACCATGGCCAAAAAAGGAAGCCATTGCCATCCTTCATAAAGTTACCTAATTTTCTTAAGCACAAATAGCGGTCAAGATAAAGAATTATGCCAAAATTACATACTTGCTTTTGGTACTGACAAAGAAGAATTAAAACTGTAGAACCTTCCAATGAAAATCAAACATTTAAAATACTTCAACTGCTGGACACCTTTTATTAATGTTTCTGTATGGAAATAAAACATGTTTATATGAAAATGCGAAAAAACAGCAAATTTAGGAAAATTTCACAGCACAAATCGCACATTATGGGAAATCAAATTAAAGAAATATATATTTCACCTTTGCTTCATTGGACGACGTGCATTATACACTGAAATCCACTGGGTAGCAGGACTACCTAAACGAACTTTCTTCTTTGGTTGCTCATCTTCTTCCAAATTTATAGACATTCTTGCCCGCTTTTGCCCAACCTATTTATGCAGAACGTTGAATAATTAGAAAGTCAAAGAAAGAAAAAGAAAAGAGTAAAGGAAAAAAAGCTCAAAATGTATAATCAAAAGCACCTTAAGAGCTCCATCAATTCTTATCGGCCTTAATGGCATGCGTGGCTCAATCAAGCTTTCAAATAAAGATATCAACTTTGCATAATTTGGTTCCTCATCAAATTTCATATTTGTAACAGCTTCAAGAAACTGTTTGAATGGGGGAGGGCAGAAACAGCACATCATCTCTGGGGAGGTGGCCATCTTTTTCTTACAAACAAGAAAACTCTTGTTATCCCCCTGTAATTTCAAGCAAAACAGTGGATGAAGGTTGTCAAGATTATATGAAAACAGAACATAAAGCTACAAACACATTAAACAACGATACCAACTCACCTGATACCCTTGCCAGGGTAACCTTCCTTTAATGAGAAATATTAATGTGTATGCCAATGACTCAAGATCATCCCTTCGACTTCCAGTCCGACCTAAATGTGCATGTACACTTGCATACCTTATTGTTCCCCTGTCAAAAGTAGTAATGTCAAAATATAAAGGACAGCCAAATAAAGTCTCAGAAGCACCAATAGAACAATGTCCTACCATTACAAACCTGAATATGTCAGGCCTCTGATCATATTCAACATGTTGACCAGATGCTTCCTTCCATTTAGATGCTGAAACAAAATATAAACATTATACAAGCATTATATACTAAATATGGGAATAGGATTTGCATCATATCACTTAAATTTCCTTACCAAAAACAGAAATACCAGATCTGGACATGAAACACAAATAGTTCATACTTTAAAGGAAAACATGCAATCAAGAAACATGAGGGCAACATACCTAAGCCAAGATCAATAAGATATAGCTTCTTCTCATCAGGTGTTCCAGGTTGGCCAAGTAAAAAATTTTCTGGTTTTACATCTCCATGCACAAACCTAGTTTGAGACGAAAAATTCATGGGTTATTTATACAAAGGAGAATAAGTCAAAGCTTCCAATAAAACTTACCCTTTTAAGTGAAGCTTTTCAAGAATTGATATTGCCTCAACTGCAATGCATGCCGCCGTATTCGGTGACATCCTGTTGCAGACATAATAATGTGAATTAAAGGGCCAAAATAAACTGTGTTGCACAAAAGGGATGTTGGGGTGTATATTCTTGTACGATTGGTTTTTCAGGGGTGTAGACAGGGGGACCCATTACGTGTGCTTGTGTGAATTTGAGTGTGTTTGCGCATGGGAGAGAGAGTATCTTACGATTGGCCAACAGAATTCCAAAGGTCCCAAAGACTGGGTCCAAGAATGTCCATGACCTGAAATATAAATAACATCCATCAGAGAATGTAAATAAGTTTTGAATCCAATCCGATGGTAAGGAACTCCAAAACAAACCTTACCATAATGTAAAAGTCTCCTTGTCGACCCTTGTAATGAACCCAAGGAATTCCATAACATCCATTTAGAAGACTAAACAATGTCAAAAAGATAAAAGAAAGAAATCAGATAAGACATCTGAAACAGTTCAAGATTAATTTAGATAAAATTCAAAGATAATCATAGGTAATCTTTTTCCAACATATTCCAGGAATAAACAAAACTCACCTGTACACTTGCCACTCATAAGGAGCGCCGTAACTGCAACCTTTACTATTTCGGTGTTCGAATTTCAAAGCAACCTGTAAAAGGGATCTTAAAAGATCATATATTTGTGATTCAGAAAATAAAAATTCCGAAAAATGATATTAAATACCTCAATTGCATCAGGTCCTGTCCTATCAGTGCCACCACTAACCCTTCTACCAACATAAACTTGGCCAAACCCACCCTTGCCCAACTTCCTTTCTACCTTATACACAGGAGAGTTACCCACTTGTACCTACACCAAGCAACAGAAACACTTAAATTTCTGCATGGACAACAAGACATTTATTCATGGTAATTATCACAATAAAATTGTTGGTGCATCGGCCAACTGAGGGCAAAACTAAATATGTATACAAGAATCTTCAAGTTCATTTCATGGCGAAATAACAATCACCACCTAATTATATTCGAAATCGTCCATTCCACATCAACTGAACTAGTAGAGTGAGGAACATAGAATTATTTTTTTAATGCTAATAATCAGCTAAATATCTACCAGCAGAGTATACAGTCATAACAGCTGTTTCTCAAAATAGAAGTCCCAAATCAATGCAATTAATATCAAGCGTCTAACACTAAAAAGGAAAAAGGAATCCAATCAAAAGTAATAAGTACAGGGTATATACCCTATCTGGAACAGGTGCCCCGCCTGCTTCCTCTTCACCTCCCATTATTTTGTCCGCACTTGCACCACCCTCCATCGCTATATCTTTATCTGCTACAACTTCTACACTATTATAAATGGGTTCGGCGGCTCCTAAAGCAGCAGCTTCAGGACGAACCTCGCAAGGTTCAGGGTCTAAATCTATCAACCTAACACCACAACCTCTACCAGCTGCAGTCACCCTTGGTGAAGGACCTTTTGCTACAGCATTACTACCTCTTCCCCTTCCACCACCAGCTCTCCTCCGAGGTTTATTCTGAGCAGGCAGTACACAATTGTCGGCATGGTCAATCGGTGGTTGTGAGGAAGGCTGGAGATCATCAAGCCGTTTTGATCTGCGCACTCCGCTTCGTAACTCTGGCATCCTCAGCCCATGCAAATCACATTCCACCCAATAATCCCTTCAGATACTCTGCAACATAAATATCAGGAAAGAAATCACTAAAATTATTAATTAAAACATAATTTACTGTTACAAGTATAAAACTGAAACAATACCATAAACGTAAATCCCTTTGAGCAAGCAAACTAGAAATTTTAAACCCCCTTACAGGCACAAGTCGGACTATATAAATCATATAAATTTATAGTATCATACTATTAATATATTTAGAACTACTACAAAACTGAAACCACAGTGACAAATAAAGAAAATCAAAACAACACAATAAGATAAATTCTGTGAAGCTTGCCTCAATTGCTACCTAGGTGCTGAAAAAGTAAAGGATACCATTATGGGGCTACATAATATAAGCTTAAGAGATCTAATTTTCAAAAACCAAGCAACAAAGTAAATGGTAAATATGCTCAATAACATAATATAAAATGAATCTATTCCATTTCTGTATATCTGTTGTTCATTTCTCTTAATCAGTCATTAGCTTCTGCCAAAAGCACGCACCTTCACCAACCTAAGCATTGAAGCAGCGATGATTATGACCAAAAACAAATACAGTTCCACATTGAACGAAAGAATCAAACGGCTTCATCAACGATACAAATAAATAATCGGAATCAGATCGATTTCTAAGCAATCACCAATCCGATTATCTAAAAAATTTGAAAACTTTGAATACAAAGCGATCATCGAACAAGCGCAAAACAGCTGGAAAAATAGTAAAATAAGAATTTACTCACCGATCGGTTGCTGAAACCCGAGAAAGCACAAGGATCGGAGGCTGAAACTGAATCAAAGACGCATGAAGAAGGCGATCGGTTCCCTTCAGATCGTCTTGTTGTTCAGTGAAAACAAAGCAACAGAGGCACACGCATTTCTCTTACCAGAAGCTCAAAAAGATTTTTCTTTTTCTTTTTTGGTATTGGGAGACTTGGATGCTCAAAGGCTATAAATATAGGTAAGCCCTGAGCCTGTCTTGATGTATTTTTTAATAAATAAAATAAAATAGTTTTTCTTTTTTTTATATAGAAAAGAAAAAGAAAAGAAAATAACATTTGGTGATGATGGTGTGTTCTGGTTTTGTGTGTAGTGTGTCTAGAAACTCACTTTCTCTCTCTTATGTTTGTGTTGTGTGTATGTATTAAATATTACTGATTGCTGACGCCCTAAATACGTATCCATCTCATCTCTCTCTCTCTCTCTCTAGAAATATTTGTGAATTTGTGAAGGTGTGGTGTAGTGTGAAGTGGTGCCCAAATAGGCTTCTTGTGTGAAGTGGACATGCAAATGTGGGCTTGTAATAACCAAAAGGATATCTATCTCCTATTCTTTTCAAAATATTAATTAATTAAATGATGCTGAAAAGTGACTATCAAGCCATTTCATATTCATATTCATATTCATATTCATATTCCATAGGACAAGGTTAAAAAGTGATTATCAAGCCATCAATATCAAGAGCATAAAAATCTCATAGTCAAATGTTTAGATTATTATATATTAAAATGTTTTTCCTCCTCAAAACGCAACAATTTTACAAGTTCTATACAAATCTCCATCTTTTGCTTTATATATAGATAATGATAATTGTAACATCCCGCTCCTAAATTAATATTTAAGTCTTAAATTATTCTAATAAAAGACATTGTTACCCCGAGAGTATTTTAATGGGTTTAAAACATACTTTTTATTCGAAAATAAATTTAGGGAATTGAGTAGCACATTCGTTATGAGGAAATAAATTAAAATAAAATAAAAGAATATGGATTAATTAAGAATTTTGGAAATTTAAAATATTATTTAATATTTAAAGGGGCAAAAAGGTTAAATTAATTTTTGGAAAGGAATTTGGCCAAAAAAGTTGCGTCATTGCGTTAGGCTCGTCAAAACGAGTTCGTAGACGTGTGGGATGTTTGGATCAGAGTTGTAACGAAGAAGTTACGATCGAAAGAAGTTCAGTGGCACAATTGTAATTTTTTCGAAGTTCAGTTTTAAAACCCAGATTTTTCCTTCGCGATCAGCACGAGCAACCAACTTCATACCTTGATTTCTCCCAACTCCGGTCACCGTTTTAGGCAAGATAGGTCCCAAACGAACCACCTCACTTCCCTCTTCCAGTCCCAGTCCATCCCAGCCTCGATCCATCGTCGTGGTCGCTGGAAACCGCCACGAAATAGGGCGGTTTGGACAGTTTTTGACGGAATTTCACGAAGCTCGTTCAAACACCTCCAGCGACCATTTTAGGCAAGTAAGGTATGTAAACTCATCTACTCTTCAAGCTCTAGCTGATGGTTGGGTAGGTTTTGATCAATTTCTAGCGTAGGTAACCGGATCTATAACCCAAAGTTTGGCCGATTTTGAGGTTGAGGTTTGGGCCACTTGCGGTCCAAATTGGACTTTCCCGTAGTTGAATAAAATGCTCAGGAGGTCGAGAACTAGTTGCAGGTGGAAGGATGGCCCTTGGTTTGGAAGTTTTTCGGTTGCCGGAATCGCTTTGGACACCCAATCTGTCCAGCGCATGTGGCGGCGCATGGTTACTGTAGCAAAGGTGTTTTCCATTCCTAAATTATCTTTATGTCGTCACAAGCGCGTAGGTGTGCTCGGATTTCAATTTGGAGTTCGTATGATAGTCGGACCGGTTCCAATTCTTAGTATGTTGTTCCTCGTATTTCTAGGATCGTGTAGGAATTGACGGATCGTGGATCAAAGCCCCGAATGCTTCGGATCAATAACTTAAAGTTTAATTAAACTAAAATCGTCTGATCGTACGATCGTGAGAAATCCGACCATTCGATCGAGACCAAACCTTCGGGACGTGAAAAGTTGACTTTGTTGGACTTTTAGGAACGTTCAGATCCAATTGGTGGTCGTGGCGCCGCAGGCTCATGTTGACCATATTCGGGAAGTTTGACCAAGGGTTGACTGTGGGTCTCCCGAGGTCGTTTCACCTATCAAAAAATGTAGTTTGACCTTGGAAACACCCCGTACGTCGTACACGCACTTGAATACCGGGAACTAGGGTTTGAGTCTAATTCCTGGTTGAAGTCGGGTATTGATTTGCATTGGTGAGCGGATATTTATTTTATAAATAATTACTTTATGAATTGTTTTATGAGTAAATTGTTATGGTTGATGGCTTTATGAGTTGTTTGGAAAATTGAATTAATTGCTTATGTATGGCGGTTTTATGAAATAATTGTCTGTGGTGTTTACTATATGATATGTTTGGAATTGGTTGAATCTATTTGATATAAATGGTTTAGCGTGATTATTCGGATTTTTATTACTGTTTAAGTCTTGGATATGACTTTCGATGAAAATATTGGAATTTATTTTAGGTTTGAAGCCTATGCATATTTTGGGTCCCGGCTGTTGTGTGGGACATCAATGGTTATACTTTAACTATATAAATATATTCTTGAGTAAGGAATTTTGGGAATCGACATGTTTGGTTGAAACTTAATTAATTTGGGGTAATGAGGATATGAGATTTGTCAGGGTTATTATTAGTATTATTATTATTACTTTAATTATTATTTATTTAAGTAGAAGGATTTGGATTTCGTTTTCAAAGAGGAGACTTTGTTTATTTATTAAAGACTGAAATTTTGGAAAGTATAAAATGTGGATTTGAGGAAAAAGAATATTTTGGGGAAAGCTTTAGAAACTTGGTTTTCAAACCCACCTCAGGGTACCCCATGCGGCTTTCAGTACAGTTGTTCTTGTGATCACACCCCACGAGTTGCGGGGACGCCCGAACCGTGAGGAGTGAGGACGCGTTTCGGGCTCACTTGGTGTCCCCCGAATCTGCGAGGATGCGGGTGTCAGGCTGATCACCCGATTCTGCAAGGATACGCGGCTCAGGTTTGACTATATGTCTCCTAAGTTCTGCGAGGACGCGGCTCGGGCCGACTTCGTGTCACTGGGTCCTGCGAGGAAATGGAATGGACGGCTAAAGGTTGGAATTGACAAATAATCAAAAGATACGCACCTCAGGCTGACTATATGTTCCCTGAGAGTCGCGAGGATACGCACCTCAGTCCGACTATGTGCTCCCTGAGTGTTGCGAGGAATGCATCTCAGGCTGACCTTGTGTTCCCCGAGTACTGCGAGGATGTAACTTGTACATGATATATGGAATTGACGGATTGATACATGGGAATTGACGAATTATGATTGGGGGTACACCTAGGTGGAGGTTATGTACAAATTTGAGAGGTTTCAAATGGGAAATTTATAATTTTATTTTAGATACTTATGGGTAAAGGTTTTATTATCTATTTTCAGACTTATATGACAAATGATGGAAATTTTCTAAGTTTAAAGAGTTCTTGCGATTTATGGTTGGATTAATCAATACATATATATATATATATATATATATATATATATTTTGCTTCAATTCGCGTGGATATAAGGTTATTTTGGACGACGTTGAAATGTAATGTTTGGAACAATTATAGCCGGTAACAGATTGTATTAGATTGTTTGAGTTCTAAATTCTTGAGAAAGAGCTACGTGTGGCTTGATCCCTCAAGGAGGGTACGTAGGCAGCCTAGATTAATCTAGGTGCAGCAACGAGCAAGGATACTATGGAATTTGGTTATGGGCTTGAATTGGAAATTTATTGAACGTGTTAGCTGAATTCAATCTAAACTAATGTGCGGGCTCAAGGCCCGATTGATATTTGAGATATGAAGCTTATTTGATAATGAACTCCACGTATTGGATTTCCTTATGTAATGATGTTGTTAATGATGATGTGCTTGTTAATATAATGACTACTAAAATGAATGTAGCTGAATGGTTGGCTAGGATTCACCTTGGATAATATATGATGGCAAGAAATGTTGATGATAAGACCGAATTGATATATCGAGAATTGATGATTTCAAGGGATGAAGATGTTAGGTTTAAATTGATGTTAACGCTTATGTTTGGATTGTTGTAAGGTCGGAGACCAGTAAATCTAAATGTTTTTAGATGTGTGTGATTATAATTTGTGCATGTTGAACGATTGGGCGTATTTAATTGTGTTTTGTACATGTGTCAATTTTTAGGAAACAAGCAAATTACAGGGGAGACTTTACCGAATTTTCGGCAGAAGACAAACTTTAAATAACAGTTTTATTTTGAGTTTTAGTTTAAAAGGGCAAGTTGGTCATTCGTGCCCGGCACCTGCCAGGTGTTGGACACTCACAAGGTTCGACACGAATTCCAAAGTGGAATTTGGGTCGAGTCCTGTCAATAATGATATTGATAATAGTTTTTTTAGTTTTTTAGTTATTTTATGTGGTTACGGGTATACAAATTTTTGTTTCTTGTTCTTGCCAGATGGCAATAATAGTAAGTAAATAACATATTGATCCCTACATAATACTTCCTTCTAAACTAATTTGTGGTATGATTACAAGGCAATATGAAGAATTCAAACCCTACCTTACTCATAAATAATATTATTTTATTTTTGTAAATAGACAAAACTATCAATTATGATAAACGATCCCGATTAAAAATCACCCTCATATTCTCTTTTAATATTCATTTCATGGATAATTTGCAATTAACTTTTTTCTTTTGGCATTCAGACCCTCTATTTGGATTTTTCTGTTAAAATCTACTTAAGTTTTATTTTTCATGTGACACCTCATTTAAAAGTCATCCAAAGGCTTAATAGTTGGCACAACATCTTTAAAAATAATAATAATAATAATAATTTGATTAATTACATTGAGTATGACTCAAAATCAAATTTGGTCAGCATGATTTCAATTTTCCAAATTTCGTAGCAACATTTACAACATCAAGTCTAATGTCTCAATTTCACGCTTTCATTAATTAAAAATATATTTAATATTAAGTTAAAAACAATTAACTTCAATATAAAATTGAATATTTCAGGAAAAAAATTGAATATATAATATATATATATATAAAGAAAATTAATAAGATTAACACTTATTTTTTTTTTTTTTAAAGAAACTAATAACATGCAGCCATCCCTCCCCTTCCGCCTCTGTCTCCCCCTTTGTTCTCTCTCACCATCTCCCTCTCCCTCTGTTTCAGGGGTACCAATAGCAAGAACAAGCACCAGAGGAGGAGAACGAAGAAGAAGGTTGTTGTTAATTATTGTTAGTTGTTACTTAATCGTGGAATAAGAGGATGGGATTGGTGGGTATGAAATTGGATTAGGAGGAGAGAGAGAGAGAGGGTGGGGTGGGATTTATTTTGGGTATGGTTTTTCTTTCCATGCTGCTTGCTCTGCTCGTCTTTCACAATGGCTTTCACTCTCTCGGTAACTAAAACTCACTCACTATCTCGCTCTTTCCTTCGTTGTTTTTAGATATGTTTCTGTATTTCTCTCAGATCCGATTTAACCATTGCAATGGCAGTTTGGATCTCTCTCACATTTCAATTTTTTGTTTTTGTTTGTTCACAATATGCAGGTTATGGTCAGAACAACAAAGTTCGCCTTCAGCAAGGAATTGAACTTGATTATGTTAGTTTAGCACTGTTTTTTTGTTACCCACATTCTTGGTGTTGATCTGTTTATTTCCGATTTTGGGTTTTTGATTAATGTTTGTCAGATTAATCTTGGAGGATATGGTACAAAAATCACCATTAGAGATGCTTCTAATCTTTCAGGCAGGGCGGCATGTTGGAAGGAGAAGTTAATTGAAGTTAATTGTCTTTACCTTAATATTAAATATTTTTAAACATTTTTGTCCTCGTTGATTGAGGTACTTTAGTTACTTTTCGTTCGGGAAGAATTTTGGGAAAGTGAGATGCACCATTGCATAGAGTTAGTCGATACAAGTCCGTAGACAGGCAGCACGCTCAATTCCAAGTTATAACGAACGTGTAAATGTCTGAAAAAGAAAAGGATATAGAGGGAATTTCTGATATTGTTTGAAAACGCTAAAATATCTAGCTTTTCTCACTCTTTCCTCACGCATCATTTCTCTCTCTCCAGCAACACCGTCGCTTCAAATGGGATTTTGTCTCCGTCCGGCTACCAAATCCGGCGAGACTAGTCCCAAAAGAACCGTCTCCTTCTCCTCTTCAAATTCAATGTGAAAATCGCCAAGCCGCTGCCGCCATTTTCGTCGACTGTTCAAGCCACTCTAGGCCACGCCACCACTTGGAAAATGTAGCTCTCCTCTCCCTCTAGCTTTCCCCTAGGTTGCACGACAACATTGGTGGCTGTAACCACCAGCCTGAGCTTGAAAAGCTTCGGCCAAAACCCTCACAGTTTGGCCGTGATTTCACCTTGTTCCAGCTAGTTTTTGGCCAGGGTCCGAGAACAAGAAATGCTCCCCTTATCATGCTTGAACTGTTGGTATAGTTGTTGCAGGTAGTTTTAGAGTTTTTTTCATCAACGGAAATTACTCAAGCCACCCACCGCGGCCCATTTTGGTATTATAATTTTCCCCATGTCATCTCGAGTAAGATGGTATGCTCGGATTTGAATTTGGTGACCGTTTGACTATCGAACAGATATTGCACCTATTATGCAATATCTGGGTTCGATAGGTTCGGGCCGTTCGATAGGTTTCATTTTCAATTATGTTATTTCCACATACCTCTAAGATCGTATAGGAACTTGTGGATTGAGAATTGGAGTCCCGGATACTCTAAATCAATTATTCTAGAGTTAGGCGAACCGATTGGCATCCGATCATACGATCGACATTGATCCGTACACTCAATCGAGACTACGAAGGAAACATTTTGCATCTCATGTCTTGGAAATGAATATTAGCCACAACTTATAACACAAAACTATTCTAAATGACGGATTAATTTTGCTTATTCAAGTTGAGCGACCTATTTCATTTCACCCCAAGTATCTTATAATCTAGTCTCTTTGAGTGCCAAAAGAAAAGGAGAAAAAGGCATAGGAATTACCCTTAAAGACTTTTCTTGGAAATCCAAAAATGACCACCTTGTAGGAAAGGTCTTCTTATCCCTCTTTGATTGTAGCTCATTCACCTCAAGACTCTAAAGTAGAAGCCATCTACCTCACCACACCAAATGCTCTTAGAGATGAAGAGAAGACAACCAATAGGCATTAGATGCTAGTCTACCTCTTGGTTGGACCAATTTTAGCTTATGGAAGATGAGAGGCAAAGAAGATGCACTCACACATCAACCAAAGTGAAAACCCAGAACCCAAGCAAGGTCTTTCACTCAACTTTAGTATTTATAGGAAAATACACACAAGGGGGGATCCCGCACTTTTAATTTCGATTTTAATTATGACTGGAGTTATGACTAATTTTAATTTTGGTCACCGCACTTTTAATTTTCCGATTTTGGTCATCACATTGTGCATCGTCAGCAAATCAAGTCCAATTGGGGTATTCTGTCAGTTAAGATATACGTTGTGCGTGCATGCAGGGGTGTTATTTCCCTTTCGCCTCAGCCCCTTAATCAAAACACTCTATCCCGTGATTTCTCCCCAAAACAATTTTAGGGTTCTAGGATTTGGGGAAAAGGCGGGTAGATTTCCAAGTTTAGGGTTCGATATCATCCAATTGATCAAGATTCGATATGGTAAATCACGATTTGAAAGGGAAACATCAATTTCATGTAGGAATTCATCCATTTTGGGGTTAATTTCTTGTCTGATTTGGTTATATGTCAATTTCAGTTTCTAAATTTGCATATTTCTTGTAGTTTTTCAATTTCAGTTCCTACATTTAGCTGCGTTTCTTGTAGGTTGCGAAGTTATTTATGGCTTGAAACATAATATGCTAATTTAGTTACCATTTTAGTTCAACAAATTAATCGCTAAAAAAAATTCTTTCAAAAGACCGAATCAAGGTTGATCTAAGTAAGGTGGAAGCAATTCTCAACTAGCCAACTCCTTCAAATATTCACGAGGTACGAAGTTTTCATGGCTTGGCATCTTTTTATAGGAGATTCATTCAAAATTTTAGCTCGCTTATAGCTCCTATAACTGATTGCTTAAAGATCGGTGAATTTAAATGGACCAATGAAGCAGCCGAAAGTTTTGAGTTGGTGAAAAAAAAAACTAATGCTATTGTATTAGCTCTTCCATATTTTGAAAAGTTTTCTCTTTAGATTATGATGCCTCCTACAAAGGCATTGGTGTTGTTCTGAGTCAAGAAGGAAGACCAATTACCCTCTTTAGCGAAAAACTCAATAATGGCAGGGAGCACTATTCAACATATGATGTGGAATTCTATGCCATTGTTCAGGCCCTATAACATTGGCGTTATTATTTGATATGAAGAGAGTTTATTCTATTTTCATATCATGGGGCTTTAAAGTACATTAATGGGCAGCACAAATTAAGTCCTCGACATGCAAAATGGGTGGCATATTTGCAAGAATTTACTTTCTCTATCAAGCACAATGCTGGCAGCCAGAACAAAGTGGATGATGCATTGAGTAGGAGGTCTCTTTTGCTAACTTCTTTGCAATCAAAGGTGGTTGGGTTCGAACTAATAAAATAGCAATATAAAGATTATCCTGATTTTGGGCAGGTTTGGGATGATTGTCAAAATGGGAGAGCTTCCAATTTTTGCAGGATGGATACTTATTCTTGGGCAGCCACTTATGTGTTCCAAAGGTCTCCTTATGTAATCTTATCATATATGAGCTCTACGATGGCGGTCTCGATGGTCACTTTGGTCATGATAGGACTTTGGGACCAGTGGAAAACAAGTTTTATTGGCCAAGAATGCATAAAGATGTTATTATGCATGTGAAGAGATGCCGAGTATGCCACATAGCCAAGAGTAAGTCTCAAAATACAGGGTTGTATATGAAAGGGATTCCCCCCAATCCACGGCATCACCTCCTTCTTCATCAAAAGTCAACCACTCCAATCAAGCCTAATCCTCTCCAGGCTGACCTTCCCTTATTAAATTATTGTAATTGATTCTTTATATTTACTCCATTGTATTTACTTAATATAGGTCTCTCAAACTTGTATATAATAGGTGTATCTTCCCTCTGTAAACAATCAATCAAATATACTATTCATCACAACCTTTATAGTATACACCTTTATCAGTTCCTGAAGCACGATGATGTTTCAATGGACTTTGTGTTAGGACTTCCAAAAACAAGACGTGGTGTTTATTCCATAATGGTGGTGATTGACAGATTCTATAAAATTGCTCATTTTCTTCCATGCAACTTGACTATCGATGCAACCCATGTGGCTGAACTATATTTTAAGGAAATAGTTAAGCTCCATGGCATACCTAAGACCATTACTTCTTACCTTGATTCGAAGTTTGTCATTCCCTTTTGGAGAACCTTGTGGAGAAAATTAGGGACTCGTCTTCAATATAGCAGCTCTCATCACTCTTAAACGGATGGTCAAACAGATGTGGTCAATCGATCACTTGGAAATCTCCTAAGGAGCTTGGTTGGAGAAGAAAAACATAATTGGGATTTTACTTTGCCACAAGCTGAATTTGCATACAATTGGACCAAGAATAGATCAACAGGAAAATATCCCTTTGAAATAGTTTATGGGCTAGTTCCAAATGGTCCACTTGATTTGCTTCCCTTGCCAATCATCAACATATTCTGTGGAGACACAGATGATATGGCTTAGCACATCAAGGACTTGCATTCACAAGTTAGGAGAAGATAGAAGAGAGTAACAAATCATATAAAAGTGCAGCAGACAAACACCGCAAACATATGGAGTTTAAGGAGGGGGATTTTGTCTGGATTAATCTTCGCAAAGAAAGGTTTCTACGAGGAAAGTTTGGTAAACTCCAAGGCATGGTTGATGGTCCATTTCATGTTCTTAAGCGGCTTTGTGAGAATGCTTATCAGTTAGACCTACTTGGGAGCATAGAGGTATCATCAACTTCCAACGTGGTTGATCTCGCATCCATATCATGATGTTATTCATGAGCAAGACTTTTACTCGATGACGAGTCCTTTACAACCTTGGGAGACTGATGGAGGGCCATTTATGGAGATAGCTTGCAAAACTACTTTCAATGCCTAATCATTTAATGATTCTAGCATTGCAAGGAATAAGCCCAAGAGAGATGTTAGGAAACCTATCAGGTTTCAAGATGAGTATATTTAATGACTTAGGACTCTACGTTTGTTGGCATGCACCTAGGACTTGCTGTCAGTCATTAAATATGGTTTTGATCTTCTGTTTTAGATTATCTTCTATAAGAGCATCTCCAACAGTAGTAGCAAAAAAACCTCTTTAAATTGAAGTTTGTTGACCTACGTGGCAATTTGAAAAGCCTTATTTGCTACTTTAATATGTTGTGCCTCATTAGTCTCTTCAATTCAATTAATACAATATTTGACTTAAAACAATAATAATTAATAACTTCAAGCCCATCAAGCAAAATAAATGTTTTAATAAATATTTTTCCCATAAAACAATATTTTGCTACTTTAATAACGTTAAGTTTTAATAAATTCAAACTTTGAATTATGAAATGTACATCAAACTCATCAAGCAAAATAAATGTTTTTAGCCTTTTCATATGATTTTGATTCTCCCAAAACAAAATAAATGTTTTGAAGAGGCAAGGTCTATTAGAAATGTGCCCTAAGAGCCAATACATTTGATGTAATCTCCTTAGAATACATTTCGTATATGATAATAAAGGGCAAACTTATTTGTTATCTTTTACATCAATTAAAGAAACAAATGTCCAGGGAATGCTAAATAAGAGATAAAGTAATCTAAAGAAGATTAGATTAGGGAGACCTTTAATCTCTTACTATAGTATCCCAAAATGTTCCTAATCATAGGATTATCAAATGGGCATTGATAAACCGTCAAGATTAGCACATACTATGTATGCTCAATTAGGAGGATGGTTAGTCTCAAACCATTTGTGTAGATGACACTAATACAAGTATGTGGGTGCTCATTAGTGAATGGGTACACTGAACGCGATCAACTGTAGTTCTCGTATGGAGTATTTATCTACATGTCAAACGAGAACTCATAGTTGCAATAATGCAAATTAGTCCTTAGACACGAGGCATCATGGTTGTCCTATGATGCGTTATTGATCTTAGATAGCTCTTAAAGGCAAGCCGTAAAAGATTTGTCTAAAGTGTTGTTGGGATCTCTTAATTCATCATAGGGGCATGTGAATGTACAATAAGGAATCTCTACCTTCGATAAAGAAGGAGAATGTTTCGAGATGTGATTCAAGAAATCTTTGGCCAAAGTATTTTGAGCTTGATTTAGAAAGTTGTTCTTAATCATGTTCTATTGAATCATATGAGGTTATAAATCATATTAGGGGTTTGACATAATCAATCCGTACCCTAATAATATGATATGAAACATTGTATAAGAGAAGGACCGTATTGCATTGTAATTCCAATGAATAGGTTCTTCACCAATTCTGGTTAGCTTGGGTAGCCTTGATATATTGCTAGATGTCACTCTTGGTTCGTGGAAGTCCTAGGATTGATTGTGATCAATCCATATAAAGGAAAATTAAAAGGGGTTTTAATTCAGTTGGTTAGAAAGAGTTCTAATATTTTCCCACCTGCCATGCTAATTAGAACCTAATGGATCGCACACCTTAAATGGTTAACTTTGAGAAATACATATGATGTTGTGGAAATAAATTTGATCAATTTGATATGGATGATTTACTACATGTAAAGAGTATTTGGGCCTCGGTAATAGTTAACGGAAGCCCAAATGGTTGGGTATTAAGCCCAAGGGCTTAAGACACCTAAATATTATGGTTTAAGTGTCACAAGGCCCAATTTTGGAAGCCCAATGGGATTTGGCCGAAAATGCATAAGTAAATGGGTATGGGAATTGTTTCCATAAACTAATTGTCATAAGCTCATTACACAAACACAATCCAATATCAACCAAATAGTTTTGGAAGATCAAAGAGAGATAAAAGAGAGTTTTCAAGAGTGAAACACTTTCATCTTTCAAGAGGTTTAGATTGAAACCAAGTCTTGGGGATCTAGCACTAGCATCCTTGTATTCCCAAGATTCTTCCCTCTCATCTCAAGGTTCCATTGGTGTGGAGACTTAGAGGCCATATACTTTTGTGGCTCACATGGAGGAGAAAGATCAAGGAGAAAAATCAAGGAGCAAAGATCAAAGATCAAAGAGGAAATCAAGAAAGAGGAAATCATCAAGAGAAGACCAAACACAAATTGGTTCATATAATTGCTTCAAGGGTAATTAGATCTTATCCTTTCTCTTGAAATTTCCATTTATGAAATCATATCAATGTTCATGGCTTAAGATACTTGGAAGAAGTTTTGTTTTTGTTTTTTAAACATCCACCATAAACTTCCGCTGCGATTAATTTGATTAAATGCATGTTTAATATTCAAATGAACTTCTCAAAAATGTTTTGAAAATCCTTCAAGGTCAACTTGCCAGTTCTGAAGAGAGAGAATGAGGTTGCAGATTTGATGACTGAGGTTGAAGAGACTATTGGAATGAATTTTTCTAATGTGGCTCACCTATTTGAGCATCCCAAAGTGGTTGAAGAGACTGTTAAAGATGCTCTAAGTATGCAGTATGGACAACTCTTGTAATCTAACTTTGATTATAATTCGAAAACCTTGAGTTAGCTTTTTCGCTATCTATTTGTTGTTTTCGTTCAGTTACCTTTATTCTCTGCGAGTTCATACTTGAACTGCATCATAAACCCTTCATCATTTCATCATGTCAAGTCACCCCTACAATCTTGATTCCATAAGACCTAAAAAATAGGGGCAATATGCTATGTGGAGTGACATGATTATTAAACTTGTGAGCAGAAACTAGTGCAAGTTTAATTTAATTTGTAATGTTTATTTCTCTTTTTATTTTGAGTTTTTCTATTTAAACCCCGCACTTCTCTTTGTTCACCCCATATTCTAAGTTCACCCCAACTTGTAATTCAAATTTTCATAATTTCTACGAAAACCCCACTATCTTCCCAAACTACCCTTAAATACACACCCAGCAGACAAAATAAAAATAAAAAATTCATCAACCTCACACCCCACACCCCTCACCACTCTAAGTTTACCTCAACCTCACATTACTTAAAGAGATAAAAACATTGTTATCAACTATTCAATATATATATATATATATCTATTTTTTGGTCTTCATAAAAACATATTATGATCAAACAATATAATATTAGTCAATGATGTCATATGCAATGCAATATGTTCTCCATTTTTTTTTAAATATTTTTTTTTTGTTTTTTTAAAGAGAAACGATGTATTGATAACAAACAGAAATAAAACTTACTAGCTTAATTGACGGCCCAAGGAATAATCTCACATTACATACCTCAATTGACGACCCATAAGCCACTTTTTGCATACCATATTTAGGGTTTGTGAAAAGAAGATGAGAGTGTAGTAAGTTTCTTGGATTGAGAGGGAAGAGTAATTTGACAATTGGGTGTAGAGGAGTTTGTGTTTTTCTAAAACTTAATATGAAGAGTTGTGATGTGTGTGGGGTGTGTGTATAGATATACTAGGGTTAACTATTAAGTTGGATGACCTTTTTTGTCATTTTATACAATAATAAAACTTAAGAGCTTAATGATTTAAGTATTGGGGTGAACAAAGAAAAGTGTGGGGTTTAAATAGAAAAACTCTTTATTTTTATTTGCTTGCTCAAACCATTAAAAAGTTTACCTAAAAGAAGGCTTCTTAAAATGTCCATGAGGTTAACGAAACTATCAAATTGCGTCCTTTTTGTTTTGTTTTTTTGTGTGTGTGTGTCATTTGTGGTCCTCAATGTTAACATGGGTGCTCATAAATAGTCTCTGCCGTTAGCTTCCGTCTAAAAATCTGTTAAATTGATGAAGTGGCACATATGAGATCCATTTCTTTTTTTAATGTGGCATATAATATTAATAAAAATTTTAAAATTCAATTTTAAAATAAGAAATATTATTAATGAATAATAAAATATAAAAGAAAAATAAAGCAATCTTCTCTCTCTCGTTTCTCTCTCACGCTAACCGAACCACTCACCACCACCCACGCCTTCACCACCACTCACCACCACCCACCTCATCTCCATCTCTATTATGTCTATCTTTCTTCCCTCGCCCCCATACCCAGCCCCAACTCCACAACCTCGCCACAATCTCTCTCGCACTCATGTTCTCATGTTCCTCCTTGATGCTCACCACCACCCTAGCCAGATCTCATCAGCCTCTCTCTCTCTCTCTCTCTCTCTCTCTCTCTCTCTCTCTCTAACCGAATACAACTTAAGGCTGTTTGGACCTGGTTGAAATATGGCCGGGTCAGGCCCAAGATCTGAAATTAAATTAACTGTGAGCCAAGTTATGATACAATGGTCCCAAATCACTATTTGGGCTCAAGTCATATTCCAGTGGGCCTAGTCAATAAGGTTGGCTAAAAGCCCAAAATCTACAGGTGGCCGAAAATCTACATGTGGCCGAATATGTAAATTTGGTCGAGAGCACAAAAGTAGTCAAGAGCCTATATGCGGCCGAAAGTATAGATACGGCCGAATGACTAGAAGCGGCGAATGCATAAAATCATACCAAGTTTAAATGAGGAGAGAGAGAATCCGTAGGAGGATTTTCTGATTTGTTACAATTCAAATATAGAAGGAATTATGCCAACTCGATGGTCAACCGAAGTTATTGTGGGAAAGCTCAATACGGAAGGAAAATCAAATAAATTGTTATTGTTTCCATTAAATCACATGCATGAGAAAGGAATTGAAGATATTATGGAGCAATCATGATGATGGATGGAATCAGCCAAGGTTAATGCCAATGAAGGAATAAAACTGATGGAGGATTTGAAGGCCAATTGATGACTTACCAAATTGAGATGCACCGAAGCCCCTATAAATACCAAGCTTTTGGAAGAGAGAAAAGACCCCGACACAACACACAACTTGTCATTTTACATTCTTTTCAATTTCCTATCATAGGAGTAGTGCAATGTAGCTCATAGCCTAGTTCTTATTTTTTCCGCCCTAGTTCCTATAAATTTCAATTATGCTTTTACGTTCTTGTTTTTCAATTCTATTTTAATTACAGTAATTTAAATTCATGTTATCTTTATTGTTCTTCGTAATCTAGTTTACTTTCTGCCCTTTACTTTACGCGCTCGCATTTCAATTATTTAATTTATGCAATTTACATTACGCACTTGTTTTTCAATTACTTTACTTTACACACTCGTCTTTACATTCTTTATTTTACGCCCTCGTCTTTTCAATTATTTACTTTACGCACTTTATTTTCTGCACTTGTCTTTTCAATTATATTTAAATTCAAGTACCTTTACTTTACGCACTTGTTCTTCATTTCATTACGTTTCATTTTGTCTTCATCTCCACCCACTTCACATTATTTGGTTGCTCACATAAAGCCTTGACCCCGAGGTAGTGAAAGAACCTAGGCCGTGAGGAGGTTTCTTGCTCGGCCGATCAATCGTTTGATTAAAGTCAAATTTCGGACGCAACATCCATTCACATTCCATTCAAGCCAAATTCGTGGCTTGGTGGTGGCACGCCCCACACTCAAAAAAGAAGAAGGACCAAAGCACTCAAAAAAGAAGAAGGACCAAAAACTACTTCAATCGGCCTACCCGGGCGAAAAGAGGGAAACAAAGGCACAAAGCGAAAATTCTTGTACTAGATTGAATTCATTCTCTGTTTTCTTTTTTATTTTCTTTTTCAATTATTTGTGTTTGAATTTGCAAACATAGGAGTATATAATTTGTTTTCCAAAATAGGGGCGAGTTAGAGTTGATGGGGTGCCGAGAAAGAGGGGGTGAATTCGATTTTGTGGTTGTTGGGTTGTCGGTGATGAAGTTGGGAGGATGGGGATGAGAGAGGCCAGATATGGCCTTTGTGATTCGACCCAGGGTGGGATGCTTTGGAGTGGTGGGGATGTGGTGAGTAGATATCGAGGTGGGGTGGGGATGGGGAAGGGAGCTAGGCGGTGATGTAGCGACGCTCCAAGCCCACCATCATTGCTTCATATATGTGTCTTTTGTGCTATGATGGTGGGTGTGGCTGAGAATGGTGGTAAGGGAAAAGAAGGGGGTTTGGGTTTGATCAGTGGAAGGGAGAGAGAGGTTCAAAGATAGAAAAAAAAAAAAAAAAAAAAAAAAAAGGTTTTTGTTTGTTTTTAAATTGAATTTTAAAGTTTTATTAATATTTTATTCAAATTGTGTTTTAAAAAATTATTTTATTTAAGAAAAAACATTTCGGTTGTAATAATTTTGGTTTCTATTTTTATTAGTTTTTTTTATGGTTTATAAAATTGTTTGATATAATCCATATGGTGTCATTTCATTGGATATGTGAGTCCAACATGTATGCCACATTAGTAATTTAACAGATTTTTGGACGGAAGCTAACGACATGGACTATTTGTGAGCACCTATATTAACCTTAAGAACCACAAATGACAAAAAAAACAAACAAACAAGAAGAACGCAATCTGATAGTTTCGTTACCCTCAGGGACATTTTGTGATAAAAAGCCAAAAAAGAAATATAAAGTGAGCATAAATAGATCAATGCCTTCTCTTTGGTTTGGTAGAAGAATGCTAACGAAAGTTTACCTACAGAATTCTTAACCGTTTTGCTAACGGAGGAGGGGCTTATATGTAAAGTTTCCGTGATTTCATGTATGAGTTTGTAGGGTCTTTAAAGTACATGTATGAATTTGAAATGATTCCTAAAATTCAAGGGGTTTTATGCAGTTGATCCAAATAAATATTATTTTCCGGAATTTATTTTTTCAAGTAAAAATGTTTGTAAAAATAAATTACAATGGACTAAACTAAAATTAACTTTTAAAAAAAGTTAACCGAAAAAGTGGTTTTTTTTTTCATGAATGATCCCTAAACTTTTCAAAAGTCTTCATTTAAGTCCCTCAACATTCAAATCAATTAATAATGTTTTACTCAACACATCAGTTTGGTCCCTCTCATCGCATTTCGTCAAAATATTCGTTAAATTTCACACATTTTGCCCAACAAGGTTATCTGTTCTTTTTGATAAGATCCAAATATAAAACCCTAAATGGAGAAAAGATTACCTAATATGTGAGTTTTTGGATTAGAATGAGCTATATTTTGATGAAAATGCATTTTTTAAGTTGGTCACGTGATGATATCATGATATGTTATAGAATTCAACGAATGTTTTGTCAGAAGAAAACCCAATTGATGTGTATACCAAAATTATTATTATTTTTCGGAGGAAATACCAAAAGATTAATAACCACATATTTTTCCAAGCGATAAGAATAATGACCACATTTATTGATTGGAGAAAACATTTAAAGTTAAAACACTTTTTAGACAATTACTAAAGCTAGGGGGAAAAAATACAGTTTATGATCCCAGCATTTTAACGAAGAGAATGGCATCTTCATCTTCATCAGACTCTTCAGCTCCTCAAACCCCACAACTCAGAAAAGACTCGGTGACGAACAGGTGGGTGATATTCTCACCCGCCCGAGCCAAGCGACCTTCAGACTTCAAATCCAAGTCCCCTATCAATCCCAACCAACAACAACAACAATGTCCCTTCTGCATCGGCCACGAGCACGAGTGTGCTCCCGAGATCTTCCGGGTCCCGCCCGACAACCCGGACTGGAAACTCCGGGTCATCCAGAACCTCTACGCCGCGCTCAACAGAGACATCCCTGCTGCTGAAGAAGACAAGAACTGGGATTCGGGTCGGGTTGTGGTGAATGGGTTTGGGTTCCACGACGTGGTGATTGAGACCCCTGTTCATTCGGTTCAGCTTTCTGATTTGTCGCCGAGAGAGATCGGTGAGGTTCTTGTTGCGCATACGAGGAGGATCAAGCAGCTTATGAGCTACGATTCCATCAAATACGTCCAGGTTTTTTTGCGTTTGGCCTTCCATTTTGTACAATTTTGAGTTTATATTTTTTTCTTTTCGATAATTCTATTTGGAAATTTGGGTGCTTGAAGTGGTTAAAAATTAATTTTCTATATGGTCGGCAATCTATAGGTTAACATTTGAAATTGGAGAATGGGATATATGAGTTGTATATAATTGGAAAAATTCATGCACTAGCTCAAATGGATAAGATAGGGCGCTTGTTATTCTATTGGAAATACTATAAACGAGGAATTATGTTGTCAATAGATTAGCCTCTGTTTATTGTATTTAAATATGGCTTGTGTTTTAAGAATCATGAGCTTTTTGCTTAGTGAGATATGAGGCATGATCAGTTTCATTTTCAAAATTACCGTTCTGCTTAGTAAAAATATTCAAAATAAGGCATATGGAAGCTTGATTTGGAAACGTCTGTATCCAGAAAGCGTTTAGGTTAAATGGTATTGTATGCATTTTCTGAAGTCCATTTCGTCTACAAAATCTCTTCCTTTCTCCTTACCCTGTCAGTTTTCCATTTAAGCTGATTTTTTTCTAATTCGTTGAAGGTGTTTAAGAACCACGGTGCTTCTGCTGGGGCATCAATGAGTCACTCTCACAGTCAGATAATGGCTCTTCCGGTTGTTCCTCCTGCTGTTGCTGCCCGACTTGGAAGTATGAAGGAGTATTTTGATCAGACTGGGAAATGTAGTGTCTGTGAATCTAACTCAAAGGATCTACTGATTGATGTTTCAGCCCATTTCATTTCAATTGTACCTTTTGCTGCTACATTTCCGTTTGAGATGTGGATCATTCCTCTGGATCACTCTTCTCATTTCCATGAGCTAGATATCGAGAAGGTACATAATTTATTTTGAAATGCTAATTGAAACATACATAATTTATTTCAATATTTGGATTAATGAAATACATTGTTTTTTTTTTTTGGTCAAAAAGGAAAATAAAGTATAAGTTTTGTTTGATGATCACTTAAAAGATGCTATTTTCATATCCCAATGTGAATGACTTTTTAAGGTGGGATTCTTGTTTGCCGCCAAATTATGAAAAAGAAACATACTGTGTGAGTAGATTGAAAAACACCGTTGGGAATTGCTTCCAGTATTATGGTAGACTTTAATAGGGGCTTATATGAAGCATGAATCTTTAAGGCTAACGACTTTGTCTTTGACTAGAAAAACTGAGAAATAATGATTTTATCGCAGCCTAAGAAATTAGCTCTTCATGTGCCATAGGGTTATTATCTGCAGATTTTTAGCTCGCATGGTTGAAAATAGCACAGAGAATTCTGCATATTACGCATTGTGGTACTGTATTTTTGACAAAATATTCTTAGCTTGTATGCTTAACATGTGTGTCAAATCATAAGAATAAATATCACAACCAAAAACAAGTTTCTAAATATTTCTTTCATTGTCATAGATGGTACATTCAGCTTATCTGATGCAAATATGCACCCATTTAGATACCTATGATTGCTTGCCTGAGACTTTATATGTGACTTTGCAGGCAGTTGAACTTGGAGGGCTCCTAAAACTCGTGCTTAGGAAGATGTCTTTGCAGTTGAACAATCCACCATTTAATTTCATGGTTCAGACTTCTCCACTTGGGGATAATGCTTCACAGTTACCTTACTCCCATTGGTTCTTGCAGATAGTTCCTCAATTAAGTGTTGTTGCTGGGTTTGAAATCGGAACTGGGTGTTACATTAACCCAGTTTTCCCAGAGGATGCTGCAAAAGTTTTGAGGGATGTAAAAGTTTCACCTTCGGAGTGAAGTAATGAAAATTACTGGGAATTTTATACTTTTAAAAATAAAAACTTGAAAATTGAGAACAATACTAATTTGTATGAGAAAACCAATGTGTTTCTATATTGGTAGAGTTTCTTCATTTTTCCCCTGAATATTTGTATAGTTCATAGAATCTCCTATGTGTAGGGAAAGAAGGGCGTTGAAGTTCTCATCACGTGGCGGTAGCTTGTACTTTCACTTTCCAAGCTAGCTTGTACGGTACCTTGATAAATAAAAAAAAATGCTAGCTTGTACTTTTCACTTTCAGTCTTTATATGCGACCTTGATGCACAAAGTTTTTTTTTTCTTTTTAATTTTATTTTCTATGGATAATGCTTCCCCGCGTTGCTCATAAGGATGAACTCCTCCTTGCCTATTGATGTGGCTCAGTCACAATTAAATGCGTCTATCTTGTTAAGAATAATTAAAGTGAAAAATAAATGCATATTTGAGAGTAAAAATAAGGTACAAGTGTTTGTTTGTGGTTGAACCATATTAGTAGGTAATGAAGAGTTCCTCCTTATGGGAAATGAGGGAAGCATTATCCATTTTCTATTTTTATTGCTAGGGGAGTTCAAGGTATTTGATCAAACACATTTATAATCCTTTTTTTAAACAAAATAATATGGTGATCAAATGTATGCTAAGGATGGGTTGGTCTTGGACAAAAAATAGGGGGTTGGTCAGGAGGAGAAGGGGAGTAGGGGCTATAGCGTTTTTAACATATTTTTTTATAGATGTGATGGTGGGGGTTAAAGTGAGACGCAAAATATCAAGGGCAAGGTGGGTTATTTTAACTTCCGGAGGACAATGTGAAACTTAACCATATATTTGATGACTATGATTAGATTGAATTGGAAATGATAAGTATCCTTGATTGACATTAGTGTCCCATGTTTATATCCCGGCTTTCACATTTTGAGTTCAAGTCAAGGGGTTGGAATAATGGGATTATGAAGCCCAACTTTTTGGTAGATAAGTTATCTTACAAAAATGCACATAATGGGATTAGGTAGCATTTTTGCTCACCACTTTAACCCAATGTGTATTTTCACCACAATCATCAACACTTAACACGTGTCCATATGCATAACTATTGTTCCATAAATACAAAGTGTAATAACCTCAAAAAGGGATTTTTGTTGTTATTAATATTCCAAAAAAATCATACAAGGTTAATTAAATATATGGGAAATTTATGAAGTGGTTTGGTGTGGGAATAATGGATTTACAAGTGTTTAATCTCAATTTGGACTCAAATGCCCTTACGTATAATTTAATGATTTTTCAATGGGCACTCAAGAAATTAAAGTGAGAAAATTATAATTTTGGACTAGAAAAATAGAGCTCGATCTCACGAACGCGTGGGCACAAACGGTTCGTGAATCGGAGTTATAACGAAGGAGAAATTCAATTTTTAAGTTTTGAGGGCTAAACAGTGAATACTGAACAATGAACATTTTTGGAATTCTATAAAAGGAGGGACCACTGTACAAAATCAGAAAAAAAAAAAAAAAAAAAAAAGAAGGGAAAATTGCAGAAAGGCCCGTGACCTGGATCAAACCCTCGACCCGGATCGAAACCCGACTATAGGATCCGATCCAACCTAAAGATTCCAGAGGTTTCGTGCCGCGAGACCGATCGCTTTGGATCGGGCCGAAATTGATCTCGGACGTTGGATTGGGCCGAAACTGATGCAAGGTGATGTCGGGACTATTTAGAGTTCATTGGTGTGACTGGATGCGAATTCTGAGGTCGTAGGCCCGAGGTGGATTTTTAGAGTGTAGGTTGGACATGTGGGACCCACAAGACCCAAATAGTGACTTTTTGGACAATATGTTTCATTGGTCCGGTTTTGACGTCGACAATGTGTACGTCACAATTTTGGAGTGTTTTGGACGATAATTTATCGCTTTGGACCCCGGGTTGGTCCGAAAGGCATTTTCGTCATTTGGGAGCCGAATCTTGGATTTTAGATGCTAAGTTGAGTTACGTGCTTTGCTTAGGTTTTGCGGAGCCAGAGTGCTTATTGTGGATTTGTTGAGCTGGTAAAGTTATGCAGCTTGGACGAGAGGTGAGTAAAACCATTTGGATCGTAAGTAAAATCACTAATTATTATACTTATTATAATGTGGTTGGATAATGTTAATGGATGTAATTAACATTTTGTGGTGGTTTTTTAGAAACTGTTTTGGTGTGAGTTTAAAATCAATTAAAAATATTTTGATTTTAAATGAGTTTTTGCAGGGTTTTGAGAAATGTATGGTGTTCGGGAGAACAACCATGTTATTTTGTAATTGTATTGTGGTATTCCTAAGTGAATGACCATGTAGATATATATAATTAAATTTATATTATGGTGATGGATGTATCTTGATAGAAAACAGTATTTAATGTGAAAATGACATTTATATTATTTTCAAGTGGGTGGTGTTGTGATTGGAGGATAGATGTGAGAATGCACTGATTCCTTCAATGGGAAGATAATCTTTGCAAGGATTTGACCGTGGCAAGTAATTAGAGATTGTAATCCTGGGGTGCAAGGTCTCAAACCAGTTAGAGCTCTAGTTGTCGCCATTACAGTGTTTATGAGGGTAACACATATTTACTTGAGGTGTAATTGTGAATGCAAATTGTGTCATTTCGGATAGTGATGGTATAAGTGTTTGTGCGTTGAGAGAGTCAAGCGTATTCTCACTTCTGTTGTCCAAAAGTGACATTGATAGTTAGGTTTCTAATGAATTTTGAAATAGGTTTTGGGTCAGCTAATGACCGGACATTTCTTAAAAAATAAAAGAATTGTGATTATGGTGAGTTGATTGATTATGAGTACCTTGATTATACAAGGATTAGGTGATGCTAATGAAAGTGCATGTGATTGTATATTATGTGTAAAATGACATATTTATACTACTAGTTGTGGTTTACTATACAAGCTTTAGAAAGCTTACCAGGTTTGTTGGTGATGAACCCGGTACACTATTCAACAGTGTAGGGACTAATCCTGCAGGTAATAGGAACGCAGGACTTCGTCAATAACTGAAATAAAAAGGTGTACTTGCAGTGTACAAAGTGTGATTTGAGAGTGTTTGTGAATTGAGACTTCCGCTATGTGAATTAAACTATGAGGAACAAATATGTAATAGGTTGAAGTTTCAATTTATTATGTAACAACTTAGCAGGTTATTTGTGGTGGAAAATTATGGGCGTGACACAAAGCAAAAGTTAATTATGGTTATATCTATGGACACGTGTCAAGTGTTGAGGATGATGGTGAGGATATACCTTGGATTAAAGTGATGAGCACAAATATTTCCAATAAGATTATAGTGGGGTTATCTTTTATCGTATTCACATTCAATTTTTTAACACCAAATATGACATTGAATTAAACTAATCAATCCTACTGTACCCACCAAACGAGAACCATAATAAAGTATATGAATTGTCTTGTAGCAAAAATATCGCAAGCAGCTCCACTAGTCACATTATCCACTCGCATCCTCATATCATTACACTCTTGCAAGCAAAGCCAATGATGATATGAGGACCCTCGCACCCCCTGAAAGCACAGAGAAAAAACCAATAAAGTGTGGAATGGTTCTGGAAAATGGCCATTAGAAATCCTAGGAAGAGATGATTTTTTCACAAATTAACTGAAAGAAAGCATGAGCATGGCTTTGAGTCCATTTTTGTTACCCAATTTCAGTCCTTTGTCCACTGCTAGTGCTAAACACATAGATTCTTCTTCTCTACCCTCTTTCAGTTTCTTGCAGCTCTACAAAACTAACAGCACCAAGAGAGAATTCCCAGTTCCAAAAGTGGCTTCAATGCCATACCAACCCATCAATGTGGACTACTTGGAAGAAGAGTTCAGTGGCCATGGAGTGATATTCAAAGGCATTGGTGACAGCTGTGTGGCCAAGATGGAACTGGAGAATGGTAGTAAAGCCATCATGATGCTACCAAGTGGCTTAATCACGTCCTACAAGGCTTCCATGTGGCACGGCGGCACGGTTGAATTGCTGCAGGCTTCAGTCTCTGAGTCGGAGGAGAAGAATGAAGGTGCTGATGCTGCAGCTGGTGTTGCCATTCAAGGAGGGGTGTCTTTAGCCTTTGACTGTGTGAATGAGGATGAACAAGTTTCATGGTCTCCAACTAACTGGGCTCTTCATGACATTAGAGGAAATCCTCAGCAAGAGATTCAGGTTGGTTTTTACTTACCAAGGAACCTCTCAAAACCAACTGAAATTTATTTTTATTTTACACTATTTGCAAACTTATTTACAATGTAGATAATTCTAGAGAGGCTAACAGAGCAAAATAGAACAATGCAGTTGAAACTAAGTAAATAGAGTGAGACAAAGTTGAACAAAAGGGAAAATAGTGAGGTGGCTAGAGCCTAGATGAATTTGGCAAGACAATGTACAAAGCTTAGTTACTAGTAGGTCAAACTGTTTATGTAGTTAATTCTAGTTTCCTAATTTAATTTGGGTTACCAGCAGTAGAAATAAGGAAGGCTACAAACATTCACATGTGCACTCACTGAAGGGCATTTGCAATGTCTAAAACACTTATTTCAGGCTTCAAGTTTCCGGTACCGTTGTATTCAGATTCTGTCCTGTTTATGTTTTGGCTTGTTCATTGATGGTGCATAGGATTTTAAGCCAATTCTTAGAGAAAATCATTAACTGAGAATGCAGGTTCAACTGATTAGCACTGATTCAGAGGACAAGGTTGAAATCAAATATCTTATCACCCTGAAAGAAGACGTCTTGATCTCAGAGCTTGTGGTCTCTAACTCTAAATCTTCATCCCTCCAACTAACTGGGTCTATTTTAAGTCATCTGACAGTGAGCTCACCAGATGCAACTTATGCAGTTGGTTTGGAAAGATCAGATTTCTTTAGCAGGTTGCCCATTATGTCAAGTTTCGGGATAATCCCTCCCGACTTTGGCCTAAAAAATGAATCTCAGATCAGCAAACTATGGCAGCAAATGGCACAAAAAGCATTTATGCCTGGCTGGGGTCCTAAGACTCAAAAACGATGATGTCAATGAAGCAGATAGAAACCAAAGACAAAATGAAGAAGAAATGGAGGAGGGTGAAGAAGATGACAACTACAAGCATTTAAGAGACCAAATGAGTCGAATATACACCAGCGCGCCTACCGACTTCACAATCATTGACAGGGTACTTTGAAAAACTATTTAAATTCGAATTCTCATACACATTCTGCACTCTCATCTCAACAATTGACACTCTTTTTCTTTTCTTCAAATTTTGGCTTTGTGATGGAACAGGGTAGAAGAAACTCTGTCATAGTAGGAAGAAATGGGTTTGATGAACTATACATGTTCAGTCCTGGCTCAAGTCATGAAGACTACGGCAAGTATTCATATATATGCGTCGGCCAATCCGCGGTTCTCAAGCCAGTAATTGTGGGTCCTAATGAATCATGGACGGGCGGACAGCGCTTATACAACCCAAATCTTTAGTTTTCTTAGTATGACTCTGCTCTCATCTTCTAAGCCTTGGTGTAACAACAGACAGAATATAACTTTCACGTTATGAGATTGTGTACAGAAAAGATAAAGCAGCTCTTGATTATGTTGACGTCAAATTGTTCCAATCTATCGAAGCATGTGCATGTGGTAGTTGCTGAAAAAAGAAATTTAAAAATACCACATAAGGTTACAAGTTTAAACTGCAAGTGGAGCAAATTCTGCTGTTCACCATATTTAAAAGACTCATCTTTGACATCTACTGACCTTATTTTTTACCTTCTAAGAGCATCTCCAAGGGAGATGTCAAATACCAAACATCAAATTTAAATTTGATGGTTGATGTAATTGACATCTTACACAACTTTACACTCCACGACATGTCAAATTAAATTATTATTTTATTACTTTCTAGTGTTGATTTATTTTTAATTAAAAAGAAAAGAAAAGAAAAATAATAAAATATTCATTTGACATCTTGCTGGGATGTCAAAAATAACATCTCAACTTAGCTTTTATTCCACATCAGCTTTGACATATCGGTTGGAGTAGCGTGAGATGTTATTTAGCCGTTAAATATACATGTAACGCTTTGACATATCGGTTGGAGATCTTTCGAGGGCGATTGCATGCCACAAAAAATAACAATATCAAAAACAGCCAACGATAAACATTTCCTCAAGAACACATTCTTTTGATTCTCTTCAGTACATCGAACATCCACGTCTAGTTGTGATGATAAAATTCTAGTGTTACAGAAGATACAGAAAGATTCTCTTGTCTACCATTGCCTACTTTATCAAAAGAATTTGATACATCAAAATGAGTACGTTGGAAGAAGAGAACTAGCACATTAAGTTGGAACAAGATAATAACCTTCATGCCCTTCACCTTGATCATTAATCCAAAGTAGTGGCATAGCTACTGCAAGTAGTGCGAACGAAAGTCCACACAACAATTTCACAGCAACCCTTCGACGTGGACTTTTTATGCCAGACATTTGAATTTCTGTTTCATTTTCTGGAACCATCTCATGAGACACCTGCAAATCAGCATCCACAGGAATACCATCTGTTGATGACACCGATTCAGGGCCACCTAGGAACTGCTCATCACCAGCATAGAAGCTACCATTCTCTCTGCAGTCATAGTTCACACCATGTGAATAGCCATCTTGGTCATATCTGGCATGTGGGCTCCAATCAAATTCGCTCAAGGATAAACTTCTAAATCTTCTGGCTTGTTTCCCAGAGGACTTTGAGTTGACATTACTTGGATCCTGAAGAGAGTGAACAAGCCTCCTCGGAGTGTTGAAGATGATGTTGTCATCATTGATGAGAGTGCATGACCTCTGAAGCACCAGAGAGGCATCCCAAGATTGGCAACACAAGAAAATCATAAAATTGGCATATTTAAATAAAAGTCAAGCTTCAGTAGATAGACAGCGTGAGTAAGCACAACACCGTTGTCAGGATATAAGCAATCATTGGCCTAACAACTTAAGCTTTCTGCAAATAATGGTAATCAACCAGTTTTACCATGGAATCAGAGCAGGAGATTATGAATTTGAACCTCTTCAATTACATCCTCCCAATATAAATTGAATTTCACTTGTTGGGCTCTACTGGTGAAGAGAGAACCACATTTGAGGGGGGATGTTAGAATATAAAACAAGTATTGGTTCACAACCTGAGCTTAAGGTTTTGGGATATTGATAAACCAACAAATTTATCAACTATAACACACAATACCATCCCACGATCGGTAACCTTAATTTTTCAGAACACAAATTTTTGAAGTAGAGATAATGTGCCGAAGAATCAGACATACAAAAGGCTTTTTGGGCTACCTGTACTATTTTAACAATCCAGCAAGCAGTTTATTTACCATGTTTCCCCCATTAATTTCACGCTTTCAGCTTAATTTTTTACCTAAGTCCACAAACTAGTAGACTAACTACTTCTATCACCATCACAATCAAACCATTAACAGCAGTTTCTTTCCAAATCAGAAACACAGAATAAATTGCTACATATGTACAGGTGTAACTTACCAGAGGACTGGTTGTGGTGCTTCTTGATACTCCATTCCTAGTATTTCTTTGCCGGAACCCTGCAAATTCCTCTGTGCAATCTCCTTCGCATTTCATGAATTCATTATTCCCAGAGTTCTCTGGATATCCATTTGAGTACGCACTATCCCGAGCAATTTCTGAGAACAATCCATCCTTGAGAGACACATCAACTACTCCATTCTCACAATTCCAAAGCTTCCGGTTTACACTCCTACAATCATAAATTGAATTTTGAGATGCCTGACTCATTGAAATAGGTGACTCAACCAATGATTCATATTCAACAAAGGAATCAAGGGTCTGTGACTCGGGTGACATTGATGCAGGAGACTGATCGCCGGCACTTGATAGGTTTCGCCTCCTGCTGTGGCCTCTCCTAATAAAATTTGACCCACAGACAGAACCAGGACCTTTTTCAAGTTTTGAGCCTTTATCTGTGCCTATTCTCCTTGCAGTTTGCAGAGCTTCAAAGGCAGCCCCTTTAACATAAGCCATCTTATCAGACTGACACTTCTCCATTTCTTCAATTATCAACTCAAGCTCAGAGAGAATGCTCCAAGGATCTAAGCATCTCATCAAGAAACTCACCATTTGAATAGCTGACAACCGCTTCTGAGAATTCCCCTCCACTACACCAGCATTCAATATCCGCAGTCCTGCTTGTATCAACAACCTAGCATATGGTTCAACAATTGTAGCATTACGTTTTGCAAGAGCCATAACCAGACCCATGTGTGCATTTGTTTGAGTGGACTTCTCCTCCAAAGCACCAGAAACATTCTGGCATACCCTATTAACCATCTCATCTGCAGCAAAACGCCAATTATCCGAATCAATAAGAGCCTTTAAGCAAAGTGCAGCTCCAGAAGTCAAGCTCTCTTGAGAACCCAAGAGAGAATCCGAGAGAGGATTGCAGAGTGAATGAATAATGTTCCTTTTCTTGTCTTCAGCGGTGGTTGGGTCAATCCCATATCTAGCAATAGCTGGGACCACCTTTGAGCATGCTTGTTGAAGAGGGAAAGACCCTGCACTTGAAGCCAAGGTCTTGATTATGGTGGCCATGATGCTGTTTATCATAGGTACTATCTTGACACCATGAACACGAGCAAGAACTTCAAATAGTGAAATAGTGCATTCTCCCGACAAGGAACCAGTTTCTTTAGTTTGAGAAACTTGGGCAAGAAACATTGGGATTGCCTTGGAATCCAATTCTTTCACATAGGATTTCAGTGCTTTCATTGCTGATCTACGACTATCAGCGTCTTTATCAAGATTTTCCAATTCACGCCTTAGTATTGGGCTTAAACTCCTCCCCATTGTTGGCCTGCATCCAATTCAAGAAAAGAGTTTATTGAAAATGGTTTCGTGAGTTGGGTATTTCAAATTTAGCAAGACCAACACAGAATGAAACATACAATCCATGAAAACCCAGGACTTTGAAATGTATTGAACTTCCCCAAGTACCAAGCAATGAAGAAATATGAGGTTTTGAGCTTTAGCAAGGCAACAACAACATCAAATGTCAAAACTTTTCTGCATATCCAACTCCTAAATGTCGAAAATCCAATATTGAAGACGAAAGTTCGTTTCTTTCCTCACTTTTACATAGAAACCAAATACTCATTTGATGCAAAAAACGAAAAAAGATATTTCCATATATTTTCTAGGCCAAAGCAGAAACAATAACTCAAAATAGAAAATGCGTATCATTTCAGACTTCACATTACTCAACATTAAACATCAAAATACAAAATAGAAAAACGAAGAACCAAAATTCAAGAACAAAGGACTGCTTTTAACATCAAGAACTGAGAAATACCAGTAGTATGGACTATGGAAGACCTTCAGAGCTCTCTCCTGCTCCTAGGGTTAGAGATGGTAACTCAAAGAAGAGAGAGAGAGAGTGTGAGTTGGTATTTGTATTTGGGTTTGTGCGTTGAATTCATAATTAGCGTGTATTTAGGGCTGTCTTGATGAGCTTTCTTTTTCTGGCAGTACCCAGAGTTTCAAATCTTCCTTGTAAATTCCACCGCTCTCCCTTCTGCAGTGGATTCCAGTCTTGGACGAAAATGCCCCTCTACTTGTTGATCATTCTTCACGGTGCCTTGGGAATTGGGACAAAATAAAACTATCTATCCATGAGACCATAGTAAATATATGAAATGGAAAAGTACGAAGAAAATAAGTACTTGTTTTAATCGATAATTTTGAAAAATATAAATGAAATTTTTGGCCATTATTTAACATTTTAATATAATTTATTTTTATTTAAAAATATGTAAAAAATACATGTATAATATGTGATTTTTTTCTGTATTATAGAAATTTTTATAAAAATACGTGTATTAAACATGAAGATATGTGCGTGTATTATATGTCTAATATGAGTACTATAGGGAAAAATGCTAAAAAGCCATGAGACAAAATAAAACTCATGTTTTTTACTCAACAAAGTTATTCGTTCTTCTTTATGGAACTTGAGTATGAAACATGTAAATAGATAATAAATGACTTTGTTGAACAACAAATGTGGATTTTATTTTGTCTCTTGGGTGGATGAGCTAAGTTTTGATGAAAATATCCTTTTAAAGTTTGTCACATGTTGACACGCAACCAATTTTAATGAACACATAAAAAAAAAGCCAATTTTAATGAAATGCAATATGAATCAAATTGATTTGTGAACCAAAAGATTAAACATCATATTGATTGGTTTGGAACTTTAAGGACCTTTAAAACAAATTTAAGGATCTTTTGCAATAAAAATCCATAAAAAATAATTTAAACGAAAAGATAGTTGTTAAGGGTAAGTTTGTTATGAAGATTGCTA
Source organism: Prunus padus (assembly GCA_024362665.1). Lineage (NCBI taxonomy): Eukaryota > Viridiplantae > Streptophyta > Magnoliopsida > Rosales > Rosaceae > Prunus > Prunus padus. The sequence goes on from JANFAM010000008.1 coordinate 31,479,090, forward strand.
ATTTTTCAACACATTAAATACTTAGTTTTCTTTCAAATACAAAGTGATAGTCTAAACAATAAAGGGAATAGGGTTTCACATACACTCACTACCAAGGTGCTAAGGGGGTTCGAATTAGTCTGCAAATCAAGACAATTTTCTATTGAGCTAGACCTCATTGGCCATTAATACTTAATTTTATTAAAATTGGAATACACTTTTCACACAATGAATGAGAAGGTCCACAGAGAAAGGTAGTTAGTGTTCAGTTATTTATAATATTATAAATTTTTATTGTTTTGTTGGACATTGTACCCACACACAAAAAAAACTTGTTATTAGAGATATCTTATTGTTAGAAACTAGACATAAATATGAAAAAGTATTGAGGATAAATAATGACTTGTTTACCTGGAATTGGGGAGAGAATGAATGGGCATGAGATCATTCTCCCCTAATCAATCTAATTTCTCATGTGTTGATTACATATTTTAATGTAGACACGTCATAATTTTATTTATTTATTATATGTTTGTAAACACAAGAAAATCAGAAATGAAATTAATTTCATTACCCATGTTATTAGTAAACACATGAAAAGTTAGGAGTATTTACAGACATTTTCTTATTATATTAAGATTATTTTTTTAGGTGAACAACTAAAATTGTATTTAAGGGCATTATCTCCCACTCTAGATGAGAACTTCTCTCATATTCCTTAACATAACGTTGTAATGAGGTTTCCAGTGGGGTATCGTTCTGTTGGTTGAGTTCTTTGGCCTCCATCCATGTGGACAAAGGTTCGAAATCTCTAGACAACCAATGAATATTTGTGTAAACCCCCCTCCACCAATTGCTTATACTTAAAAAAACAAAAAACAAACCATTGTCATGAGGTTGTCCATTGTATTGTTCAATTTTCTCTCTTGTGACATTGTCATTTTTGGGGTTATACAACCTCCTGAATTTAATCATAGTGTTCTTATTGATTGTAACTCTTTTTAATTATCATCCTTAAGAAATGATATAATTTTTTCTATTCTAGACACATGGATGGATGTATCCAAAGTTAAAAATAAGCATATATATTTAGTGAGGTATCTCAACATCTGAGGAAGATGGAATGGAATCATGAAAGTGCTATGGGTAATTTGGTCAACCTCATTCTCCAATCTAAATTTTTTTGGGGGGAAAACCTTGTTTGTTTCAGAAAATACTGGGCAGTTGAAATGGTTGGTTTCCCGCTTTGTTATTTTCTCGTAAAATATTTGAAGGCAGACAAAACAAAACGGCACAGGTGTCAAAATGACCAAAGCATCCCGCAATTTGGTCTTGCTGTGGCTTGGAGTTGGGGGGAAGCAGACTCTGGGCCCATCCATCGAATCCAAACTTGAAAGACAGTAAAGTTGCATCAGTGGCTAAAATCCATTTGCTAACATTTGTTGTTGCAGTTGCAGTTGCAGCAGCTGATGCTAAGGAAGTTGTAAATTTAGAAAGAAACAGATGCATTCTATTGAGTATTGAGAAAGAAGCACTTAAAAGATGCATAACCAAAAGGATTTACATTTTCATTGTCACAGGCAACTCTCTCTCTCTCTGCAGTCTGCACAAAGAAAGCATCTTTCCTTTCCTTTCCTTGTAAGAGAGTCTTGACATGTGGTTCAAATTCAAAGCTAGATTGGAGGCCTGGCCTGAGGCCTCTTTCTTTCTACTGCAATGCAAGCAACACAGCCAATGCATCCATCTCTTTAGCTTCAGCTTCAGCTTCAGCTAGCTCCCAGTCAGTCACAAACCACCAAAAGTGGCTGTCTGTCAATTAGTTCCACTTCCACAACAAATCTTCAATTCTTTTGGGCAATATTTACATTTTATAAATAAATTTGCAGGCATTCAAATCTTCATATTCATAATTAAATAATAAAATTGATTTAACTGAATTAATCAAACCAAAGCCAAAAGCAAAAACAAAAGACATTCATTTATTAGCAATACAATAGCATAGAAAAAAAAAAGGAAACCGAATCAACACTCGACAGCAACTTCCTAAATTATTAGCATTTAGCAATGGTTGGTTTGACTGGTTGCTTTCCCCTGTTTCATAAATAAAAAAGAAAGAAAGTAATCAACGCTTATTTTGTTTTTAGCTTGCATTTGCTTTTGCTTTTTCTCCATCTTCTCCAACCAATTACCAATCAATGCTTGCATCGTAATCCTAAATATTAAACATAGATTCCAATAACCCCAAAACTGAAAAAAAAAAAGGGAAAAATATCGGTTTTATCCCTTGAACTATACCATAATTGTCAATTTACACCCTAAATTATTTTTTAGATAAATTAAGGACTTAAACTATATAAAAATGACAAATTCGGCACTCACCGTCAATTTTTTGGATGTCCATCCAAATTTATGTCACGTGACTTGCACATGCAAATTTTTTATTCTAAAAAGTCATTAAAATGAGAAAAAAAAATATATGAAAATTAAAACTTTAAAACAAAAAATTATAAGAAAAAAAGAGCTGCAATTACCCCACTCTCTCTCTCTCTCTCTCTCTCTCTCTCTCTCTCTCTCTCTCTCTCTCTCTCTCTCTCTCTCCACGATCCATTCCCCACCCAACCCCCTCATAACCAAAATTAACCACCTAGACCACCATCTTCCCCAGCTCATCCACAGACCATCCCTCACCCTAGACCCACCATTTTTCAACTTTTAATGATTTTCAATTAGAGATGATGATTCAAATGGAGAAAAATTAGAGATGATGACTATATAATGGGCATATAATTAGAGAAAAAAATTGAAGACTGCTTGAAGTTGTTGAAGGGTGAGAGAGACTAGCAGAGGCTCGCCAGCCTTCTTCTGGTCTTAAGTCTTTCGAATTAAGTGAGGGAAAGATGAAAGATCAAACTTTCTTTAAAAAATTTGTAAACGACTTGTTGGTGGTTCGAATTTGCTTTCGAATGGTTTTGGATTTGGATCCAAATTTGATGTTGTATATTTGGATTTTTATATTAGATTTCATGGTCGACTGCTTTGCCATGGTAAAAAAAAGGCCAAGGAGAGAGAGTGGGCAGAGAGCAAGGCAAGATCGGTGGGTGCCAAGTTGCTGCTTTGATTCTTCTGAAGTATGATGTGGCTTACACTTTGGAAACTCATTGTGTGTGAATTAATTGTTGTGTTGAAGTTGGATTGGGAAGAAAATGGGGATATTAGATCTGGTTTGGGGAAAGGGTGGTGCGTCTAGGTTTGGTGACTGGGGTGGTTTAAGAAGAAATAAGGATGGTGGCTGGGTTTCGCCAGATGAGGAGGGGTGTTGGTTTGCCGGAGGAAGAGGAAGGGTGGGAAGCATAAGGAGCATGGGGCTGGGCTGTGTCGTCGCCTGGGAAAGAGGTGTCTGGGTGGGGAGGGTGGGAAGCGTAAGGAGCATGGGGCTGGGCTGCGTCGTTTCCTGGGAAAGAGGTGTCTAGGTGGGGAGGGTGGGCTTCAATGGTTGTGTGGACTATGAAGGTGGGAGTTTTTATTTTCTTTAGGACAAACTACTGTAAATCCCCTAAACTATATGGCCATTTTCAAGTTCATACATAACTTTAGAGATATTTACGAGTACATACTCATAGTCCCGGAAACCCTACAAATTGCCCCCTCCGTTAGCGAAATCGTCAGGACCATCGTTATCTGCCTATGTGGCGTCTACTTGGACAAAATTTAAAGGGCATTTTAGGCATCTCAGGTTTATGAATTTCGCACCAAACAGACACGTGGAGCTCAGCAATTAAAAAAAAAAATTTGCATCGTCGAAATCGAAGTTCTTGAAATGATAATCGAAAACCCCCAAATCGAAACTTATTCCCTAAATCGAAAACTTCTTCCCCAAATCGACAACTTCTTCCCCAAATTGAAACCTAATCCCCATTTTGCATTCATCGAAGACCACAGAGAAGGTAGTTTAGGTTATTCGTTGAGATGCCTTGGGGTTTTCGTCGTCGTGGGAGTCGTGCTCCGCGTTACTGTAAGTCGCGCAGCTTTTTGGTTTCATCGGAAAGGCTTAGGGTTTTGTTTTTCTGAACTTTTGATTTGCTTTGAAGTGTGGTTGAGAAAGTGATAATGGTTGTAAATGTGTTGGTGTTTTTGTTTTGTGTTGTTGGAAAAGCATTAAAAAAAACACATTTTTGTCTAACCAAACTGCTTTAGATTCCAGCCAATACTTAGTGGGCCAAGACCTCTGCATTTGTTTATGTCTTTGTTTATTCACCATTTGTGTATTCAACAATTGTTTATTGATAGGATTGAATGTTACGTGGCTTTGCAGGTGAAGATGACCACTTTACTATTCAAATGAACCATGGTGGTTCTATTTCTGACAACCTGTATGTAAATGGGACTCTGGACTTCATTGATTTTTGTGATAAGGACCAAATGTCTATGCTTGAAATTGGTTTGATGGTTAAAGAGTTAGGCTATGATGGTAAATTGTTATATCACTATGAGCTTCCCAACTCTTATTCTGTACAAAAGCTTCTATGTGATGAAGATGTTTTGAAAATGTGTGAATCTGTGCCAAAAGTGAGGGAGATTGATATCTATTTGACACAGTTGTCTGATGACCCTTATACGTTTTTAAACCAACACAAAGAGATGGAGCAGCAAAAGGTTGAAGGTTCCTTACAAAAACAAAGGTCATTGGTGATTGAGGATCTAGGATATGCTGATTATAGTCATGTTGTTTCTTACAAGAAAAAAAGGCAATGTGAAATTGGTACTTAGGTGACGAGGGGTAAATTTAAATTCTAATTAGGACAATACAGCAATTTGACACACACCTCTAAACTAAACCAGATAGAATTATGACTAGTCAACAACAAGAACACAAACCCAGAATTCATACAATGACTAGTCAACCACCGAGAACACAAACCCAGAAACATCATAGAGATTCAAACCAAAAATTTTTCACCCAAAAACCCACTATTGGGAAAAACTGGGGGTCATCAACCGACCAGACAATCCACTAAGTAGAAAAAGATTCTTGCAAAGGAACACAAGCAAGCTCAAGAAAAACCTAGATCTATTTAGGAAGATGAGCTATTCCTCTTTTGTGCAATCTTCTTCTCCAACTTAGCAAAGCTTCAAGCTCAGTCATTCATGGCAATGGCAGCTCTTTCTCAGCTCGTTCATCCCATGGCACCAGCTTGCAAGCTCAAACTCAGACAGAAACCAAAATTTGGATTCAAAGATAAAGGATTAATTTCTTCAAGAAACCATACTCTTGAAGAGACCAATCATGAATCTGACCTAAAACTAAATGAGGAAGTGTTTGTCCTAGCTAGATGCAGATTTTAAATCTCAAATGCAGTTTTCAAAAAACCCATAGATGAGAAATAAGATGGTTTTCCATTTTAGGAAGAAGAAGCAAAAGTCGAAGGAAGAACTTTCCAAAACTTCTACCCTAAAAGCCACAGCCACCAAATGAGGAAATCAAAGGCTATAACCTCAAATTTCCTAGGTCAGAATTGACACAAGGCAGGAGAGAGAAAACGCAGAATAAGACAAAAAGGTTGGAAAGAATCCAGCTGGAAAACTTACTGAGTAAGGTTGACTAGTCATATGAGAAACCAGATGACTAGTCATCATTTTATGAAAATAATTTAATGCAATGCACACTTTACCTTTGTCAATTTGCATGAACCTCCATAGGATAGCTAATGGTTAAGAACGCCTAGAGAAGCTATTCTTAATCTAAACTTGAGCTTGGGAAAAATACAATGATTGTCCTATTACAAACTTGTCAAGGGAAGCCAAAAGTAAATCATAAAATGCATAAGTAACACAATGTTGAGCAGCCAACTAAGGTTTTGATAGTGGAACAAGAAGCAGTGAGCAATGTTGGGGATTTTTGTGAACCTCAGACACAAAACAGGGGAAAGGCTACAAAGTCTGCAAAGGGTAAAGCAATGTCTCAACTTGAGGTACCAAAGAGGGGAAATCCTGCAAGGTTTGCAAGGGGTAAATCAGTGTCTCAACCTGAGGCACCAAAGAGGGGAAAGGCTACAAGGTCTTCAAAGGATAAAGGTGTTGTAACATCCATGACCCATTTTAATTGCTTTATTCAATTTAATTCGATTTAATTAAATTGTGAAATTACATTTTTGCCCTTGGGGTAGGGTCACAGGGATCCCTCTTTAATCGGGAAAGAATTTGGGAAAATGGGTTGTACTGTTGCGACGGGCTTGTCGTAACTAGTCCGTAGACGGGTGAAGGAAACATGCATCTTATGCTTAGGAAATGAACTTTAGCCACAACCTATAACACAAAATCATTCTAAATAGCGGATTCATTTTGTTTATGCTAGTTGAGCTAAACCTTTTCATTTTAACCCAAGTATCTTTAGCCTAGTTTCTTTGAACACAAAACAAAAGGAAAAAAGGAATAGAGTTGTACCCTTGATGACCCTTCCTTAATTTCTCAAGAATGAACACCTTTGTTGGAAAAGCCTTATCTTTTCTTGGAATATTGACTCATTCAACTCAAGGCTCCAGGATTGGAGTCCTCTACATCACCACACCAAATGTACTTAGAGATGAAGAGAAGGCAACCAAGAGGTATGGATGCTAGTTTACCTCTTGATTGGACCAATTTTTGGCTTATGGAAGATAAAAGGTAAAGATGATGCACTCATTCATCAACCAAAGTAGGAAAACCAAAAACCCTAACTAGGTTTTCTCCAAACTTTAGCTTTTATAGGATGACACAAATGTAAGGGAGAGAGCTCCCTAATAGTGCCGAAATTTTGGTGGGTTTGGGGCTCCATTTTTGGGTTCATGGGTTGTAAGACCCGTGAGCTTGGGGAAGCAAGAACGGTGAGCAATCCCACATCGCTCGGGGAGGGAAAGGTGAAGTGCTCATATGTGTGGGCACGTATCTTCCTAGCACGAGGCCTTTTAGGAGCTCACTGGCTTCGGATTCTTTGGAACTCCGAAGTTAAGCGAGTTGGGGCTAGAGCAATCCTAGGATGGGTGACCCACTGGGAAGTTGCTCGTGAGTTCACAGAAACAAAACCGTGAGGGCCAGAGAGGGGGGCCCAAAGCGGAAAATATCGTGCTAGAGGAGTCGGGTCGTGACATGGGTCATGTCATCTTATGCCACTTATCCCTTTGTCCAAATTGCCCTTTGGGCCATTTTGTCCCTTTTCTTTTAAATCATATTTAAAATTCCCAATCCAATATTATCTATATGTCAAAGTTAATTCCATAATTAATTTTTAATTATGAATTATAATTTAACTCTTTGACTTTGGTCAATTGCTCTGGTCAACATGTTGATTTTTGATAGTTGACTTTGACATTCGATCATTGCCCATTAACTTATGTCTCCTTGTTTCATTTCTCTTCATTTGTACATCTAATCACATTATTTTGGTGTGCATAATAGTAGGTTTCCTTTAGCAAGGTAGTGGGTTGACTCAACTCCTCAGAGATGATATACAAATTAAATTCCACAATTAAATTCTTCCTATTAATAAAGGTTAATTGAAACCTTTTCGGACTTCCACAAACCATGGTTGTCGCCTAGCAGTAAGTCACGGTTATCCGAGCTAAATGAGACGTTGTGAAAGAATCTATTCAAATTGGAATGACCATGCAATTGAATCATTCTCTTATAACAATACTCTTTATTCACATTATTAGATTATGGAATCCAATTGTCAATATCATAATGTGAATCATTCCTTTTATATGATTATCCTGGTAAGATTTGAAGACCTCTTCTTTCAAATCTTATCCATTACTCTGCACAGAGATTTGACCAATCATATCTTGGAGTATTCTCTCTCCTTTACTGAGAGTAGAGATTCCTTGTTGTATATTCATTTGCCTTCATGACTCTATTGAGAGTCCCAATGAACACATTTAAGCTATGCCTATTTTAACACAGCTGTATAGTGCTACCAAAGACTAACAACATAGCCACAGGACATCTATGATGTCTTAGGTCTAAGGATTAGTTTGCACCATTGCAATTTATGACTTCTAGTTTGACAAGTGAGTAAAGACTTCCATACTAGAACTCATGCATTGGATCGCATTCATTGTACTTGTCCTCCTACAAGCACCTACACACATATCTAGGTGTCGCCACACTCAATGACTTGAGACCTCGTCATTCTCTACATATAGAGATGATACCATGTGTACCGGTCTTTGTGGAATATCAATGCCCAATTGATATTCCTATGACCAAGAACATATTTAGGATTAGGGATCATAATAAGTCTCCATGTATTCAATCTCATTACATAGTTCTCAAGTCCACTTTTATATTCCTAGGACTATAGTTATTTTACTGTTGTGATAATCAACCAAATATCATGGTTGAAAACAACTGGTCTTGTCCATGAATAACTTAATAAGTTATTATAAAAGATGACCTTAACATTAATTATCATATAATTAGCTGGCTTTAAGGGCATACTACTAACAATCTCCCACTTGCACTTAAACCAATTAGATGTGTATCTTATACGACTATGCTGCTAGGCATTGTAGGCTCAGGCAGTGGATCTAATACGTTATCCGCGGAAGTTACTTGAGATTTCTGACTTTATCCCTACTCATGATTCCTTAATCATGTGGTTAAGTCTCTCAGTGTGTTTTGGACTCCTTATGAGACCTTGGTTCCTTGGCTTGAGCTATCGCCCCATTGTTGGAGTGTGGGTACACAATCAACCTTATGGTTAGAACCATTCAGTAGTCCATTTGAACTATTCTTGTCCAAACACCTTCGTGATGACTTCTAAAACGGCGATATTGTCTGCTTTTGCTGTTGAGCTTGATATAGTACTTTACTTATATCCTTATCAACTAACCATATCCAAAAGGATTTTCTAGTGTTAACTACAGATTCCAAATTTGAGTTATTTCACGCTTCCGTTTTCTACTGTGATTTTCTTTCCCTTATCTTGGAACATATCCTTAGTTTTTCTTAAATTTTGAATAATGCACTTGACAGTTCCCATGGTTCTGATCCTTGGCTTAATTGATATCTATTATGATACTCCTATCATAAATGATATCATAGCTACTTGCACAATATGAAATATCTATTCATTTCTTGTGCTCTTTTGGGATTTAATGATATACACCTTTTGAAAGTTGACTTTCATATCCTATATGAATGTAACCTTTCTTTTAGAAGTTTCTATCTTGAAACTTCGTAGCACATGGTTTGAGATAATCTAATTAGCTCAATTTAATATTTTAGATTTATCATGATAAATCAATTTCATTATGCTTTTATCTCAAGTCATTCCTAAATAATGTTTTAGCCATTACTTGATGAAGAGGTAATATAATGTCGTTTCCTAGATTGGTATGTCATCTACACACAATTTTAGGAATACGACTCAACTCCCACTAATCTTCTTGTAATACAAGAAATTCATTCATATCTTTGAAAAGATTCAAACCCTTTTGACTTTCTTATCAAAATAAATGTTTCTAGCTCCCACTAGCTTGCTTGAGTTCATTGATGGACATCTATAGCTCATACACTTTGTGATTTGAACCTTGGGCTATTTCATAAAAGCTATTTTGTGTTTCCTTTTATTCATAATTCACAATTCAAGTATCTAGCTATTGGAAGCAATGTCCGAATAGTTACAAGTGAGAAGGTTTGTTCATATTCAATCTTTTCACATTAATGTAATTGTCATGATGCTACCTTAGCTTCATAGTATTCTATCTTGTCCTTTAACCCCATCTTCCTCTTGAAGGCCATTGGTAGTCAATAGGTACAATACCTTGTGATAGGTCAACTAGAGTCCAGACTTGCCCGACATGCATAGAATTCAATTCGGATTTTTTGGTCTAATGCCATTTAATATAAGTAAATGTCATGCATTTTCTCATGGTAGTTTAGAACGATCTCCCCATTCTTCTAAGATGGTTCTTGGATCCAATTCGAACTACGTGGAGCTTTCTCGGAACTAAGTTGTCACTTGAGTGTTGATTTGTGGTTTCCTATCTTAAGCTAGTCCTCTTGCAAGGAATATAGCGTATGATTCGAGAAACAACTATTGCTTGTCGATTGATAGAAGTAATGTCCTATAGTTTCCTTTTTGACATTCCACAGATCTATACTCAATAAGTTTAACTCTAAGCTTATACATATCAACCCTTTGAAATCTTTGACAACCTGAAATCTTAACATTATTAAGATCCAGTTTTCATTAAAACTACATCTCATGAAGTTCTTTGGAAGGTGCTAGGTTTGGCAAGTGTGTTGCCATTTACTATGCTCATCCTAATAGGATATCAATTAATCATTATGGAAAGAACCAAAACCAATAATGTAATAACCCAAACCTTAAATAATATTTAATTATTAATTTATTAGAGCAAAAGACAATTATACCCTTAAAATATTTAATAGGTTTTAAAATGAACTTTTATTGTTTGGGAGAGAATTTGGGGAAGCGAGCCACACCATTACGTCGGGCTCGTCGATACGAGTTCGTGGGTATATTGTGGGCTCGAATTGGAGTTGTAACGAAGGTTTTACGACAAAAATATTTCGAAGGGCAAAATGGTAATTAACCAAAGTCAGAATTAAAATTTTTTTTTTAAAAAAATAACAGAATCAGTTTTGCTGATTCTCTCTCCCCCTCTCTCTCGCACGAAACCCCACCCCCTTTATACTTGATTCAGCCGATCACCCTCCCCTTCATAGCCACCTTACGCCGCCACCCAGCCCACGAGGCCGGTCCAGAAGGGACCGGCATTGCTCGCCGTCGCACCCCAACCTCCCCTGCCGCCAGCCGCCATCTCAGCCACCGGAAAACCCAGTGGATGGCCGAAATTTTCAAGAAACTTCGCCGGCTTCGTTCTCCCTCCTCCAGCCACCGATCGGGACAAGTAAGATATGCTTTCTCACCTATTTTTCATGATCTAGTTGATGGTGGGGTAGGTTTTGATCAATTTGCAGCGTTGATAGGTTAAAATTCAAGTTAAAGTTTCAGCCGAGTTTGAACTTAGGTTTTGACCCACTTGCAGTCCGAAATGGACTTTCCCGTAGTTGAAGAAAGTGTTCGGGAGGTCGAGAACTTATTGTAGGTGAAAGGGCAGCTCCTGGTTTGGAGTTGGCTCGACGATGAAAATTATCGCTTTTTAGTCCACCGAAACTACCAGCGCGTGTTCCCACTCGTAGACGCACTTTTAGCTATCAATCTTTATTCCTAAATTATCCTTACGTCGTCACGAGCGCGTAGGCGTCCTCGGATTTCACTTTGGAGTTCGAATGACAGTCGAACGGATTTACGCCTATTGCGCGTTATCCGGGTTCGATGTGTTTGGACTGTTGGATCGGTGCCTATTCTTAGTATGTTGATCTAGAAAATTCCAGGATCATGTAGGATTCGACGGATTGTGAATCGGAGTCCCAAATACTCCGAAATCGCGAACCCTAGGGTTAGGATTACGGAAAATCATCCGATCGTGCGATCGTGAGCAATCCGACCGTCTGATCGAGACCAAACTTTTGGGACATGTGTCCTAGGCAGATTGGAACCTTTAGGAATTTCCGGATCAGAATTTGGAGTCGTGGACCCCACGGGGTCCCGGATTGACTTTTTGGGACTTTATCGCTTTTTGAGTCCCGAGTCTCTAGTAAACCGTTCTAAGCTTTGGAAAAGCTTATGTGGGCATAGAAATGATCTTAAAATTAATGCATGCACTTTTAGGAGCCAGGGGTCAGAGTTTTTAATTAAATATTATATTGAGCAATTTTATTAATAAAATATTATGATGATTTAATCAGGCAACCGGTCGCAAATTGACCCGCAGGAGGGACCTTCAAAAGGTCCAGCTAACACGGACCAGTAGTGAGTGGACTTTTGTTTTATAAATGATTTTAGCAATTAAATTCCATTATTTGATCTTGAATAAGTATTTTATGATTGATGTTTTTCTAACATGATTTTGCTAAGTTTAAATATTTTATTTATTTGCTGCCGAGTTGAGATTATTTTAAGAATATGAAAATTTAGAATTTCAGAGAGTTACCAAATAAAATGGCAGCAGAGGTTTAAGATAAACAAAATTCATTTTATTTATTCCAAACCTTTCAGGAATTATATATTTTCTTAAAACCACTCTAGGTACCCAAGCATAATAAATGTTGCCTTCGGACAAAAAGGTTGCCTTCGGAATATATATGGATATTGGTTATTACCCTGTCTACAGACATAGTTACCTTTGGTATAAGTCTGCGCGCGTATGACTTTACGCCCCACGAGTTTCGGGGACGCCCAAACCGTGCGGAGCGAGGACGCGGCTCGGGTAAACTCTGTGTTTTCTTGAGTTTTGCTAGGACGCGGCTCGGTTAACTTTGTGTCATTGAGTCTTACGAGGATGTGTCATCAATGGTGACATGAGGAATTGACGGATTATGCCACAAAAACCATCACCCAAGTCTCCTAAATTGTAGACCCTAAAATTGAAGTGCTAAATGCACATTCTTGGAAGATCTAGCCTCTCCATTCCAGTACTAGCATTCCCAACAACACAATAAAAAAAAATCCACGAACCCAGAAGACTTTTTCGTAGAAATCTCTGTGCGTTCAAGGCAGCTCTAACCTCCATTTTCAATTTTCAGTTTTCCTCTTCATCCCTACGTAATCGTTTCAATAGCCCACATATGACAATCTTCGACCTTTCGCATACATGTGGATCATACCATTTAAAGAATGCACACCCTCTTCTTACCTTATAATCGATGTAGCCCCACAATCTCATCCTAGGGTTGTTGTCAGTCCACGACATTGTCAAACGACATTGATTGTCGCAGCGACAAATGGGCGGGCCCACTTCGAATCTTCGACTTGCAGACATCGTCAACATTGTCCTCTTTGTCATCTTCATTGTCTTTGTCTTCGATTTGGGACCTGGGGAGCGATTTTTGACAAATTGGGGCTTAGGGGGCTGATGAGTGTGAGGATGTTTCATGCTTAAGCTCTGAGATTTTACGTAAACCTGGGATGCCGAAAATGCCCTTTAAAATTTGTCCAAGTAGATGCTACGTGGGCAAATAACGGTGCTCCTGATGATTTCGTTAACGGAGGCAATTTGTTGGGTTTCCGGGACTAAGAGTATGTACTCGTAAATGTCTCTAAAGTTAGGTATGAACTTGAAAATGATCCTATAGTTAGGGGGTTTACTGTAGTTTGTCATTTTCTTTATTTTTCTGATTTTAAATATATTTTTATTGTTATTTTCCTTAAAATTATGAATTTACCACTTAAAATAACGGAAATTTGGATGGACATCCAAAAAATTGACGGCGAGTGACGAGTTGGCCATTTTTATATAGTTTAAGTCCTTAATTTACCCAAAAAATAATCTAGAGTGCAAATTGACAATTATAGTATAGTTAAGGGGGCAAAACAACTCTTTACCCAATAAAAAAAAAATTACAAATCACACAAATAAAATAAAATAATGAAATTTGAGGAATGCTATTCACAATCGCTCAAAAGCGATTGTGGCAGAACTCGCTATACACGTGTCATAGCAAATGCACTTTCAAAATTAGCTATTAAAATAATATAAATATTATTACCACTTGCATACAATTTGCAGCATCGGATACAACACCCATACTGACATGCTCATTCTGCTTGTTACCAATTTTACCCCTCATAGGCTTTGTTGCCTTTTTTTTTTGGTCGAAGGCTTAATTGCCTTTACTTACTCGCTTATTTTGGTTTTTGGTCAAACTTTACTCTCTCATTCTTAGTATTGTAGGAAGCAACAAAGGGCTTCTGTGAAGTGATTTTTTTTTTTGGTTAGATATTTTCTTACATAATTTTTTTCTGCTTCTTGTATTTGCCGGTACTGTACAAAAAAAGAAAAGAATGCAAAACAGTCCTTATCGACTATGACATCATCAATTTTTTTGGTCAAATCATTCATTTTGCAAATGCAAAAGTTGGCTGAAAACTCAGTTTAGAGCTATACACCTCTCTAATTTAGAATCTCCCAAATCATTAATAGCAATTACAAATAAATAGACCTTAAACAACGAACAATTACTTTTGTCCATTGATTAAATCTCATTCCCCTCCAAATTCCACACATGAAAAGGAATACCATCACGTGCTGCATTTGGGCATGAACCTTCCATTCTATTAGGCAGTCCAATATTTTTGTGAACCTGTAAAACTAACAATGAAGATGTAATTGATATGCAAAATGAAAAAAATTTACAAATGATAATAGAACTTAAATGAAAATATCAACATTGTTAAAATCTTTACACTAATCTTTTTTTCCTCGTATCTTTTATCTCTATTCCAGACTTTATTCTCTTAGGAGCTCCTTTTGTCTTCGAAACTTGTGGGTCAAGCACTGATATTGCATGCATATTATCATGCACATTCTCACCATCATGTAGTTCACACGTGAGATTTTCTGGGGTTTTGAGAGATTGATTAGCCATTGCACATTTTTCAAGGCTTCTTTCATTGCAAGATATGCAATTTCAAAACTTTCTTGAGATATTGACCCCTCGGTACTCAACTTGGTAGCTTCTTGAAACAATTCATCAAAACGTTGTTTCTTGGACTTAAGGTCCTTTGGGATATGCTTTATGGTATATGCTCTCTTCACACTTTTAGTCCACCGCTCCAATATATAGTGAGATGGGATGTGAAAAATTCCCAAAGATTGGAGCACAGCCATAGCATGTCTACAAAGAAATCCCATGTATTCAAATAGATGACAAAAACAATAAATCTCATACTTTCTTGCATCCCATACTACCATGAACTCATACTTTTTCTCAAAGTCTTGAACTTTAAAAGTCTTACTCATATTGTCTTCACTTTCTTTTAGAGCATAACATCCTCCAACTCCTAAAACCTCAACTTGAAACTTCTTAAGAACTTCATGTGTGTAAACTATGGACATTTGTTTTTCAAAAGGTGATGGAGACTTCAGAGCGGGCTCTTTATGCCTTGTATTAAAATCTGTCTGAGCTTCTTTTTCATACCTATCTTGTAGAGCCACCTTATATTGTTCAACAAACTCTTTTAAAGCTGTTTTCTTATTCACATATTTATCAAAAAAAGAGTTTATACTTTCTGAACGTTGAGTTGTAGACATTCCAGCAAAAAATGTGTCTCTCATATAAGCGGGCACCCAATCTAAACGATCTTCAAATAAAGATGCAAGCCATTCATCTTTCTGAAGCTCAAATCTTTCAATCAAATCCCACCATTTTCTCTCAAAATCCTCACATGTCCATGAATATTTAACACATCTATTAAATACTCTAATAAAATCTTCATGTTTTTTTAATAACATGACTAAGCTTTTCTGGGACTTTTTTCAATATATGCCATAGACAAAAGCGATGTCGTGAGTTTGGAAATACCTTTGCAATAGCCAATTTCATGGCTTTGTCTTGATCAGTTAGTATAGATGTTGGAGGTTTTCCACCCATTGCTCTAACCCATGTTTGCATTAACCAAACAAATGTTGATGTAGTCTCATCTGCAAGCAATGCACATCCAAGTAGTATAGATTGAAGATGGTTATTCACACCAATAAAAGGAGCAAATGGCATCTTGTATTTATTTGTGATATATGTGGTATCAAATGAAACAACATCTCCGAAAATCTTGTAATCTTCACGACCTTTTGCATCAACCCAAAAACATTTTTCAGACGTTGGTTTTCATCTAAATCCATTGCATAAAAGAAATTAGGATTCTCTTCTTGCATATGCATAAAATGCTCAAGCATAGCTTTAGCATCCCCTGATGCTAATTCTAAACGCCTCTCTTTATCAAGAAGATTTCGAACATCCTTTTCCATAAATCCAATACTTTCATATCCCCCATGCCATTTGGCCATTGCAGCAAAAATCTTACTTGTTTTTACACCAACTGCATGTAAATTATCAATACTACTTTTGTCCATAGAGGAAATACTCCTATGACATGGAAGATAGTGTGCATAGTTGGGACAAAGTTCGTGGTTGTGTTCTTTGATAAAATTATGAACAACCCATTTATGATCCTTCATTCTTTTCACATGCAGGGTTGCTTTACAATCCATTTTAAAGCAAGATCGTGGATTAGAGGCATCATAATCTTGTTTCTTTCCATGTCTAGTACACGCAAACTTCACATCAATAAATTCTTTAGATGCCTTTGATCGACGACTAGTTTTAATTGCGGCACCAAATCCTATCAATTTTGCATACTTTAAATAAAAAGATTTTGCCTCTTCATGTGAAACAAATTCCATGCCAATGTAAGGTTCTAATACTTTGTCTTTTTCATCAAAACCCTCTTCAACATCAATTAAATTTTCATCTACATATACATCTACATCCTCATCACACTCTTCAACATTTTTGTTTAGATCAATATTTAGGCTCATTGTCACCTACATCAATATAGGGAAAAAAATATATTTATCAAAGAACAACTAAATTGATACCATCACTATATAATGACGTCCAAAAATAAATTACCCTAACAAATATGGTAATACATAAATATAGAAGAAAAAGAAGATATAAGAAGATTACCTGATGCCTTTTGTCTTCACTTCACAAGCAACTTTTCTTCTTCCTACAGTAAGAAGTCTCTGCAACTTTTCTTCTTCGTACGGTAAGAAGTCTTTGCAACTTTTCTTCTTTCTACTGTGAGAATGAGGATGTAAAGTCTGACCAAAAATAAAAATAAGGGAGTAAGTAAAGTCAACAAAGCCTATGAGGGGTAAAATTGGCAACAAGTAGAGTGAGCATGTCGAAGATGGGTGTTGTATCCGATGCTGCAAATTGTATGCAAGTGGTAATAATATTTTATATTATTTTAATAGCTAATTTTGAAAGTGCATTTGCTATGACACGTGTATAGCGAGTTCGGCCAGCGATTGTGAATAGCATTCCTCATGAAATTTTAGTACTTTTTTGTCCACGTGGAACTCCTATCACAAGACTCAGACTCAGACTCAGAATCACACCGCCATAGTCTCATCCCCGCCATTTCCAATTTTCCAACGAACCAACCAACCGATGGAGGCCGTCCGCCTCAGCCCAACCCATTCCCCACTCTTCCGGTCACAACGCAGCCTCCAGTCTCGCCTCCCCAATGGGCCCCACAACCTCAACACCCGCCGTCCGATCAAGCCCTTCATTTCCACCACGCTGTCCCGACCGACGGCCGACAATTCCGCCGAACCCTCCACGTCCTCTAGCTTCATTTCCTCCGAAACCAGAACGACGCCGTCTCTGCCTCCCAACCGGGTCTTGGCGGATTCGCTCCAGTACTCGCCAGGCTTTCTCGGAGCTGTACCCGACCGTACAGCGGCGGAAGGAAACGACAACGGGAACGTTGTTGTGGAACCGTAAAATTCCTAGGTCAATTAATTTCCTTATTTTTGGGAGTTATTTGATTTAGGGACTCTTGCCAAAGATCATGGGTTTATCCTAATCCCTAATTTCTTATTTATTTAAACCCTTAATTCCTTATTTATCCTAATCTATAGCTTCTGATTTACTCAAACTCCTTTAATTATCTAAACCCTATTAATTATCTAAACCCTATCAATTATCTGAACTCCATTGATTATCTTATTTATTGTGGAAAGATAAATCTTATCTCTACAAAGGCTTATCTCTCCAGAAACCCTAGCCCCGAGACTCTATAAATAGGAGGCTACACAAGGCATGAGGTAATCCATTCTAAACTCTCAGAACACATTCTAAGCTCTGAAAATACCCGAAGCTCTCTCCCTCTCCACTCTCCATATTTTCTCCACAAGGCTTCGGCCTTCACACATGGCTCCGGCCACCCGGTTCTCTCCCTGCGAGAGCTCCGTATCCTTTTGTTAGCTATTGTTTTCCTACAAACACTCGACCTAACTTAGGCATCAGAGGGACTTTGGCCAACACCCCCCGGGTGTGGTCCTTTTACTCCGATTGGTTTTGCAGGGAGAAAGAAACGAGGAGGAAGAAGGGATCTTCAGACGAATATTCTTTGGGACGAAAATCGCTCCCACAGTTGTCGACGCCATGGAGTACTTAACAAGCATACTGTCGTCGAAGGTGTATGACGTGGCCATCGAATCCCCATTAGAATTGGCTACGAAGCTCTCGGAGCGGTTGGGAGTGAAAGTTTGGATGAAAAGAGAGGACTTGCAGCCTGTAAGTGTTGTTCAAGTGTTATTTGACTAGTTTGGATTGGAAAATTGGGGACTTTCGACTGAAACGTTTGTGTTGAATTTGCAGGTTTTCTCGTTCAAGCTTCGTGGAGCTTACAACATGATGGCAAAGCTTCCAAGGGAGCAGTTGGATCGAGGGGTTATTTGCTCCTCTGCTGGAAACCATGCACAAGGAGTTGCTTTGGCTGCTAAGAAGTTGAATTGCAGTGCTGTGATTGCAATGCCTGTAACCACACCCGAAATTAAGGTACTTTTTTTTTTTTGGGTTTTGGAGCTTTGCTTTCACAATTCTAATTTGTGGGTTTGGCTTATTGAATGTTGTGGAATTGTGTATTGCTTGTGTACAGTGGAAATCTGTTGAGAGATTGGGTGCCACGGTTGTTCTTATAGGGGATTCATATGATGAGGCTCAAACTTATGCTAAGAAGCGGGCTCAAGAGGAAGGAAGGAGCTTCATACCTCCTTTTGATCACCCTGATGTTATTATTGGACAAGGAACGGTTGGGATGGAAATTATGCGTCAATCAAAGGGTCCATTGCATGCAATTTTTGTGCCTGTAGGGGGTGGCGGACTCATAGCTGGTATTGCTGCTTATGTAAAGAGGGTTTCTCCAAAGGTCTGTTTGGTTTAGGTGTTTTCAACTTTCTTATCATATCTCTTTAGTTTGCGTTGAATGGATTGCTGGGCAAGTGACTTGTTCAAGTTTGTATTTCTTCTTGGAAAGATTTTAATATTTCATTTCCTTTTATTAAAAAAAGCCTTAGATTTAGCATCACATAATGTTTTGCAATATGTTTGTACAGGTAAAGATTATTGGTGTGGAGCCTTCTGATGCAAATGCAATGGCATTGTCGCTGCATCATGGTCAGAGAATAATGTTGGACCTGGTTGGAGGTGTTGCAGACGGTGTAGCTGTGAAAGAGGTTGGTGAAGAAACCTTCCGCTTATGCAAGGACATGGTAGATGGTGTAGTTCTTGTTAGCCGTGATGCTATCTGTGGCTCAATAAAGGTGAACCTTCTTTCCAGTCTTGAAACTTACATGGGTGAGTGTCTTTTGCTTATCTTGCATCCTTAGGTAGTAGACTTCTTAAACAAAACTTATGTTCATATATGTTCTCTGTCATTTTTGGTGTAAAACTACACATATTCACTTACATATGGAAAATTGAGTAATTAATAGCCAAAGTTCTTAGTTGACAGTTAGAAAGTGTGTGGATGAAGGAATTGGGAATTTACTTAAAGACTTTGAAAGAAGAAAATCTATCTGTTTTTGCTGAGTTGTTTCTGGTGGACATTAAGTAACATATATGAAAGAAGATAATGAAGTGGAGTGATTGTTAATTGTCCTAGATATATATAGTAACAACCTTGGGGTTCCTTGAAGCAAGCTCACCGTGGCTGGTATTATAGCAAGGCTTTTTTCTGCTCAGTGGTCTACTTTGTTGCTCGTTCTAATGTCTTAGAGCGTGCTCTTTTCTAGAGATATTCTATTTTCATCCTTTGAGCTTTGATGTCATACCAAGGGTTGTCTGCTCTGTGTTTTACTTCTGACATCATAGAGACTTGTGTTATAAATGAGTTCATTTATGTTCAGGAGTAACCTCTTTCTATGTTTGGCTACTTGTAACAGTAATTAGTTCAAATGCAATTGTGGTGCTTGTTTAACTCATTGAGAAATGATGGCTGACACTGTAACTTATCATTTAATAGTTTTGAGATCTTAGACTTCACAAGCTTAGTGCATGCTTTGCAGGATATGTTTGAGGAGACTAGGAGCATTTTGGAACCAGCAGGTGCTCTTGCTCTTGCTGGAGCTGAAGCTTACTGCAAGTATTATGGTCTTAAAGGAGAAAATGTTGTTGCAATAACCAGTGGGGCAAATATGAACTTTGATAAACTGAGAGTGGTGACTGAACTTGCTAATGTTGGTCGGCAACAAGAGGCTGTACTCGCAACTGCTTAATAAAATATCCATAATATCCTCGATATTTCCACGAAATTTCCGTATTTTTGAATTTCTACCGATATTTTCGATACCATCGATATTTTAGATATCCATGAACCAAAATATCGATAATATTGACGATATTGACCGAAATATCGATAATATCCCGATATTTCCATCGAAATTTCCGTATTTTTTGACTACCGATATTTCCGATATCATCGATATTTTATTCCTTCGCAACTGTTATGCCAGAGGAACCAGGGAGCTTTAAACATTATTGTGAACTGATATGCTAATGGTGCTGTAATCAACTGTTTTTTCCCCCTTCCTACTGAAGTGTTCTTCATTGTGTGAACTGAATCACTTTGGTTGACAGGTGGGCCCAATGAATATCAGTGAATTCAAATACAGATATAATTCTGTTAAAGAGGCTGTAGTATTGTACAGGTAAGCACTAGTCATCTTTTAGGTTATACTGACATTATTTTTCCTGAATTTTGGGCCAATTTCTCTTGTGTGGTTACGGCTGTTTTGTTTCCCATAAAAAAAAGCCTTTTTACTTGGGATTGGTTATACATAGAGAAGTTAGATATTTCTTATTCCTTTAGATATTTCTTATTCCTTTTATATCATGTGCAGTGTTGATATGCACACAGCTTCTGAACTTCAAGAAATGCAAGAGCGCCTGGAGTCTTCTCAACTCAAGACTTACAATCTCACAAAAAGTGACTTGGTTAAAGATCACTTGCGTTACTTGGTAAATTCTGCTACTTACAATTGTGTACTCAGTCTCTGTTCTCTGTTTCTCTCTCTCTCTCTCTCCCTCTCTTCCTCTGTTTTTCTACATATTTATATGTGTGTATATGTGTGTGTGTGTTTGTTTGTTTTATTTTATATGAAGTAATGTTTCCTTGACAGACAGTGTGGCAGAAAAGGTTGGCCCTATGAAATGCGGAAAAGTAACTATTTCATTTTTGTTTAGTTGGTTGCATCTTGGTTCTAAGTTTACTTTGTTGTGGATCTCTTTCAGATGGGGGGCAGATCAAATGTTCAAAACGAGGTTCTTTGTCGCTTTGTCTTCCCAGAAAGACCTGGTGCTCTGATGAAGTTCTTGGACGCTTTCAGTCCACGTTGGAATATTAGTTTGTTCCACTACCGTGGGAAGGTTGTAATTCAGCATCTTTTTGTTTTTCTGAATTTTAATTAACAATAATTTGATGGTGTACTTGTTTTTCCCATGCAATAGGGTGAAACTGGGGCAAATGTGTTGGTTGGAATCCAAGTTCCCCAGAGCGAGATAGATGAGTTTCAAGCTCGTGCAAGTTCTCTTGGATATGACTATGTAGTGGTGACCGACGATGATGAATTCAATCTTTTAATGCATTGATTAAGAACAGTTGTTACAGAATCATAAGGCGATTGATTGATTGAAATCCACCTAATCCTTCCACACAATGTTCAACCGATTAATTGCTCACTGGCTTAAACTATGACAGAGACATTGACATTCCATGTTTAACTGTACATATATTTTCCCTCTTTTTTGGGTCTGGATGGCAGTGAATGCATTTTAAATTGAGAAATTTTATACAACAAATGCACATGTAAAGACGTGAACAGACGTCCATGCATCAATTTCAGCAAATACCTACCTCCTTATGATGCTTGAGGAAGAGGACAAGCATATATAGGCTCAAGAATGAGTTTGTGAAACTCATCTTAACAATTTAGCTTGCAATTAAGTGGTAAAATATGCTGTCCATTAATGGGGTTCCTTGTTCATCTTCAAGAACATTATTTAATATAAAAGGGAGACTGAACAAAGCAAAAGGAGCCGTGACAGTCATATCTTAATGTATTAAGTCAATATATAGTTGTCTACATATGCTGCATTTTGTAAGAAGATAGCCTGTAGCAATCGGGCGATGAGCAAATAATGCTTCCTCCTGGCCGGCTGGCCGGCCGGTACATCCTTTGATCAAGCATTACACTCTCCCACTCTCACCCTTACAGGGAACGCTGGCGCAGCAACAAATAGGTCTGCCAGCCAGAAGATTCCCAGCCATTGAACCCACGCTCCCAAATCCAAAATGTCTTTTGTGGTGCCCTTAATTCATTTCCTCAACCCAATAAAAGGAAAAGGCAGAAACAGTTAAGAGCCAATCAACTAAAGTCTAAAGGGTAGATTTTAATTTTATGCTTCTAAGGCTCAATCCTGATGCGAAATTCTTTCGTGAGGGTGCCATATATAATCAGAAAATTCTCAAACTTGGAAGTCGCTAAAAGACTGAATCTTTCTACTATAGCAATTAGCTCACAGCTCATCCAAGTAGATACAGAGTTACAGGCACAAAACATATCAAACAAGGTTTCTTCCTTTCAGAGCATATCAAGCTGATCATCAAGTGTCATATAGGACTTGCACTTGCTTGTTTGAAGCGAAAAGAGAATTGCTGTTCTTTTTTTTGGTCGTAATCGGAAAGTTCATTATAAACCCAAAACAGGGGAAAACAAGTACAGCCAATGGTGAAGGCCCACCAGAATAAACAAAACAAACCAGGGGAGGAAAAGATCAAGCTAAAACCAACCCAAACAGTCTAGCAAAAAGAAGCTTTTCCCGGCCAAACCGACCAGTTAATTCGGCAGGCATGGGAGCCCATCCGACACCAGAGCATGAACCATAGGGGTGGTGGCTGGGAAGCCCAACTTTCCAGTTCCGCCGCTCCCATACCAATCTTTGCTGCTTCATGAGCAGCACAATTGAATTCTCGAGGAATCCAATGCCATTCAACTTCATCAAGACTAGATTCCAACCTTCTGATCTCATGGACTAAAGGGAGGATTGTCCAGGCTCTGTTTATGACACTCCCTCTTAGACCATCCACAAGAATTCTGCTGTCCGTTTCCATTACCACTCTCCGATGTCCTTCTTGAATGCCATTCAACAAATCCTTTTTATTTTCAAAACAAGCCATGAAATGCCATTAAGAAATCAAAACTCCATAATATATCTCAAATCAAACTGTTTCTAAGTAACCCAAGTTTGCAAACTTCAGCCCAAAATTAAAAGAAACAAAGAAAAAATAATTGCATTTGGGTTATTCAATAATCTCACAAATGAAACGGAAAGATGAGATGAGATCTAAGAAGGGCACCTGCCTGGCTAAGAGCGCGGTGGAAAATGAAATTGCTCTTATCATAGAGAAAGTGAAGCTGTTTGCCTTTGACATCTTGAACGAGAGTGGAGCACTTATCATAGAGAAAGTGCCACTCGAGGATAGTGAAGCTCGTTGGAAAATGAAATTTCTTTATACCTTTACAGGGTTCTTTGAAAAGTTAAAAAGTTAAAAGTAAAAAAAAAAAAAAATAATTTCACGTTTTTTTTTTCTCTGAAAGAGTATGGAAAAACCCAAATCTATCTTTTACACCAAGTTTGTTTGCCCAACTTATCAAGCATGATGATTTTTCTTCTCAAACCATAACGAGATTCTGTCACCACCATTATTGCTTTACAAAGCTGTTCCATGACAATACTTACTGCGACGTAAAACCTAAATCAAAGCCGATGATTTTTATTCGCTACTTATGTCAGATGATGTTTTTCAACCTCATTTGATCTGCTTCCTAAAAGATAAAATTTATGTACTCAATCTCAAGTAGTTCTAATCTAATCAACCCAATAAAACCTATCAAATTTGAGCAGTAACTTCAAAGTAGGAAAAGGGGAAGGGGGTAAGTTGTTGAAGAGGGAAGAACAAAGAAATAGATACAGGTAAGAATCTGATAGATCACATCTCCATCACAATTGTAACCTTACAGATTATAGTCATAGCCTTCATCCTACTCTTTCTAGGGAAAAAGATACTGAAACAACAACATGAGTGGTTTATTAAAGTAACTTAGGCTGTGCAAACATACAACTATTGACTTTGTGGTTGTAGTCTGCATGTTGGACAATACCACTTTCCCTTGAATCTTGTCTCTGGTGTCAGCCCAACGCATGCATAATGGAACCATTCGCCTCCTTGGCACTGTCAATTAGTAAAAATCACACATGATAAAAGAACAAATATGTAAGTAGCTAATTGCACAAGAGTAACTTTGTCTATTTTTATTTTTCTACTGCCAATGACAACCAATAAGCTAGAATATTGAGAAACTGTTACGGCCTTTGTGGTCAAACAAGGTTATGTGATAAGAAAACACCAATATTCGCACCAGTTACAAGTCCTAAATATATGAAGTGGTTCCATAGTAAGCTGATGTGGATTTACTTAACATTTTAAACTTCAAGCATGCAGAAAGTGATAAAAAAGATACTGTTAACCATAAAACAAAAAGATGAGCTAAACGCTGTTATAACTATGAGCCTGATCTACTAACCCCACCTCAAAACCCAACCAGGGAGGGGGATGTGTGAATTTTCAGGTTTCTGTGCCCTATGATCCTTCAAGAGTGCTTGTGAATTGTAAACCATTCATTTTTGTGCTATTATATATGCACAAAACTCAAAGTTTCTTTTACTCTACACTGTTAGAAGGAAAAATCTTGAGAAAACAAATGCAGACAATCCTACTATAAATATTCTGTAAGAGATTTAACGCTAATCAATTTAACATGCAAATATTACGAGCACTGTCGGAAAAAAATCTGATGACTATTGCTAATATTTGTTTTTGTAGCTGGGGCTAATGAACTTCTAAATTTAATGTACATATGAATTCTATTCAGAAAGAAGCATAAAAGATAATTAATTAGGTAATCAGAGGGGAAAGAAAAAGACATAAAGAATGAACCAAAAGGACTTACATTTTCATTGTCACAGGCAATCATATCTCCAAAAGAGACCTGAAGAATCATGATAATTCCTTTAGTTCAAAACATTTAAACAGAACTGAAGAAAGTGTAAAAGAAATGTGCACAATAGTAGCTTAAACTGAAAATAACAAAAATGTAATCAAAAGGCAGAACCTGATGGCAAACACAGTAGGTAGGTTCATTTGGATCAATGGGTTGCTCAACATCAACAGGGACAACATATTCCTTTTTATGGCTTCCTGGGGAGGCATGAGTTCAAAGTCCCTGTCGCGCTCGCGATCCCAGTCCCTATCCCTATAATCAAGCCTTTTTGATTGAGGTGTTACATAAATAGGCTTGCGCTTTTCATTTTTAGGGACTATAGGTAATGGAGGAAGAACTGCTGGTTCATCAGGTGGTATTTTTCCTTCTGAGAGAATGGAAAGCAGATAATAAGATAAATAAGTAGTTAATAAATGTTCTCACTCATTGGTTTCAAGATGTGCACCCTCAAAACAAACAGAGATGCCTGAACTGGCTGATATAGTTTATGGCTAGTAAAATGTAGGTAGGACTTCCTTGATGGTTTTCCAAATGGCAGAACTCATCTACTAAGTACAGGCGAGCAGAAAGTATGACTTAGTAGAGTTCAATTGAGTTGAGCCTTGATTTTGTTAACTTTTCTACCTTTTTCTTCGTCCATGGCCTATTACCTTCAGGTGGCCTAACTAAGGGCATGTTTGGGAGTGCTTCTAGAATGGCTAAAAACGCTTTCTGACAACTAAAAGCGCTTCTGGGTTATAGAAGCGCTTCCTGAAGAAGCACCTGTTATGTGCTTCCTCAGGAAGCACTCCCAAGTGCTTTTCCAGGAAGCACTTGAATTTTTATGAAAATTCAAGATTTTTATAATAAAAGCGCTTTTGTTAGAAGCGCTTATGAGCAGAAGTACTTCCTAAAGAAGCAGTCCCAAACGAGCCCTAACTGAAATATAACTAAAAGTACTTTTGTTTCAGAATTCATTGAATGGTTTCTAAATCCTTCAAAATATAGAATGGACTATTGGGACAACAGTAGACTTTCACAAAGTAATGTACCTTGCTTTAAATCTTCTGCAAAGTGATTCAGATCCTCGTCAAGTCGTTTTACATGACTATCTATCTGATGCAAACACAACATGTAGAATTTCTGTAAGTTCCAATCATAAAAGAGTTAAAAATTCCGAAGACATTTGAAGCCACAAATTAAGGAAAAAATGGGAGAGTAGGTATACTACATTTACAATCTAAAACATATATAAATTAATACGCCTCCAGGCTTATGCCTAACCTTGCAAGACTGAAATGCCTCACATATGAAGAAAAGAATTGAACTATTGATTTGAAAAAGTGGTGCTACATACTCCCATCTAGGATGCATTGTCATGTTCTCTCGTGGAGCATTAATTGTTACAGAGAAGAATCTAGCAACACATTAAGTGAATTTTAACAGAAACTTAAGTTTGAAAGGCTTGTTCATTCAAGAATAGGGTGATACCCTTACTGGTTCTTCAAACTTAATATTAGTTGAATGGTAATCAAGCTTATTTCAAACCATTTGAAACTAGCTCATGATATTCACTTATGTCAGGGACAATACCAGATAATAGGACCTTTCGACTAAGCAAGGCTCTATACGAAATTCCTCAAGTAAATCATTCTCTGCATTAGGATAAAGCAATCCCAGAAAGCTCCACCAAAAATGTGAATTATCCAATTTTAAATAACAACTCGTTTGGCAGTTAAATTCTGTGTCCAAGAAGAGAAACTGACTACTATGAACTGGCATTTCATAAAAAATGCAATTAAAAACCCATAAAAGAATTCCACCAATTATAGCAAAAAATAAAAAAAGCAACAGATTAAGCATAAATTTGAGCACCCCATTCAATTACTTGATAGAATTCAAGGAAACCCATCAGACAATATGGTTAAAAGAGAAGCTTACCAGGTCATAAGCTTGTTGCGCCAACAAAACCTTCTCAGTACATAGACTCAATGCATTATCTTGATTTGCTTCGATTTCTTTTCGGATTTTCTCAATTGCCGCTTCATCTTCTTCATTGTTATTATAGTTATGGTTATTGTTCCATTTCTTTGAGCTCTGTGAAGACAATCCCAAACAGTACTTAGTCTGCTGCCTCGTCTGGTGTATCATGGCTTATTTGCAAACACAATAATTTATCAACTTATCAGAATTTTCAATCGTACAGCTCCGAAAATCAAAGCCCTAAAAATTCAAAAAAGAAAGGTGTAGAATTGAAGAAGCGTGGAGTTACATTGGGAGCGTTCGTCCAGTTCTCGAATGGTGTTGAGGAGCCTCTGGAGCTCAGCGGGCAATGTGCTTGCGTCTTTGAAAACCCAAATGCAAATTCAGATTCACACGAAATTCAGTTCAAATTAATTTTAGTGGAAATATATAAATAATTAGAAGTCCAATTGAGTTATCGAATACAAGCTTACATTCAAGATAGTCGTCGACGTACACTCCTGTCCGTGCAATTGCCATCGTTGGAATCGCTGGAAGTTTGGGGATTTTTGCTATCTAGGGTTTCTCTGCCAATTCTTGTTCAACCGGACAAAGCAGACAAGCGGCGTCGTTTAGCTTAAAACCTCAACATGGAAAGAAAAAAAAAAGATATAGTCATTCTTTTTATTTTCATTTTAATCATATAGCAAAAAGCGAAAAATGGTAAAACATTCAAAATACCAGAAAATGCCATTTGTTAATGCGAACATCAAAATTGAAATTATTAATTAAATGAGGATAATATGATAAATTCATATTTTTTATATTAAAAAAATTAAAAGAAAAATTAGACAATTGATCATATTTTTATCAAACATAACTACCAATTATCTTTTTTAATTCTAAAATAAATTTAAATTTTTTTTTAAAAAACGTCTCTCAAATGCAAGTGCATGCGGAAAGGCTAGTCAAACGATAATATTTAAATTACATACTAAATTAATTACAATACTTCAAAAAAAAAAAGTTCATATACTTTGTTTTCTTTTATTAATTTCCCATCAAAATATTCCCTTATTATATTTCCTTTATTTTCAAGAAAAAAAACAATAAACTTGGGTTAAGATTGAATTATTTGGATTTGAACAAAAATAAATAAATAATTTGGAAAGTTAAAGGGCAAAAAAAGAAGGAAAAAAATTGGTTAGGCTGTTTCCCCCGTCCCTATCAGGGAGATGCCAACCATCTCTCCTTCCTATAAACACGGTATATGATGGGAAATTGTTCTATATAAAGCAGCATGGACTCAACGAGTTTGTCGATGTGGGATTTCGGTTTTCTGTGCACTTATTTGGGTTCGATTGGGTATGGGTGGTGCTGGTGTTACTGGTGTCAATTGGGTTTGGCGGTTGGAGTGGTTTGATGGCCGTTGTGATGGAGGCCTGTGGCGGTGGGGGGTTTGATTAAAGGGAAGGATATGACTCATTTCATTGTTTTGCAAGATTGAATCCGTTTCTTGAAAACATAGAAAACTTGGCCATAGCAGAACGCAGCTTCTTTGGAGTTTTTCATACAACAATTGGTGGGCATATTGGAGTTACCGGCCAAGCTTCCAAGGGGTCGTCGGTTCTGTTTTCTTTATAACTGTAGGAGTGTGGCTGGTGTGCTTCCTCTGTAGAGTAACGGTATTTTAAACGATGAGTCTTCCCGCGTCAACAGCAACCCCAATCCCCCAATCCAGCTCCTTCAATTTCCCAAACAACCACCACTGCTTCTCCCACTTCCAAACAAACCATCACAACAAACATTGTCTATCTGGAAAAGACCGAAAAGCCCATAGACCCCACTGTTTCATGGACCTCCTCCATATCCCACGGCTGCCGAAATGGTCAATTGGCTGAAGCTGTTGAGCATTTCATCCAAATGAGACGAGCCGGCGTCGAGACAAACCACATCACATTCGTTACGCTTCTTTCCGGCTGTGCTCATTTTCCGGCCAAGGGTGTGTTGTTTGGGCCTCCATTTCACGCTTATGCCCCGGGCTTGGATACAAATAATGTGATGGTGGGCACGGCGGTGATTGATACGTATGCAAAGTGTGGTGGGGTGGATTTTTCTAGATTGGTCTTTGATGGGCTGGATGTGCAGAATTCAATGTCTTGGAATACGATGATTGATGGGTATATGAAAAATGGCAAGGTTGAGGATGCGGTCGAGCTGTTTGAACAAATGCCACACAGAGTTGCGGTTTCTTGGACCGTTTTGATTGGTGGGTTTGTCAAGAAAGGCCAGTTCGAGCAAGCATTGGAGTGGTTTCGTGAGATGCAGCTCTCAGGTGTGGAACCAGACTATGTGACCATAATTGCTGTAATTGCTGCCTGTGCTGATTTGGGAACGCTTGGATTAGGCTTGTGGATAAACCAGTTTCTTTTGACCGCGCAAATCTCATGGCCCTTTTGCTTTGGGCCGAATGGATCTCGTCAACACGGGTCGTCCTTCTTTGGTTGGGGAGTGCGATTGTGCGATTGTGCGATTGTGCGGGCGTGCCAGCACGGTCTACCGTGCATGCTTGCGCGATCTGAGCGGATGAATGGGTTGAAGTGCGCTCGAGTGATTCTGACTTCTAATCAGGGGACTGTGGCTGAGAAAGGAACTGATCTCGGTCGTAAGGTTCACGGCCTGAGCTACAATGCCGTTGGTGGTGGTGTTGACGGTGGAAACAGTGGTGGACTTGGGTGGTGCTCCAGCGCTCCGCCGGGTGGCAAAAGACTGTATGATATATGGGATGAATGAAAAAGTAGTCAAGGGTGGTGCTCCGGAGCCTCGAAAGATCGAGGGTCGTATGATATATTGATGAACGGAAATTTCTTACAATCTGCCACTACTCCTAGGAAAGCAAATAAACGTATCTAAAGTGCATTACAAGAATGTAAAATGACAGAAAAAGATAAATTTGCTCTGAGAGAGGTTTTGTGTGGTGTTTGAACCCTTTGAATGTATTCTGAGCTTAGTATTTATAGGAAGGACTAGCTGATGGAGGTGGGCCCAACACCCACGTGAGAGGTGACTAACTTAGTAGTAGTGGGTGGGCGGCGGCCGAGGAGCATGGTAGTGTGACTACAGAGAAGTTCAGTCCCTCCTACTGTAGTGGTTGGTCCGGATTTCATGCTTAAAGAAGCATTTAATTCCTTGATTTTCTGTAGGTAAGGGAGCATTTAATTTTCGTGATTTGAGATGCATAATCTCACCAAATTGACCTCACCCATGCTACAATTTGACTGAAAAGTTCATTGACGCGTCTTCTCTTCTCTCTCCACGTGCTCCTTTGAAAGTCTTCTGATTGGGACAGGTGTGATTGCGTCATAGCCCATTACTCATTAATGAGCCATGGGGGCCACTCCTTAGGCAAATGGTGAAGTGACGTTCCCTCAACCTGGTGAATGATAAGGGTCGTCCAATCCTCTCGATCAAGGCTCGCCGTGGCCGTGAGCATTCCTCCTTCCTTGACTCCTTCGTTCGTTCGACACTTGCTCACAACAAATAAACACAAGTCCTTAGAAAAGAAGTGCTCTGGCCGTGAATCCTCTTATTCGGTCGGCCAATATGGGCCGAAATTTTTATGCATAAACAGTTTCTTGTGAAGCAAGATTTTAGAGACAACATTAGGATAAGTAACTCGCTGATCGATATGTATTCTCGATGTGGCTATATTGGTTTTGCTTGTCAAGTCTTCGAGAGCATGCCTAAAAGGACACTAGTATCATCAGTGGCGGATTCAGGATTGTGTGGCCAAGGGGTCTGCCCGAAGATTAGCCAATATCTCATCTACTTCAATTGGTCTTGCATTTGAACTATCCGGATTAGACGGAGAAGGACTATCCGTAGATAATTTTCTTTTAAAGAATCGTTCCATAAATCTACACATCAATTAATGAAAATGTAAACATTATTTTTTACCCATAAATCTACACATTATTTTTTACCCAAATTATCATATGAATATGAAAATGTCAATAACCCACTATCAATATTCAATATACCAAATTATCATATCAATTAATATTCAATATACCAAATTATTATACCAATCAATATTCAATATACCAATTCACAATATTCAATATACTTAATCAATCTAAATTATCATATCCATAAATTTCATTCCATAAAAAAATTTCAACATCAACAATATATTTTTATCACTATAAATTAATAAAAATTAATTTTGTTTACTTGGAGTTGAAAAAATGGAGGAGGATGGCGGCAAAAAGGTGGTGGTGGTCGCGGCAAAGAGTTGTGATGAGGTTGTTGGAGAGGTTAGGAGGTTTGGGAGGTTGGGAGATTGGGAGGTTAGGGTTTGAGAGGGTGGAATGGATCTGAAATTTTGAAGGAATTAAAAGGGAGAAGAAGTCATGCGATTCGGGTAAGTATTGAGGGTTTTTAATTTTTTTTTAAAACCTGGCCCAAAACGACGTCGTTTTGAGGCCAGGTCAATTAAAAAATTTGACTCACCTTCAACCAAACGACGTCGTTTGGCAAGGCTGGTTTTAAAAAAATAGAAGCCCGGTAGCGCAGCGCAAGTAAGCGCAAGCAACTGGCCATTTCGCTGGGAGTTTCGTCGAGCACCTGGTGTGCACACCAGGGTCGTTCAGCCAGCGCTCAAGGGGTCGTCCATGGAGTCCACAGCCAATTTTCCGGCATTCCAAGGGTCGTCGACCCCTCTTGTCCCAACGTGCATCCGCCACCGAGTATCATGGAACTCGATGATTGTGGGTTTTGCTGTTAATGGGCACGCAGAGGAAGCTCTTGAGTTCTTCAACCTCATGCGAAGGAAGGGTTCAAGCCGGACGGGATCGGCTTCACTGGAGCTCTTACCGCCTGCAGCCATGCCGGTTTAGTCAATGAGGGGCTCCATTACTTTGATAACATGAAGAGAATTCACAGAATAACCCCGAGAATTGAGCATTATGGGTGCATAGTTGATCTGTATAGCCGTGCAGGGATGTTGGAAGATGCCTTAAATGTAATAAAAAACATGCCAATGAAGCCAAATGAAGTTGTGGTGGGTTCTTTGCTAGCTGCATGTAGAACCAATGGGAATATCAGTTTAGCTAAAGGATTAATGAAGTACCTCTATGAGTTGGATCCTGGTGTTGATTCCAACTATGTACTCTTATCCAATATATATGCAGCGGATGGTAGGTGGTATAGTGCAAGCAAGGTGAGGAAGAACATGAAAGCCCTCGGAATACAAAAGACACCGGGGTTTAGTTCAGTTGAGATTGACTGTAACATTCATGAATTTGTGGCCGGTGATAAATCTCATGTCGACGCAGAGCATATTGCTTAAATATGAATATGGTTTGAATACTTTAGGTTAAGTTTATTCTTCTCCATAAGGAGGTATATATAGGGATTTACATGAGGGCTTTACAAGGAAATATATACAATAATCAATTAGGATATATCTCCTAATTATACTGTGATTTGTCAACTATCTAAAAATAAGGAAAGTAAAAGAACCCTAATCAATCAAGGAAATAAATATCTCCTTGATTGATTTAGGACTCACGTTAACACTCCTCCTCAAGTTGGTGCATATATGTCACCAATGCCCAACTTGGTAAGTGAGTCATAAAATACTCTTCCACAAACAGCTTTTGTTAAGATATCTGCCAGTTGATCTTCTGATTTTACGAATGGTAGGCGGATGATCTTCTTGTCAATTTTTTCTTTGATGAAATGTCTATCCACCTCAACATGTTTGGTTCGATCATGTTGAACTGGATTATGAGCAATATCAATAGCTGACTTATTGTCACAATGCAACTCCATCGGCTTTTCAGGTTTGAAGCCCAATTCTGTCAAGAGTCTTCTGATCCATAATAATTCACAAACTCCATGAGCCATTCCTCTATACTCTGCTTCTGCACTCGATCGAGAAACCACATTCTGTTTTTTACTCCGACAAGTGACTAGGTTACCTCCCACGAATGTAAAGTAACCAGAAGTAGAGCGTCTATCTGTAATGGATCCAGCCCAATCAGCATCTGTATATCCAACAACTTCAAGATCTTCATTTTTTGAGAACATTAATCCTTTCCCAGGGGCTGACTTTAAGTATCTTAAGATCCGATCAACAGCATTCCTATGAGAAACACTAGGTGAATGCATAAACTGACTAACCACACTAACAGCATATGCAATATCTGGTTTTGTGTATGCCAGGTATATCAACCTTCCAACAAGGCGTTGGTACTGTTCCTTATTGGTTGGTTCTTGATCCATGTCTTCATACAACTTGTGATTCATCTCAATGGGTGTGTCAGCCGGCTTACACCCAAGAATCCCTGTTTCAGTGAGTAGATCTGACAGGACCCGACCCGAATTCCACCCCGGAACCCGAGCCGGACCCTGTTGATGGGCCCAACATCAACCCACGTCGAGCCCACATCCTAAAATAGTTACCCTCTTCCCGAGATTTAACCTATAAGGGGCCAAGACTTTTGCCGAAAAACGGGCAGAGTCTCCCCTAAAACAAGGACTAGCCCAAAACTTCAACCTGTCAAACAAGCAACAGATAAACAACCAAAGCGCCAGCATGCATACAACATATACATAACAGGCCTCCGGCCAAACTAATTCAACCCTAAAGCTGATACAGAGCAACTAAGAGTACAAATTCAACAACGGAAAAGAAATAACAAATTACAAAGTTTAGGGTTCAAGGATGACAATCCTACCCTTCCAACGAAGCTCGAGAAGAGAAGCGCACGGCCGTACGGTGTCGACGCAACAACTACGGTCTGGGGGGCGCAAAACAGAAAGAGTGTGAGTGGACAAAAACAAGGTTTTACATACTTAAAACAAAGTATTAACCCCACCGTTTAAAACCATGCCAAACATGCATATGAAACCGTTTAAACATTTGGTTGATTTGAAAACCATACTATCTCAAAGTACGAGAAAACATTTCCAGTTTAAAACCCCTTTTTATGAATAAACTAACATTTTACTTTTCCCGAGGCATAACCTCCCAAAACAAATCCCTCACAAGTTTATAAAACATAAACAAAAGGATTTATTAACGTAAAAGCATAAAGATGGAATAAAATTCACATAAGGTAAAACAAACCTTAAAATGCCGAACAACTCGCTTAAAACAAGCAAATCAAACTTGACAACACTACAGAACTCAAATGCAGTTCAAATCATATATATAAATATATATATAAAACAGGATTACAATCCAACAAGTAAAACCTATCAAGTACTGAAATCTAATCAAGTACTACAACCAAAACAGGTAAACAGTTTCCCAAACATCCCCACTCCACAATCACGTGCTTACAAGCACGACAAGCAAGGAACGATCCTCACTAAAAGAAATATGAATACGGATGTACTAACACACGCGTATAGGTATAGTATAACCAACACCGACACAAGTACCAGGGGAAAACAATCCAACAGGGGATCATTTGACTGGACACCGGTACAGCCTCATCGAGACACCGGGCCCAGGGTTGAGCCGTCCAAAGTGGGACTAAACTCACAGGACCATATGGTAAAACTTACCAACCATAACTCCGAAAGAAATCTATCCTACGCGCGCAGACTACCCAATTAAGGGTCTACAGCTACACCCCGTTAAGGTATGCACCGGATCGTATCATACCAAACCAGGTAATCGTACTATATCAATCGCCATGCGATCATCAGTATCAGAACAGGGGGAGGTACAATACAGGGTGCTAAATGCACACACATCAATCGCTACGCGATCACCTGTATATATATATACAAATATATATACATAACCAATCACTATGTACCCAACCCAAAACACCAACATCAGGACGCAAGCGTCCAAAACCCAATGACTAACATATATATCCAAAGTAGTCATAAGCATTGAAATCATATATTCGTATTAAAACCATAATCAAATATACATTCAATCAACGTCAAAACGTATTAAAGTCTCAAGAAATGAAACATCAAATGGTATGAGAAACCCAATATATAAATATATCAAAATAGTTACATAAGGGACCTCACGTCCCGACACAGGGCATTCCAACCCAAAGGTATATAATTAAAGTATAAAGAACTCGTTTGTAAACGCATACCGTTAAACCAAACGTAAAATCCAAAATATACATATGTATATATATATATATATATATACATAAAACATACTGATCCTTGACAATACAATAACTCAAGCTCAATCCCATATACATATCTATATATATAAATATATAAATATACGTATAATCCATTCCCCTTTATTCCAAAGTATTTATTCAAAGTAAATATATATGTATAAATATATACATATATATAATCAAAGTATAAGTAATTATACTTCATAAGGTTTAAATGCCAAAACCGAATACGTAATCAAACGGACTACACTAACGTCCAAATATTCAATTATATACTTAAAATATAATATAGCAACCCTTTTTAAATATAATATCCTGACGACCCCAAACGTCCGTATCTCATACCCAAAATATATATACATATATAAATAGTATAAAAACCCTAAGGTCAAAATAGCCCAATAAATCATCCGAATCCGATGCTAAAACCCACCAGATGTCACTACGTCCCGTTCAATACCCAAAGGTATAAATAATAATAAAATATAGTCATCAGGGCCCCACATAAAACCCGGCAACCCAAATCATGCATTAAACTCAAATGCAAACCCTTTTAAATATAAATCAAACAAAGTCAAACCAAGACTTAAAAACACTTATCCAATTCAAGACTTAAAACTATTATTAAATCTCATTTCACGCATTTCATGCAATTCATTCAATCATGCTCATTGAAAAACAAAGTCCACTCACCGTTGGTCCTATGCTGCACAACCCTCAAAGGGTCCCGCTCACAAAGTACGCAGAGTCAAGGTACCTGGATCGACACCGTGCGCTGCCGGAGCAGCTGGATCGAACGCCGGAAAAAATGGAGCTCAGCCGGAACTTTCAGTCGATCGCGTTTCCTCACGCCGGCGAGTTGGCCTCCGAGAAGGGATGGGTTAGGACCGCACGGTGACCAGCTTTCGATTGCGACCAGTGCCGTCCCCTGCCATGGTCTGTATCGCCGGAATCGAAGAGAGAGAGACGGCGGAGAGAGAGGGATCGTGAGGGAGGAGAGAGAAAGGAGGAGAGAGAGAGAGAAAAGACTGATTCTGATTGGCTGAGGGGTATAAAATAATTTTCGAAATGACGCTTACGTCCCTCTTTCTCGCTACAATTCCAATCCGAACGTTCCGCACGTCCCCAAACTCGTTTCGACGTGCCGGACGCAATGGCGCAACTCGTTTCGCCAAATTCCGTCCCGAAAATATTGTTGACCAAAAAGCCCCCTTTAATATTTAATTCCAAATTAGTTCTAATTAATACATTTTAATTCCTTTTTAATTCATTTTAATTATCCAAATTAATTAACTAAATTAATTAATTCATTTTATCTTATAATTTGGGTCAGGGTCGTCACAAGATCCATCACATACTTTCTTTGTGACAGAAAATTTCAGTTTTTGACCTTGCTACTTCAATTCCAAGAAAGTACTTTAGATCACCTAAATCATTCATCTCAAATTCCTGAGACAAATAATTTTGCAGCTTCAGTTGCTCTTCGGTGTCGTTTCCAGTTACGACTATATCATCTACATAAACAATTAATACAGTAATTCTTCTTCCATCACGCTTCACGAACAGAGTGTGATCTGAATTACTCTATGTATATCCAAAATTCTTCATAGATTTAGTAAATCTGCCAAACCACGCTCTGGGAGATTGCTTTAATCCATATAATGACTTTCTGAGCTTGCAAACGTGATTCTTCTTGTCAGGAGCTGAATTACATCCTGTGGGTAAGTCCATATATACTTCTTCTTCCAAGTCTCCATGTAAGAATGCATTTTTTACATCAAACTGATGTAATGGCCAATTGAGATTTGCTGCTAGAGACAATAGGACTCTAATAGTGTTAATCTTGGCTACTGGGGCAAAGGTCTCCTGGTAGTCTATCCCATATTTCTATGTGTACCCCTTCGCCACCAATCTAGCTTTATATCTTTCAATGGATCCATCTGCTTTGAGCTTCACAAAGATAAATCCATCTCGCATCCTACTGTCTTTTTCCATGAGGTAAGGGCACGAGTTCCCATGTGACATTCTTTTGGAGGGCTCGCATCTCTTCATTCATGGCTTC
This sequence comes from Prunus padus, assembly GCA_024362665.1. Lineage (NCBI taxonomy): Eukaryota > Viridiplantae > Streptophyta > Magnoliopsida > Rosales > Rosaceae > Prunus > Prunus padus. The sequence continues at coordinate 31,516,283 of JANFAM010000008.1, forward strand.
TTTCCATTTTGGGTCTTCTAGTGCTTCAAAGAATAATCGTTGGGGACAGTATGTCAGCCAATTGCTTTACAAAGTGCACACGTGTCTCCGATAATCTGAGAGATATGTAATTGTTGATGGTTTATTTCCCTTTGGCTTTAAGATCTGCTTCATATTGTACTCGAGGTTTGCCACGGTTCTTTCTTTATGGAAGTTGATATGTAGGCTCTGTGCCTTCTGAAATCAAATCATCATGGGATATTTCATTAGTGTTATCAGTTTCAGGGAAAGATGTTACCTGAATGACTTCCTCGCAGTGATTGGTGTGGTACTAGAGCTGAAGCAGGCAAAATCTCATGAAACGGTTCAATTTCCTCCTCCTGATTTTGATAGTGTGGAGACAACTGAACATTTTCTTCTGGCGACTAGTCGTAGGATTCTGGCGACCGGTCGTTTTAAAGCAGGTTCTCTGGAGACCGGTCGCTTTCCACTGGCGACCGGTCGCTTTGAAGCAGAGTTGCCTCATGGGGAAAAAAATCAAGAATTTGGGGAGTGTTTGATTCTTGATTCTCCTCCTGTGCTGCTGAAAAATATACGTTGTGTTCTTGGAACACAACATCCATTGATGTATATACCTTATGACTAGGAGGATGATAACATCGGTATCCTTTCTGATGAGGTGCATAACCAATGAAAATGCACTTTTCGGCTCGAGGGTCCAATTTGCTTCGTTGGTGATCATGTAAGTGGACAAATACAACACAATCGAAAATCCGGGGTTCCAGGTTTGGGGTTTGAGGTGTTTGGATATGGTGGTGAAGTGTTTGAAGTGGTGTTTGGAAATTTAGGATACTGGAGGGAATCCGATTGATGATGTATGCCGCAGAGATGACGGCTTCTCCCCAAAAAGGTCGAGGCATATTGACACCAAAGAGAGAGGCGCGAACTACTTCCAATAAATGTCTGTTCTTCCTTTCAGCAACTCCATTTTGTTGGGGAGTGTAGGGACATGAGCGTTGATGTATGATGCCATGATCTTGTAAGAACTTGTTAAGATCATGGTTGAGAAATTCGCCACCATTGTCAGAACGGAGAACTTGGATTCGGGCCTGAAACTGTGTTTCCACCATATTATGGAACTGTTGAAACCTTGAACTGACTTCCCCTTTTGTTTTGAGAAGGGAAACCCAAGTCATGTGTGTGCAATCATCTATAAAAGTGACAAACCATCGAGCTCCTGCCGGAGTGGCAACTTGAGCAGGTCCCCAAACATTAGAATGAACAAGAGAAAACGGAACCAAACTCTTATTTGAACTTAATGGATACGGGACACGATGGCTCTTAGCCAATTCACACGTATCACACTGGAAGCTGGAAACATCAAGACTAGAAAATAATGATGGAAACAACTTCTTAAGATAACCGAAAGAGGCATGCCCAAGACGTTTATGCCATAACCAAATTTTGTCTTTCTCCCCCTCAGAACGAGTTCCACTTGTTGTGAAAGCTTGACCATCCTTGGGCTCACTATCTGGTGCCAAGTCCAAGTAGTAGAGTTTTCCCGCCGAGTTCCACAACCAATCGTCTGTTCCCTGAGGATGTCCTGAAAAACACAATGATTCGGCCAAAAAGTTACAGTACAATTCAAACCCGTAGTAATTTGGGCAGCAGACAAGAGATTATGGTGTAAAGACGGAACAATCAACACAGAATCCAATTTGAGGGAGTCAGAGAGACAGAGTGAGCCCTCCCCAATCACGGGGGAGGGGGTACCATTAGCATTAGACACCACTGATTGAGGAGACGATGTATGAGTGGAAATTTGTCCAGGATCAAAGGTCATATGATCAGTGTCTCCGGTGTCAATGATCCATGTGTGTTTTTTTGAGGACGTATGAAAAACAGAACCTTTGGTGGTGACGATGGAAGCACAAAGTCCGGGTGGCTGGGTCAGCAGGATTGATCGCATGCTTCTGTGAGTCTGCAAGGCGGGAGAGAATCATAGGGGGTCCTGACATCGCATCGGAAGTAAGATGTGATTTGAGAATTTAAGGAATTTGATGTGAGGAATTTGAAAATTTTGATTTGAGGACTTTGATGTATGAATTTGATGGAGGAATTTGATTTGAGAGGTATGTGTATAAGATTTGAGGATATGTGTTTGGGGATTTTGATAAGAGGTTTTGAGGAATTTAGATTTGAGGGATTTGAATTTGAGGAATTTAAATATGAGGAATTTGATGTAGGGTTTGGGGATTTGAATATGAGAAATTTGATATGAGAATTTATCAGAGCAGGTTAGCCCACGTGTGAAAGCCCAACGGCCACACGTGCTCCACGTCACCCAATATATGTTGTCCACATGTTAGGCTTGAAAATTCGCCACACGTGCGGGGGCGTGTGAGAATGTGAAGGTAAAGATCCCACATTGGAAAGTTGAGAAACCTAGCAAGGGCTTATAAGGGGTTGGGCTACTCCCCTCATAGCCAATTGGTTTTGGGGTGGAACCTCAACTTCCTTCACATATATATTCAACCCTAGAGCTTCTCTCTTTTGAGCTCAAATTATGGGGGTATGTTCCAGAAAACATTGTGAGGGAATCATACGAGTTTGATTGATACTTGTAGGTTATTTGAAGATACAATACATTTTTGTAACTACTTGTCAAGCTCCAAAATATATGTCCATATAATTCTTTTTCGGGATGTGAAATTAAACCATCATTTGTAGTCTGTCTTAATAGGATTAGTAAAGAAATCAGTACAGTTTAGTTTCGTGATTTTTGAAATCAATTTGGGTTGGCCTTCTAAAAAAAATTTAAGTTGTCTAAATAAGGGAAACAGACCCACATAACGCACAAGAAGGTGACCTCAAGGAGGTGATAATGAATTCCTTCCTCACCCTTTACTTATCCTCCATCAGAAACCACCAAACATCTTAATGCTTTGATTAGTTACAAGCCCACACTACTAGGCTCGACGCTCGACAGTGGTAATGTTCGATGTAAGTCCGTATATCACAAAGGCTCCTTTTTCCCCTTCTCCTAAAAGTAGAAAATGCTTCACTCAGTGCAATTTAACTGGAAATGGTGCATGTTTTGTTTTGAGACTCTAATATTATTAAACGAAACGAACTTGACATCTATTCTGTCGATGAAGTAATTTTGGGAAATTAGCATGCTCACAAAATTGTCCTGGCTTTTGTAAACTTGCAAGCTTTAACTCGCTCTGGCATCAAGCTTTGAACTTTAACCTGAAGGTGTGTGCTTGCTAGGGAAGAGATGATATATGCACTTGAAAAAACCTGTGTTTGGGAAGAGACCTTGTATATGTCCTTAGCTAAGAAGTTTTTCTATTGTTGGTGAGTGAGTGATTGAAGCTGCAAGATGACCTGGTAGAATAACCTTACATATAATATATATTATATCTAGCTAATAATTAGACTAAGTTAAAAAAGGTCTGTGATCAAATGCAGTTGTTAGATAAATACAAAATTGTAATTAGCAGGATGCCAATTCTATTTCTCATAAAAAACATGAAATTGTCAAGATCTATAAGAAATGATGGCATCCGCCAAAGTTTGGTTCTGTATATTCAAAAATCAATCTCTTTTCAATATCTGTATACCAAGAGTAAACCTCTAATTTTCTTACTCTTGTCGATATGAGCTATCGTAGCATGCTATCCCCAAATCTTCTTGGTGAACAGTTACCAGATCACAGAGAACCTCAGAAGTTTGATGGGATTTTTCTTTCGGTCTGAGAAGGGCAGAACTGACAAATTCTTGCATCCTTGGGTGGTTTACCGTCTCTAGCATTTTTGTCCATTGCCATCAACCTACTTTTGCATAAGCTAATATGCCTTAACAATGGTAGAGAGATGACATCCATCTATAATCTCTTCCATCTGTTCCCTGCATAAATTCCCAGGCTAAGAACTCCCAGTAACTAGAAACCAACTTTCTATATGCAACGCAGGCTTGTTTACCCCAGACTTGAGAAATCAAACTCACTTATGGCCTTTTGCAAGCACTTCACTGTAAATGCCTGACAGAGATGCTACAGCAAGCCGTTTTCCATAAAGCATCTCTTCCACTCTCTCAGCTACCTCTACCTTCCCAGGAATCCTACAAGCGCCCAATAACGCACCCCATAATGCCTCATCTGGTTCCACTGTCATCCCCAAAACCAACTTCTCTGCCTCCTCCACCTGTCCCACCCTGCCTAACATATCCACCATACAGGTATAATGCTCCAACCCCAGCTTCACTCCGAACCTATGCTCCATCATTTCAAAATACTCCCTCCCCTTGTCTGTTAATCCACCATGACTACACGCTGTCAAAACCGTAGTGAATGTCACCACATCTGGCCTCTCTCCTGCCTCCACCATCCTATCAAACAATTCAGATACCTCACCAAACACTCCATGCATTCCATACCCGGCCAAAATTGCTGACCAAGAAATCTCAATTCTTATGAGCATTCCGTCAAACACTTTACGCGCACCAGCCAAATCACCACACTTAGCATACATGCTGATCAACGCATTCAAGTTGGCCAAATCTAAGGCAAACCCATTAACCAAAATGGCTCCATGTACTTGCTTTCCAAGCCTCAATGCCAATAATCCAGCACAAGATTTGAGAACCACAGGCAAGTTATGGCGGTCAAAGGCTTTAATGGCTGCAAGCATGTGGAGAAAAATGGACAAAGATTGAGAGAAGCCCTGGGATGAATGGGCTCTAATGAGGGTGTTGAAGAGGAAGGTGGGTTGGCGATTGCAGGAGGTTGGCCTGGTTCACTTGGGCATAGGAGGCATAGGGGAAAATGAGCTTGGTTCGAATGAAGTCGTGGCGGGAAATGCAGCGCCATATAGTTTTAGCATGGAGGCATTTGACGGCTTGGAGGTTCTTAGACGAAGCGCAGGCTTCGAGTAGATTGGCGTAAAATGGTATGAGGCTGCCGTGAGGAGGAGGAGGAGGAGGCATGGCTATGGCTGCCTATTTAAGGACTGAGCTGGTTTGGTTATGGAGAAAACAATTTTGAGAATTAAAGAGGAAATCTTTCTTTCTTCTGTTTTTTCTCTCGCTGCTGCTGACACTGGGTTTCATTCAACTAAAGAGAGAAATTACAGACAACAAACACACTGAAACAAAGAGAGAAAAGAGGAGAGAGAGAGATAGCCATGGAAGCTTGTGGTTCAGCATAACAAGTATGGGATTCTCTCTTCATTTTCTCACCTTTGAAAACCCATCTGGCTATGGAGGCTATGCAATTTTCTGATTAGACCAATCACAAGATACGGTGCCACTTATAGAGAAATCACGGACCAGCAAACATGCTTAATTGGATACTATATAAATTTGGAGGTAAATACAATATAACAGAAAAGATTATTTTGAATTACATATGCTTAAATAAGTTGAAACTTTTAGACCAATTATCACACAAGGTTAACTAACAAATTAATCAATTAGAAACCTTAGCAAATATTCCATCAGCTTGGAGCTGAACAAGATGCTCTACCATCTTCTTTGGCTTCTTGCTCAACTGGTACCGCGACATGAACAGGCCATACAACCAACGAAACCACCCGCTGTTGGTGTCGCCTTTATATTCGAAAAACTTGGTAGCCTCTCAGGTGAGCCAGTCGACGCTGCTCAGCAATTTCTCAACTTCATCTCTGACCTCCACTTCTCCCCTCCTCTTTGCATCTTCAACAGCTTGCAGCACCAAGTCTCTTGTAGCCTTGAGCTTCTTGACTTGTTTCAAGAGGTTTTCAATGTTGGTCTTGTAGCTTAGAATGTAAGCAACATAAATGTCCAGGTATTTTGGTCACCACAGGACCACTGCAGGCTAGCAGATACTTGGCCAAGTACTCCCCAATTATTGGTTTGATTGGAGCAACCAATTGATCCACAAAGCACTCAATTCCCACAAATGTAAGAAACCCTGCAGCCAAGGGCATGAGGGAAGCAATCTCTGGTGCCAGCTTCTAATGAATTCTGGACAAAACTACTAGCAATGCTTATATCACTTAAGACTCTAATTTTTTGAATTGAAAATCTGAAAATTAACAACAAGATTGATGCAACGGTGGAAGGAAGGAGAGAAAAGAGAAGAATTTAATGAAGTCAGAGAGAAGATTATAGGAAGAAATAAGGAAAGAGCAGCTAAATATGTTCACATTAAATTAGTTAATTACAAAAGACTTCGTTTTATAAGGTCTTATAGCTTATGTTTATATATAACAAGTTAACAATTGTATGGCATGTGATCATTTAATCAGTAATAAATAAAATAATAGCCACAAGTCAAGGTCCTGGTGCATATATAAAATAGATTAAATTCAATAAATTAATAAAAGACTTATTGTTCATCATGGGTGTGGGTGACATTTTAAAAGAGTTGACAAGTGTGTTTCTATTGGATTGTATCAACAAAAAGGGTGGGGGATGAAAGATGTTAAAATTAAAATTTGAGATATTTGTACTGGAGTTAGACTTTGAGCAACCCCTCCTTGCGAAATAGAGGCAGATATTTATTTGATTGGATTTTGATTTTTTCATATATTTTTTTGTATATATCAGGTGGAAGAACTCTACCAAACCATACAACATAGCGAAACCCACCATCAAATATATAGAGGCCTCTGGAATCTAAGCTCTCAGCAACTAGTGATAACCTATTCTCTATGCTTTTCAAGTCAATAGCCTCAGAGGATGCCTGCAAATACAAGCGGAAACAAATTTAATGACTGCCAAATGACATCACTCAACTTAAGTTGATGGAATTTTATTACCTTCAAAAGATACTCATCAAGCCGTATCAAACTAGGATATAGAAGCTTTAACAGTTTTTTAACTGGCAGAGACTCTGGTTGGTGTTTTACAGCATAGAGATATTCTTTGAGGGCTTTGACAATTCTTAGCTGCAAAGAGTTCCGAGCATCTTCCAACTTATGGGACAAAGTTTTTTTAATTGCTGCAAATTATTTCCGAACAACTTACGAAATCAAGATTCACAATATATACAACGCCACTAGAATAGCATGGAAAGCAAGGTGACAACGGCACCTGTAGCAGCCTAGGGGTACATCTATCCCAGATCTGTAACCACTGGTGCAGCTGCCGTATGTACTCTAATACGCCTTTCTCCAAAGGATGCAGTGTATCTTTAAAATGTAAAGGACACTTCACGAGTTGATAACCTTCACAATACCATTGCAGAATTGCCACCAAAGCAACTTAAACTAGACCGTCAACTATGCAGATTGAGTATAATGAACAAAACGTCATTATGTAACTCAAAAGAGAACTTCGGAAGAAGAATATCAGAAGGAGATGATTTTATAATGGAAATTTAAAGAGAAACCAACAGTCATAACAAAAGTAGTGTTCACAATTGACATTGACAGCATGATATGTGCATAATCAAAAGATAAACAAGCACCATACAGGCATGTCTATGTGTAGTTAAAACTTAAAATCAAACATTCAAACTGAAGGGTACAGCAAAGCAACTTGGAAATAAACTGTCTGAATAGTTAGTAATGACTCTTCAAGAGATAACTGCATCGCAAATGCTTTATCATAATCTACAGCTGGAAGTGCTAATAAGTCCGTGGACCTTAGCATAAAGTTCCCATGATAAGATGTAAAGAGAACTCCAATAAGTATAAACACGTGACAAAACATTAGCATATTTCCAATACAGGCAAATAACATATGTATGTGAATCTGATTGGAGTGGTTCTGGAGAAGCATCAATAGCACACCTTTTCCACATCTTATGCACATGACTGCTTCACAGGCAGTTTCCGTAGTAAGGTCTCTGGCTAACTCATGCCTCAAGTTCTCTCCATGAATTGTTGATTGAAAATTTGGGTAATAATACACCTGCCCCCCCTTATATTTTGCCAGAGTGCATACATTTGGAAGACCAATAGCAATTATATAGTATACAACTTCTATGCACTCATGACTGAAAACTTTTGCTGCATAGCAAATGAACATCATAGGAGAGCATACATTAATGCAACAAATTTGTAATTAAAAAAAAACAGTTAATCCAACAAATATCAGAAAACCATAGTTCTTCCTCACAACTAAAAATTGGTAGATAATGTAGGAGGTCTGAACATATCAACAGAGAGAAATATCAGTAGAAGATCCTCCGACTTCCTACGACATCTTGATCTTTGGTTTTATGATAGTGAAACAGAATAATATGTACCTAATGAGGCTGTATCAGTGTACTTGTCACTGAAGGCATATACATCTACCCCTATCTGGAACTTGGTAAATCCTGCAGCCATCTGCTTGTAGATAGGATCCTCCGGTAATCTCAATGGATGATCTTTATCAGGTCCATAGACACAAAGATCATCTCCACGCAACTTCAAGCAGCCAACACCAAGAGATGGCAGTGTATTCTGAAAAATTAACAACTTTCCCCCAAGTTGACTATGCAGAAGTTAATGCAGAGTAAATGAACAACAAAACTCTTAGAAATGCATAAAGAAGTAACTTAATAGCACATTACTCGAGAAGTACAAAAATTAAAACATTACTCTTTAATTGATTGAATATATTAGCAAAGGCAAAGTTCAAAACGTTGCATGTGAAAAAGCTAACACACCATAAGCATAAGTGAGGCATTAAGAGCTGGGCCAAAGCAGACTCCACATTTACGCTGTCTTGAAACATGGACGGCAAGGTAAGTGTACTTATATTTCTGACTCCCAACTCCTAGTACGTTTGATCTGCATTTAGAATCAGAAGGCTATTATGAACAGCGCAATTTAATGCCTAACCAACTGATTTCATAACCAAAGAGAGTAACATATCATGCATAGTATGTCAACAATTGTCACTAAATCTAAATTGGCAGAGAATGGTCACATGTAGAGCTGTTAGCCAAAGAGTTTGTTTGGGCTATATCGCAGGCTTAAAGATTCTTTTGGGGGACAAAGATCCAGATAGAGAAAAAGAAAAAGTTACAGGATATAGAAGGAAATTCCAATATGAAAATTCGAAAAACACCTAGATTAATTAAAGGAATCAACCACCAATTCAAATGCCTTCTAAGTAAAAGAAAAGAAAATGTACAACAAACGACACAAACCTTTACTTTACAGGCCTAGGAAAATGGCATATACGAAAGTGCATGCAGAACACCTATGAGGATCCCAAATCTTCCAGTAATTTGCCCATAGCAAACATTGTAAAACCATGTGAGGGATGATCTCCGACCACTGCAAATCTTTTGATATCCACTTCCCAAAGGAAAAACAAAAAAGAAGAGGAACAAAGAACTTATCAAAATAAAAATGGTGCAAGCTGAAAAAACAAATCACATAGTAGAACAAATCATATCACCATTTCAGTGTATTCCCCTACCTCTACGCAAATTTCTACAATTTAGTTTCTTCATAGCCATACAGTCAAAAGGCAAAAAAGAAAAAAAAACAGCTTTGACATGTCTTGTAAGATTATTAAGACATCAACCCATATGTATAGTAACAGGAAAAAAACATAGATTAGAATTCAATTTTTCTGTTTAATGCCTTTACTGAAATGCGTGACTCATCAGGAGAAGACAGATCAGAGATCTTTGCGAAACCTCTGATAACCTTTAATGGGCCTTGGCAATTATGAAACAATCATCTTTTGATTGATTATTTTCATTTCTTTTATAAATGTAAGAGTTGTGTTCTTCACCACCCCATAAACCTTATATCTAAAACAATCCATATGTAATAACTAAGAAGAGACAATTGAGCTCACAACTAGGATAACTTCTTTTGTCACCAATAGCCTCGGCAGGAGCAATATCCATTCTTGAAATGATGAAAGCGACTTGAGTCTCTCAATATGATTTCGTGCTCAACAATCTTGGATATGTAGGTAATTGCACTGTGGCAATCTCCACAGACACGTAAGTTCTTGGTGATCCGGATAGGTGCGCCTGGTGGAGTAGTTAGGATTGCATAGGCCAGAGCCAACTTCTCACTATGCTCAAAAAGAAGGTCTCCTTTCTCTTCATCATCGACATCGTGAAGTGCATAGCTTGTCTCAGGAACATATCCAATGTCTTTGATCCGTTTAATCAAGTCAGCAAGGGTCTCATAAATTTCTTGAGACTGTGGATGAGTCCTATCACCCACAAAGAAGGTTGCATTGCCTTTCTTTCCTTGCACCCAACTGCAACCGGGCTTCTTCTTGATGCCCGTATGTTTCATTAACAATCTGATTCTGGCCACATCTTTCCAACGCCTAGCCTTGGCATATATGTTTGAAAGCAATGTATATGAACTATCATTCTCTGACTCCGTCTCTGATAACTGATGTGCAACATATTCACCAAGTTCAACATTCCCATGGGTCCTGCATGCACTGAGCAAGGCCACCCATATAACTGGTGTTGGTTGCATAGACATGCCCTTGATCAGTGCCAATGCGGCATCCAAGCGACCAGCACGACCCAAGATGTCAACCATGCAAGCATAGTGTTCTGCCCCAGGAACAACCCCAAAATCCGTGCTCATGCTGTTAAAGTACCTCATTCCTTCATCAACCATTCCAGAATGGCTGCAAGCATAGAGGATAACAACAAAGGTTACACCATCAGGCACCAGCCCCACTCTCCTCATCTGATCAAAAACTTGCAGGGCTTCTTCACCGCGACCATGCATTCCATAACCTGTCATTAGTGAAGTCCAAGAAACAGCATTCCTTTGTTGCATGTAGTCGAACACAACTCTAGCAGCATCAATGTCTCCAGATTTGGAATACATATCAATAAGGCAATTGGCCACAAACAGCTTCACAAAATCACACTGATTGCGTAGTACAAAAGCATGAATTTGCTTACCAAATCTCAGGGCACCCAGACGAGCACAAGCCATCAGGGCACAAGATACAGTAAAAGCATTTGGCTTTAGGGGGAAATCCTGTCTGAGCATCTGGTAGAAGAGTTCTAGTGCCTCATTAGCTTCCCCATGTTGGGCATATCCACCAATCATCACAGTCCAAGTCACCACATTCCTTTTCTTTGGTGCAACAGAATCAAACATCATTCGTGCAACTTTGGGACTCTTGCATTTAGTATACATGTCAATCAGACCGTTAACTACCATTATATCATTTCCAGGGTCATTTCTGTCTAGGTTCAGGATCCATTTTATTGCATAACAATGAGTTTCCTTTCCATGAATCAGTGCTAATGCAGATGCACACCCTGAAAGAAGAGATACGAGGGTAACAACATTTGGCTCAGAGCCACACACCTGCATTTGCCGAAACACATCCAGCGCTCCATAACCATGTCCCCTCTGAGCATACCCTGCAATCACAGCACTCCAAGTGACAACATTCAATTCAATCTTCTCCTCCCTCATCTTCTCAAAAAACCAATAGCATCATCAAGTCTACCAATCTGAGAATACCCAGTAACCATGGCATTCCAAGAAACCACATCCTTTTCTTCCATCCTCTCAAATACCTTGTTTGCCTCATCCATCATCTCACACTTCGCATACATATCAACAACAGCATTACCCACAAACACGTCTTCAAATAATCCCCTCCTAATAGCATAACTGTGAATCTGCTTACCCCACATCGGTGCCCCAGCCGAAGCACAAGCAGGAAGAACATTAACTAAGCTAAAAGCATCTGGGCGTACACTAAAATCACCCATCATCCGATCAAACATTGAGAGTGCAGTCTTCGAATATCCACTCTGAACATAAGCTGACACAATTGAATTCCAGGACACAACATCCCCTATTCCTCTCTCGAACAATTCATCGAACATTTTACAGGCATCATTCAAAGCGCCGCAACGGCCATACATAGCAATAACCGCATTGCAAACAAACACATTTGAATCAAACCCATTTGCATACAATGCAGCATGGACCGAAGAGCCTCGACTGAACAAGTGAAGCTCGCCGCAAGCCTTCAGAACAAAGGGGTACGTATAATGGTCAGGCCTCCACCCAAGCCTTTGCATTCGCCCGTGGAGACAAAGCACGTCATAAAGCAACCCAGTGCGCACGGCACTCCGTATAAGCACATTCCACCAGAAAACAATTGATACGCACGGCACAAGGCGTTGGAGCAACGCCAAAGCTTGTGAAGGAGCATTGCAAGCTACATAGGCGGCAATGAGGTCGGTTACGTTGTGCGTGAGGCCTTGGACCAGGATATGCTGGTGGATGAGCTTGGCTTGGGGGAGAGACTTGCATTGTCTCAGAAGTGTTGATGTTGTCCTTGGTGTGGTAGAGAACAAAGCTCTGGTGGTTATGTTGGCGAAGTGTTTACTTACGGGTTTCAGACAAAGTAAGACGCAAAGCATGCTAAGGGATTACTGCATTCTCATGACTATTGTATTCAGAAACTTGAGCCCTAAGATTTATATGTTGCACCGGTCATGAGGGGTATGCTCGTATCGGATACGGCAAACGACGTATCGTGGATTTTCTGTTATGTTGACCATCCGATACGTCACACGAGCGATGTTATTTCGCAATATACCCTTTTCTTCTGGATTCGAAAGAGGCTAGTTTTTACTGTTTTCGGCGGTAGAGAAGGAAGAAGGAAGAAGAAAAGAACTTACTTGCGCTTGCAGCTGCTGCGAACCTCCAGTTGCTGTTTCTCTGCGAAGAAGAGGCGGCTAACTCGTGAAGAAGATGATGTTAGGGCCCTAATTACAATACACATCGTTTTACTTGCATGCTTTGAGCGAAAGAAACAATAAGTTTCACTATGGGCTAGTGCCTAGGTCTGTTTCACTAATGGGCTAGCTTCGTTTTGACAAAAGAAAAGCCCACTATAAGAAGAATGAGAACCAAATTGAGTTATTATAAGAAAGCCCAACCCAGATGGCCAAACTTTGATAATTATTTTGGCCCATTATTGACCTATTTATATTATTTTTAATTATATATTATTTTAATTGTCATATCAATGTCGTACCCATATCCAAGTTTTTGGAAATTTGTCGTATCGACGTACTCGTATCCGTATCCGTGCAACATAACTTCTTGGCAACCAAACAAAATCGAATAGGAGTTGAGGCTAAATGATTTCTTACAGATGTAAGTATAAATAATAAAATAAATTCATTCCAAAAAAATTAGAAAAATAACAAACCTCTAGTTTTGGTGCCAGCGGTCTAGCCCAGCTAAAAAACGACAGATAAGAGGTCTATTCAAACCCTCATAGCACCTTGGTAGTGTGTGTGTGAGAAATCTCATTCCTTGTAATTTAGACTATCAATTGTACTAAAAAAACTAAAGGAGAGGTAGCGTTTCTCACACACACTACCAAGGTGTTATGGGGGTTTGAACATTAGACCACTAGTTTGTAAGTCAATGCTCTTTTCTACTAGGCTAGACCGCGGATTTTTAGCTCTAGAAAGACAAGTCGTAAGGAGCTCGTAATAATTTATGGGCAATTTTTTTTGCTTAATTGCTACAGTGCACCCTGAAACATTGGTCAAATTCCATTTTACCCCCTTAAAGTTAAAGTGACCCACTTTGCCCCATTGACCAGGGTTTCATGTGTAAGGCTTGACATGTTTAATTTAATTTCCTCCTTATAATCTATGTTATATTATGATACATTTGTGAATAAGGCTGAATGTAATGGTTTACTTAATCATTTTATAAGTTTTTAGGCCCAAGATACTTTAAATTACGAAAGTCCAAGAAGGTTAGTGTGAGCGGGCTGACCCTCTGATACGTTTTAAGAGGCCAGCTAGGGTTTTAGCGCTAGGATTAGCGTTGGCCCATTAGGTGACACATTTAAAAATGAACTTTAGGCCCCGTTTGGTTCATGGGAAAGGAGGCTTGATGATGAGAAATCAAATGTTTTCCCATGTTTGGTAAGTCCATGCATGGGAAATGGTTGCTTGACACATGGGAAAGTAGGGGGAAAGTAAAGCCCTCTTCCCCCCTTGGGTTTTGTTTTCCCTCTTCATGAGAAAGTTTGGGAAAATGAGCCAACATTAAATGCACATTTTTCATGACCATTTTGTCCCCATTAACAATTTATAATTACAATATAGCATTAAATGCATTCTGTTTTTTATTTAATTTCATATGGGTATAATTGAAAAATTAAATAAACTTTGTTTTACACTCCTACACAAACCAAATATGGGAAAGGAATAAAGTGGTATTCCCAGTTACTTTCCCAACATTACCAAACATGGGAAAAGAATCTTCTATTTCCCATTCCTTGGGAAATGACATGGGAAATGCTTTCCCATCAAATCCTTTTCGTGAACCAAATTGGGCCTTAGAGTTTAGCTCAGTTGGTTACGGAGAAAAACGTCCAAAAAGGAGAGAGAGAGTTCGGAAAAGGGAAAAAGGATTTTCTGAAGGCAGACTGACGGCTGATGCTTAGAGAGGAGGTTTTGATATTAAGAAACTAGACATCCCCAGTTTTTGTAAATATAAATATATTTGAATTTGGACAAATATACAATTTATGATGATTTTTCAAAGTTGGTCCTATGACGTTGATTCTAGTCTTCTAGTTACGAATAACAGTTTCATTATTGGTAGATGACATGGAAGTCGAACTCCGTTTGACCTCAAATTTTGATATGATGTAAAACGTTAAGGCTACTATGACTCTGAAATTCCGTGGTCATGGGACTTATGGTTATTTTATAACAGTTTTATGAAGTGGACTAGGTCAGGATCAAATGGCTTGATAGACTGTCTTCAAGAACAGATTGGGAGTCTTTTATAGGCTGGTTTTTGATAATAAAATGACTCAATATTTTTAAAATACGTAGATTAAGATCTCTGACTCATGTTTATGAAATTTCACGATTTTTGGACAGCTAGGTATTTTTATAAAATTCATGTGCTGGCTGAACACTGCCATTTGACAACAGAAATTCTAGTTTAGGGTTTTGTTTTTTTAGGATTCGTTTCTTGGCCTAAACAGTGGATTCTTGTTTTCAAATTTTTACCTTACGATCCCCTGCATGTCTATTTTAGGCATACCAATTCTGGAACCGTTTCGTGTTTGGTAGAATTTACAAAAATTACTTGAGTACACCCTACCAGTGTTGGTAGACTACTTTGCCTTTGTATTGGGCCTTATTGGTTGAGTTTGTTTATAGGTTAGCACCTGTTTAAGGCTTATATCTCAAGTGGTTTTGTGGGGTGCTCACTGCAAGGTAAGTATCCTAGACTTGCTCTAGAACCATGATAAATATATATATATATATATGTGAATGTGTGCCTATACGTATGTAAATAAGTAACTGTATATGTGATTATATCGTTTGATTGCGAGGTTCATACATTTGCTAGTATTGTGGTTTCTACCTAAGTTTTTTTGATTTCTGTATGTAAGCATGTATAAACCATGACCGGTAGGTATGATTAAGTCCTGTACAAGTATTAATACACCATTTGACCATAACTGAGTTTAAGCAAGGACTACAAGGGAATCCTAGGTCACTATGAGGCCCCGTGCGTGGGGGTGGACAACAAGTTTAAGGCTCACAATGTGGGTGTCACCGATGGGTGACGCTCAGTAACTTATAAGGCTCACAAATTGGGTTTTACCTATGAGTGACACGTTGTTTGTTATAAGGCTCACATTGTGGGTGTCATTGACAGTGACAAGTATGTTATAAGGCTCACATTGTGGGTGTTGCCGACGGGTGACGATAAGGCCCCTTTCTCTGTCGTATAAGTTTTGATGGGCCTCTAGTACCGATGGATCATTCTAGTGCAAGTTTGATAAGTTAAGACCATGCATTCATTCTCATGCTAGGTGCATAAGTGTATGAGTATAAGGCTATGTATTTGTGTGTATATATATATATATATATATAAATTTGTAAATGTTTGAGCTTGTTTGAAGCATATTCTAGCTACTTACTGAGTTTATCTCACTAGTAGTTTATTGTGGTTCCAGGTATCGAAGTTATTGAGGAGTAATAGGAGGCTTGGCGGCAGCAGTCCTTGGTCATGGTCCCATAGGGTTCCCGTTCTCTAGACTTAGTTGATAAAAAAAATTAAAAATTAAGTGGTTGACATATAACCTTCATTGAAAGTTTGATTTTCTTCCGCTAGATTTACTTATTTCATTTTGAGTTAAGATTTCGTTTGGTGATCCTTGAGTTTCTTTAAGGAATTAATGACAGTTAGTTTTCCTTTCAGTTATGGTTCTATTGACCAATCTGTTTATTATTAACTCTTAAGTAGGTAGGATAAGTAGCACCTTCTGAAGTACGTAAAGGGAGGTGTTACATCACGTGTCACTTAACCACTTTCCGTCAACTACATCCCAAGCTCCGTTAAAATGATGACGTGGCAGGGGTATATTGGTCAATTCATTTGAGCTGACATATTTCTCACCAATCTGAGTTGGTGACATGGATTTGTGGACCCCACCTCTAACAAAAGAACATGTATTGAAAGATATTTCTCAAACTTTATTAAAAATAGGAAATCTGCTCTAGAGAGGGAAAAGTAAGATTTGGGGATTTTAGACCTAGGGTTTACGATCGAGAGAGGGAGAGTGCAGTGAGTTGGTTTCGAAATCTTGAAGGCAACGAAGAAGCCACAAGACTCGACGATGATGACCCTTTGGAGAGAAGCAGGAGAAGCACAACCTGTGTACGGTAAGTTATGCTTCTGAAAAGGAATGTTGACCTATTTTCTGAAAAGGAATCTTGCCATGTTATCTGGAAAATAATCTTGACCTTTTAGGCATGTGATGTGTGTAGAAATGGATAGTGTTTAGTTGTTGTTGTGTTATATAATGTTCAGAGATGTAAAAGAATGAAATATACCTTTCCTGTTGCGAATGTGGTCCCCTTTTTGTTTTCTTGTAGTTGGCTTTCAATACTTTAATCGGACCATGTTTGTTGTCTTGCTTTTAATGATTTGAATACTATTCAGCAGTTCCTAAAGTCTAGTTATTATGTTTGTGGGTAGATGACAAACAGTTGGTGACTTTTCAAGTGCATCATGGTGGTAGAATGGTGAAACACAAACACAACCAGTGGTGTTATGTTGGAGGGTCTATAGGATATTTGGATTGGTGTGCTATAGAGTATATAAATATGTTAGAGATGTGGGAGCAAGTGAAACTGCTTGGGCACTTGGGGAAAGTATCACTTAAAGGAGTAGTAAATGATGAGTTACTGGATATAGACATGGATGCTCAGCTCTTAAGTTTGTGTGATAAGATACCACTTTCTTATCAGAGAGTGGTGCTAATTTATGTATAACACAGTGAAGAGGAAGTTGTGGATTTGGGTACATAGTGAGGAACTTAGGATAGTGAACAGGAAGTTTGGCCTTTCACTAAGGATAAGGAAGAGGAAGTTGGAGATTTCACTGAGGATAATCAGCCTCATAACCATGAGCAAGATAGGTCTTTTACTAAGGATATTGGGCCACAGAACAATCAAGATGGGCCTTTTTGTAACACCTCGACCCAATTTGAGTGTTTTATTTAAATTTTTATTTATAAAATGACATTTTTGTCATATGAAAAAAGACCAAATCCACAGTAGTCAAGGCATACCTTCGGAGACAAATGTGAGTACCAATCCAACCTTAGCTAATCAATCTTCTCTGAAGACTGGTACTTTGGGTAGATAGTGAGGAACTTAGAGAAAGCTTCATGGAGGTCAGGAATGGTATCTTCATACTCGAAGATGTGCTCAGCAGCAAGAGCAGTGGCGCAGAGGAATTCTCGCTGGACATGGAGCCAAGCAAGTCGATCTCGACCGGCCAAGGCCCTCATCTTGGTTGGAAATGGACTCAAAATCCATGTATTGGGTTTTAAGGAGTGACCCATCTTCTGAAGCTTCCTTGAGAGCTTTTCTGAGCTTGTTCTCTTGAGGGGTACTTCCCTACTTCTTCTTTAAGGGAGAAACTGATTCGAGACTTGAATGGGGGTGGATTGAGTGGTCATCTGGGCCGTGATAAAACCATTGCCAGTATGGAGGAGAGCTATTTTTTGCCACACTTGAAGTGAGATGTCAGCACTATTGTGCGGAAGTGCTACAGTTGTCAGGTATCTAAAGGGCAATCTCAAAATATTGGTCTTTATATGCCTCTCCCTGTCCCTGATGATATTTGGCAAGACTTGTTGATGTATAATTTTACTACCTGAAAATTAGATAGTTAAATTTAAGAAATAAACTTGCAAGCGCACAAGGTTAATGCAATATAGCCAAGGCAAGTACAAGGTCGTTCCCACAGAGACTGAATAAATTCTCAAGTTGTTGTGAATTATAAACTAATTTAAATCCTAAATTATTCTAGACACCATAACTAATATACTTAAAACTAATGACTCAACTAAAACTTAGAAAAAGGTTCAATGAGAACTTCACACAATCACACAAACCCCTAAGAGTATGGTGTTTACCTTAGGCGCATTCATGAATTTAATCACAAGAAGCAAAACTCATATTAGGCATGGCGTATATCCTAACATGCATCAAATTACTTAACCAAAAACCTAGATGGTAGCTAAGCATCAAGATAATTAGTTAAGAAAATAAGCACAATGATTAAATTTCAACAACATGGAAATTCTAATAGCATGACATAACTAAGCTTTGAATAATTAGAAAAAGGTTACATTGTGTCTTAGTAAAAGAAAATTAGTTACTCATAATCATGGTAACAAAGCAAAAATAAAACATGGAGAAAGAGATACGAAAAACCCTTAGAGTTTAGAGGCACGGCCGCTCTTCCTTGCTCCACGGGTGATTTGCGAAATTTTTGGTCTCCTCTTTAGCAAGGCCGACCTCCCATAAAAAAGAACCTATAACCTAGTTAGAATGGGCCTAAACAAGTGGCCTTACATGAAGACTTGATTACCAAGTTAGTTCCCAACTAGAAAAGGTAATTAACTAAGTTCCTAAAACTTCCAGGAAACTGCACGTGATTCCCATTATGAATGCAATTTGGAATCCTTCCCGACTTCAAAAAATTGCATATGACCACTCTTTGGAAAGCTCTGGATGTCCTCTTTTCAGCAATATGTTGTTTGCCTCAATCCGATGTCGTATGAGTGATTTGTGACCAAAATACTCCTGCTGACTCAGTATTCTCCAGGAATTAGTTTTGGCTGAGTTGTCTAATTAAAAACGGGCACCTTGGTAGTCTTAAAAAATTATGAATATATTCATGAACAAACTTCAAGATGCTATATAAGCTGAAAAACCAGAAAATAACCAAAATCAGCATCTTTAGCCCAAATTAATTCACAAAACTAAGTAAACAGGATATAAAATCATGTGAAATTATGAACATATAACTTGTTTATGGATTTTGTTCTATGACTCCCTCGTACACAACGAGGAGTAGATTCTGTTTTTGTTGTGGTTGACAGGTTTTCCAAGATGAAACACTTTATTGCTTGCAAGAAGATTGTGGACGCTTCCAACATAGCCAAACTATTTTTCAGGGAGGTGGTGCGGTTGCATGGTGTTCCTAAATCTATTATGTCAGACCATGACACCAAATTTCTTAGCCACTTTTGGATAACCTTATGGAGGATGTTTGCTAGGGACTTGAATCGTAGTAGCATCGCTCACTTGCAGACGGATGGTCAAACTGAGGTTACCAATAGAATCCTCGGAAACATGGTTAGTAGCATTTGCGGAGACAAGCCGAAGCAATGGGATGTTGCACTGCCATAGGTGGAGTTTGCTTACAACAGTGATGTTCATTCTTCTATAGGAAAATCACCATTTGCCATTGTTTACACTTCAGTGCCTAGGCATTTGGTTGACCTGGTCAAGCTTCTAAGAGCCTAGAATGACAGGACCTGACCCGAATTCTCCCTCCGAATCCGTGTCGAACCCTGTTACCTGTTTGGCATCCAAACAATGTCGGGCCCACCAAATATTATAGCTTTCTTCCCCGCATACATAGAGAAAAGGGGTAAGACTTCTATAGAAATTTCGGCAGAGTCTCCCCTGAAAAACATACATTTCCCAAATATTTCACTGTAAAACGATACGCAATATATATCCCAATCTTCAACAAGTACAATGCTAACACACACGAATACAACATAGGCCTTCGGTATCACGCCTCAAAATCGAGACACGTGACAGCGGCACATACCTTGAGGACCCCAAAAATATAACACTGAAGTCCAAGGGTTATACTCCCAAGATTCCCAAAATACGCTAAGCCTTTTTAAATAAATTAAAACGGGTTGGATGAGAGTGTTTAATAACTGTGGAAAAATAATTTATAATATTGTACAAAATTTATTTGAGAGTTAAACCAACCCCAGAGGTCATGGAATAGTATCAATAACTTCAGAAATTGTTTTACAAGCAATAATAAAAATATACCAACTATCTTGAATTCAAATCTATACATATATAGTGAAACATGATCAGCTGTGATGAATAGGGTTCACAACCTAACAACAACGTGTAACACAAGCCAAATGCTGACAAGTGAGGAGGTCAAACCAAGATGTCAACCATGAAAAGTATCTACAACAAAAGTAGGGGTGAGCATCACATATGTTCATTTGCCTCGTAGGAGGCTCCTGGCCAGGTTTCAACGTAAATAATGAATATAATAGTGATAATAGTAATTGCCAGATATTTATTTCAAAATCAGTGAAAGAATATGCACAAACACAAATCGTATCCATTTATTGTGGATCCAAAACCAATTGGCATGCTCAAGCAATTTTCGTAAACATTTTTCGGAACGTTCCTGTATTTGCTTGTCTGACAACCGATCCTTTAAGGCCAACTACCCCTACCAGAAATTATAATTAAATCCAACTCCTCTGGTACGATAGCGAGGGTGTCCATTTCAACCGGTTACACCTCATCGACTATACCTCACGCATAGGGTATTGGTAAAGTCTGTCCGCGTAACCCCTCCAGAGTTTTAGGGAATCGAAACCCAAGGAAGTCGCTATGCCTCTTTCACCCTCAGGTTGTCGAGGATAATGCCCACAGACGTATACCCTCCAAACTTTGGAGAACCAAAGCCAAGCATTCATAAAACCAAGCATATATGGCAATCATAAATATTGCAGTTTTCACACACAACAATACATACGATGTCATACATACACAAAATACAAGTCCGAGAGAGGGTCCCCCTACCTGGAATCCAAAGCTGATGCTTGACTTGCATTATGGACCTTTGAACTCAAATTGTTCTTTCTTGGGCAACTGATTCCTAGTCCAGTCATTTTAAAAAAATGTTACTTAAAATCCTTATTTGCAATTTAGTTCTTATAACTATCTTTAATTGCACTGTAGTCCTCTCACTAGTCAATAATTTCACTTTTATCCTTATACTTTGTCCAAATCATATTTTAGTCGTCGGACTTATTCATAATTTCACTTTGGTCCTTACATTTTACCTTATTTGTCATTTGGCACTTATACTTGTTTTAAATTATCTTTTGGTCCTTCCATTTTCAAGACTGGCTTTCGGTCAACAATTCAAAGACAAATTCCAGAAATCAAACCACCTTAAATCTTTACCTTAACCTTTTGAATTTTTAGAATTTTCTGAGTGAAGCTCCCAAAGACTAATAACCAACTCAAATTATACTTGAAAACTAACAAAAGCTTGTGTCAGTTGATCCACTCCCGAGAAGGCTACACTAGCTGGATTGCGACAATTTTTGGATATGTTATAGAGAACAAAATTGTGAAAACCTTCCATGAAGGATGTATTTGTCATTTTGGCAAAGGAAGTTGACATACAAGAGTGAATATGGTGATGTACAGTAATAACAACAGAATATGAGGAAGTGACAAATATGCTTACCACAGACATAGCTAAAATTCTTGGGTTGCTCTGATTTTTGGATATGTCATAGTTCTCAAATTGAGGAACAACTTCAGAGAAGGAAAGTTTGTCAAACGAATAGTAGAGACTAAAGAAAAATGTTGAAAACCAAGTTGCAGAGAACTAACTAGCCATGGATGAACATAGAAAGTTCATAGCTGGTTTGAGGTAGCTAGACTGGTCTGATGATGCTGATTTTTGGATATATAGTCCTCGAGCAGATGAACAACTTTCATCAAGAAGCTTTTTTGATTTGAGCTTTAGAGATGAGAGTTCTATAGTGATGAATAGTGCCCACGATTTTGGTTTTTGAAGAGAGAGAAGAAGTGGAAGAAGAAGAAAGAGATAAAAGGAAAGGAAATGAAATGAAATGAAATGAAGAGAAATAAAAGATAGAGGAAAAAGAAAGGAAGGAGAAAGGATAAGAGAAATGATAAGAGTGTCGGTAGCTTATCTCACGTGTGAACAGTGTCAGTAACTTATCTCTTTCTTTTCCTTTTTAATTTCTTCCCAACTTCTGAAACTCGCCAAAAATACTTCCGAGTTCCGAATAATTCTCTGAAAAATATCACATGCTCGTAAGGACATCTATTATTTTTCAATGACATCAAATTACCAAAATTCCAATTTCAAAATATCAGGAAATAAATCCTCCCTTGAATAAATCAATAGTTAATTCATGAAAATCCAAATTACAATCAATTGGATCGGGAAATTTTTATTGTGAGCTTAACAAAATATTTGGAAATTTTTGGGGCGTCACATTCCACCCTCCTTAGAAAAAATCTCGTCCTCGAGATTTACTCAAAATATCCACACCACTTAAACAGGTGTTTCTATGTTGGACTACAGTTCCCAAATTTTTTTATTCTACTATACAATGTTACCTCCAAATGGAAGTTTTGATATTAAGCGTTCAACAACAGAAGTTTTGATACCTGTACCAATATACAAATTGGGTATAAGATAATGAATATATTATGTTCTCAACATCACCAAGGTTGCTACAGACCTTTCTTTAACTTGAACAATTTGGGATGTCGCAGTAGACATGATGTTGAATAACTTCAATGAAGAGACCTCGGGCATCCAAGCACTATAAATCGTCATAAAATGTCTGGAGCGAGTTTTCTAGAGTAAAATGAGTAAGATAACGCACATGAACGAACTGGGTCAAACTAGACCATAATTTGATATAACTAGAGTTGCTCAACTAAACTACCACTAGGGCATAACTTTGAGCGGTTTAACAACTTTCGTGAAAAAAAATTCATGTTAAGAGATTTTGAAAATAAAGTTTAGGTCTGATGAATAAGAATGACGAGTATCATCACGCTCAAGTTGTTCTATTGAATTCGAAATTTCAAACGGGTTGCGTCTGCGCTTGCAGCCAAGCTCCACGTCCAAGCACAAGGCAGAATATCGAAGCTCAACTTTAACAAAGGTGGTCCGAAAGTGACCATTTACAACCTTAAGGTAAGAACAAACTCGCAAAAAGTGTGAAAACAAATGGGACGGGTCGTTTTAATCTTTTTGTTAGCAAGCTTTCATCCTTGAAATTTTTTTATGTTGAAACCATAGTGGGTCATGGATTAATTCCAACTTTACTCATGTACCAATCATGAAACACAACGACTTAATTTCATAAAAAGTCTTACAACCCACATAGAACTACAACATTCAACAATAACCAACTAAAAAAATTTAAACTTAACAAGACACCACTAATCCTCACTTCAAGGGGCTAAGATTCAGCAAAATGCAAACTCCTTCTACCTCATCATTAGCGTTAGAAGGCTTTGAACTTCGGCCCTCCATAATAGGTTTCACAAACTTTGGGCTTTCATCCTCTATTATAATATGACTCACTCTATGCGTCTCAATAGTAGCCTCTGCAGGTCCAGAACTCTGACCCTCCGCCATAGGTTCTGTAATCTTCAAACCATGGACCTCTACATTTGTCTCACCGAATAGTTGCGCATACACCGCCTTTTTAGCACCCTCAAACATTTTCTCCTCGTCCTCTCGAACCCTTTTATTTGTACCTTCTTCCTCGTCCTACTATTGCTGCATCTCCCCAGAGTACATTTGTACAATCCTAGCTAGGTCATTCTTCTCCTTCTACAGTCTGCGTTGTGTTGCAGAATGTGAAATACGATCAGCTTTCTTCTTATCCTTCAGCACTTTGATTACCGTATCACCATCTTTAAGCGCGTGCTTCAGCTATTAGACCTCACGAGTAGTTCTTTCACGCTCAGCATTTAACTCATCCTTTTGCGTATTGACCAATTGGTGACAATCCCGAAGCGCACTCCTCTGATTCCCCAATTGGGTTGTCAGTTCTTGTACTTCCAGACTCTTGCTCTCAATCGCTACCCTAAGTTTGCAACCAACACTGCACATTGGACGCTTAGAGCCATCACGTCATCTACGGCTGCTTATCCTTCTTCCCTAGTACTCGCCTATCTTTTGGAGTTAGAAGACTCCTTGCTACTCCTGCAGCTACATTGTTATCTCGTATTACAGAATCCATTACTGTAATAGGACCTCTCGAAGAAACAAGTGGCCAGGCTGGAGGAAAGTTGTGGCCATGCAGGGAAAGTTGAGGTTGGGCTGGAAGAAATCGCGACCATTTGGAGTTGGAAGGGCCGGTTGGAATGGGTAGATGTGGTTGAGGCCTGGAAGGCTTGGAGAGTTGCGGTGGGGGTGTTTTGGCCAAATGAGAGTTGCGGCTGGGGTTTTTAGGCTGGAAGTGTTTTGGGCAATTGAGTTGCGCTTGGAAAGTTGTTATTGGAAGGTGGTTTTAGAGTCCTCCTCACTTTATATATATATAAAGGTGAATGTATATAAAGATGCGGCCGGTCTTTTGATGGGGCTGGATGTTTTAAGGTTTTTGGGTAATTGGAGTTAGAGAATTTTATTATATATTATATATATATATATATATAATATAATATAAAAGTGAATGGCCATTTAATGGGGTTCGAGGTTTGAAAGTTTCTGGGCAATTGGAATTCAAAAACTCAAAGGTCATGGGGCTCAGCCCCATATCATTCCAAGGAGCTCGTGAGGTCCAAGCACAAGCCACAGATTCGAGCTAAGGATTTCCATAAGAATATATGCACGTGGTGGAGGCCTCACAATGAAAGAAATCATGGAGATTGATGATGGTTCATAATATTCCAAAACAAGAGAGAATCAAGCAATCAGAGTATCTCCACCAACGAGATCCCATGGATTTAGGGAGCCTAAAAAGGAAAGAATTGTAAAGAATTGACATTTGGCCATTCAATGGCCAGCCCATGGGCCGATGGGCGCCCTATATAAACCTCACCAAACGAAGGCAGAAGACACACATCATCAGACACACAAACCTATTTTTTTGTCTCGCACTTTTCTTTTCTTAGACTTAGGATTTTACTTTTCAAGCACCTGGTGTAGCAAGTTCTTCCTTTCCTTAGTGTAAGTTTAAATTCTCGCAATTTATGTTATCTTGTCGTTTAGATTCAAGTTTATTTCAATTGCTTTAGTTTTCATAGTTATTGAATTTTCATTGAGTTTAATTTCAAGTTTAAATTTAGTTTATCGTTCTTGTTTCGTTCTTGCTTTATTTTTACGTTTATTTATTGCTTTGATCTATATTATTGCACTTTAATTCTCGTCTTTTAGTTTAATCATGTACTTAATTTATTTGCATTATTTTTACTAAAAATACCTAAAAATCACAAAAAACATCCATACGAAACCTAACCATCCTCGAGCCCGAGGAAGTGAAAGAACCTAGGCCAAGAGGAGGTTCCTTGCTTGGTCGATCAATCACTTGATCCAAAGTCAGAAGCGCAACATATTCATCCACTCACATTCCATTCAAGCCCAAATTTGTGGCTTGGTGATGGCATGCCCCGCATTCAAAAGAAGAATGACTAAAAGTTCATTCCGCAGCCACCTCGGCCGAAAAGAGGGAAACTAAGTGCGAGTTCACTCATCTCTCTCTCTTCTTCTTCTTCTTCTTCTTCCTTTCCTCTGTCAGTTATTTTCTTCATTTTCTCTCATTCTTCTACCCTATTTCTCCTTCTTTGTTTGGCCTTTCTCTTGTTTTTTTCCCTTGCTTTCTCAAAATTTTCTTTTATGTGTTTATCTATTTTTCTCCATGACGGTGCTGGTTTGGATCTACTAGGAATTGAGTTTTCGTGTTTATGATTCCCACATTTTCTGATTCCATCTTAATAAGAAAAAATAAATGATTTTTTGGTTTTGAGGGGAGACCGACTCAGATCCGGAAACCCTTCGACCCACACCGGTGGTGTAAGGTCCGGTTGGTTGGTGTACGATATGGCCTTAATTGTTGGAATTTCCTGGGTTCGCCACTGTCTCAACTGGGTTTAATTCATGCTGCCCTTTGGTTGATTTCTCAAAATCCAAGCATGCCCATGAATTTGCCCCACTGACCCAATGGAAGAATTGGCTCAAAATGATAGAAATTCTAAAACTTTGTAGATAAATATTTAGAATTGTTTTGATTTTGTGAGGTTATTCAATCTTTGATTTATGTGGAGAGGAAATGGTCTCAGTTTGGGTGGGCTAAGGGAAATTTGTGTGTGGAGGCAGTGGTGGATCCATGAATGTTCCTTTTAGAGGTCAACATGTAAAAGCTTACAAATTTTTTTTGACAAAAAGACTTAAAAAAAGACGTCTAAAATCAAAACTAATTTACTATTTGTAAATCATCTTAATAAGGACTTTCCCTTCTAGAGCATATATATAAAAAGATGTGCAGGTTAAGATTATTATGACTTTCGAATAAGCACATAATTGTTTGTACTAGTTAATATGCCTTATTGCTTCTAAAATATAGAAAGTTTGATTAATATGCCTTGCTTCTAAAATATACCAATGCCAGCCACCACACCAATGGCTATTTGTAGTATTCAACAGAGTTGTAAGGCGATCATTAAAATGCTCTTCAAGCTCCCTCTTTCTATATTGTCAAACACTAGCAACCTTAAACAAGAAGGATTTTTTTCTTTTCCAAGAAACATCATTGAAAGAGAAAAAAGTGGGTAAATAACTACAACATAGAACTCTATCTGTGAGAGCGATTTTCCTCCCTAGCCTCTCAATCCCTGCAAAATAAATATGAAGTGAAAAGATCACACCCGTGGGGTGTTGGCCAAAGGCCCTCCAATGCCTAAGTTAGTTCACTTGGATCTTACGTAAAGAGACAGCAAGAGCTAAAGTGGTTGGAGTTTGTGTGGCGGCCGAGCCACGAGAGAGAGAGAGAGAGAGAGAGAGAGAGAGAGAGAGAGGTGACGGCAAGGCAAGGGTGAGAGTGAATTTTGACAGAGTTTCGGACTTACCTCAAGCCTTGGTGTAGCCTCAAATATATAGAGGTCTTCGGAAGCTAGGGTTTCAAGAAGAATAATTCCCCCACATGGAAGGAAATTATTCTTCCCCTTTTTGGCAAGATAGAGTCAATTAGGGATTTGATTTGGTAATCCCCAATTGAATGGCATAAATCCCCAATTTAATCAAATAAATTCCCAAATTGATAGGGAATTTATTTGACCTAGGATCTAAAAATATTTGGTTTCTACAAATGCCCCCAAGCTTCTGCATGGAGCATGGCAGCATGGAGGAGGTGTGAATTAATTGTTGGGCTGTCCAACTGCATCTGGGCTTCCTTCTGTGACTTGGGCTTCTGATTGGAAGAGGCTTGTGACTTGCTAATTTTCTGAATTTGGACTCCCAGTTGGAATGGTCTTGAGATTCCTTGTAGGTCAAGGAACCCCAATTGCTATAAACTTAGGGCTTCTCTTTGCTATTTTTCAACAAGCAAACTTATTTCCTCTACTTTCTGCTTGAAATAGATTTTGGAGGAGTGTACTGCTTGTCAAAGAGAGGAGTCGTCATGTAATCCAAGGTAATTTAGCTTGGCTTTTTCTTTTCCTTGAATTTCTTCTTGCATGGAGGGGACTGGTTGGTTGTGAGGTGTCATGGTATGACCTGGGTTGGAGCCAAGGCATAGTAGGGGCGCATGCAATGGCTGGAGGTGCGCTGGTGCGTGGTGCGGTACAAGCCTGGGCTGCAACAGGACGAATGGGCCAAGTGCGCAACAAGGGATGCTGCATGAGCCTATTTTGGAGCAGGCGGGCTAGTCATGTGCGCGGCATGAGGCGCGCACTAGGGCCTGAGAAAGCGGGCCAGGTAGGCGAGGTGGGCATCGTGTCTTGCACGAGGCACAGTGAGGCACTCTGGTTAGGCCAGAGGCTGGGGCGGCTTGGGCCTGGTGTACTCTACGGGCTCCGTGGGCCTCGTCTTTGGGTCTTGGAGAGGCTGGTTGCTTGGGCTGGTCCTTTATGAGTTGGGCTAGTCGAAGCTGCCCCAAAATATTTTTTATTTATTTCTTTTTGTTGTTGCTGCTTTCTTTATTTTTTTTAATAACGAACTAGGGTTTTGATCTGTGCTTTTCTCCTTTGTTTTGCAGCTATTCCGTGACCATATCTTTTGATGGGAGAAGCCGATCACCCAGCTCTCAAGCGCCTTTGTATCTGTGGGGTGGCTCCAAGGTGCACAAGAGGCGATTTGTATTCCATTTTCGATTTTGCCATTCCAGGGGACATGCATTTCAGGCTGGCGGAGCCGTCGACTGATGATGTGCCTCGAGCATACCCGAATAATCTAGGTGTCAGGATCATCACGTTCCGTCCGTTCTACTTCTCATTGGGCTTTACGTTCCTGCTATCAAAGTTTTTTAGGGAAGTGTTCTGCGCCATGAGATGTGCCCCAAGTCAATGCACCCGAATCTATGCCAGCGGTCATTTGCTTTGAGAATCTGGATCACTTCTTCAAGTTGGGTTTGTCGATATAGGAGTTCTTCTACTTCTTTGAAGTAAGGAGTTACGAGAAGTATGCTTAGGTCCGTGTGTGCAACTCCAAGCTATTTGACAGTTTGAGCCATGGTGATCATGTGTGGCATACCAATGTGCTAGAGGTCAGCGACAAATAGGAAGGGGAGGTCGGCGACGGTCCGCTCGTTCCCCTTGTCTACTGCAACGGTATGTTCTGCTCCATTGATCTACTTCAATTTTTCTTGACTTCTTTGATGTGTATCTAACTGATCTCTGTCTTCTGCTTGTAGAGAACGTCATCAGCAAGAAGCTCAAACTCGGCCCAAACATAACCAAGGTTCTTCAGGCTTTGAAGATCCTTGCTAGGTTCGGTGAATAACGCTGGTTAATAAGTGAAGATGTTGAAAGATGGAAACTGAATGGCACGGACCCGGATGATCTGCCTACTGAAAGAGAGGAGTCCTCGACCGAACTCCCTGAAAAAAGGAAGGTTGGTACCAAGTTTGTCAGGGATGAAACTACAACCTTGCGATCAAGGGAAGTGTCCCTATTGAGGAAGAAGCTGAAACTTCCTCTTGCGACTATCAAATTTTCTTCAAGAGGGGTATCGTTTGCTGAGAAGTCTCTCGCGGGAGTTGTGCCCTCTTTGTCGGCCAGGGTCAAGCACTTAGTCAGCACGAAAAGCAAGAAGATGTGCGGTATGCAGAAGATCAGGAACATTCTGCTTAAGTCTCCACCTGAACAACTCAAGACCTGCGAGCTGCCCTACAACCCAAATGCTTAGAAGCTGAGTTTGAGTCGTCTGCGCCGGTCCGTGGATCGAATTGAGAGGATTGTGCCCCTTTCCAGCAATCAGGATCCGTCTGGCAAGCCACGAAAAACCAAGCAAGTTGGAGAGTCCTCTACTCGATTGAAAAGTCCTTTGGTTTTAGGAACTACGGTCCAGGAAATGGTGATAGCTCTGCTGGGGATGAGCACGTGTTTGATCTGCTCAAGTCAAACTTCCTGTCAAGATCATCTGTTTGTGCTAAGCTGGTTAACCATATACATCAGGCTCGAGAACGTTTAAGGATGGTGCCCTACGTCTCCGTTAGGGCATTTAAGGGTGGTGCCCTACGTCTCCCTTATGACGTTTGAGGGTGTTTTCATGTGCATATCTTGGGGTGCTATAGATTAACATTTCTCGAACACTTCATTTGAAAGGAAAACTTGAACTTGCATTGATGTTTGTGTCGCTTTATTGGAAAAATGATGGATAACATAAATAACATCAAAAGTAGCTCTTTTTCAACTAGGTGGAGAAGACTCGGTCATGTGCTAGAAACTGAGTCGGTGAGTGGGAAGCTACAAGGGAAATACTTTCGGAGATGATGGGCATTCCATTGTCTTGGAATTTCCTTCCCTTCCAAGGTGTCTAGTGTGTAGCTTCCTCTGCCCCCAGATCGGCTGATCACGTAGGGGCCTTCCCAGTTGGGCTTAATCTTCTTTGACCCTGGCCTTAATGTTGTAATGAAGGTTTTTCTGAGTATAAGTTCCCTAGGTCAAAACTGTCTGATCTTGGCCTTCTTATTGTCGTAGGACGTCAACTGTTGTTAGTAAGCTACAACTCAGACAATGGCCTTCTCTTGTTCTTCTTCGAGTAGGTCAAGGTTGACCTTCATCTGCTTGCAGTTCTCGTCTAGGCTGCCCACTTCAAGGCTCATGGATGGAACTGTGATGTGAGGCGGGATAATGGGGCTTCACCAGTTGATCTCCTTTTGGTTGTGTGATAAGCCCATAGGACTCCATGCAGCTCATCGACCCATTTCCCTTCGGCGCATTCCAGTCTTTTCTTCAGGCAGTCTAGCACGATCTTGTTGGAGGCTTCTGCTTGGCCTTTGCCCTGCGGGTATTTGGGAGTTTACATGTGCTGCTTGATGCCATACTATGTAGAAAATGTGGTGATCTGCCTACCCATGAACTGTATGCCATTGTGGGTCGATTGAGGGCAGTCAAATCGGTAGATGAGGTTCTTCCAGATAAATCGCTCGACATCGGCGTCCTTGGTAGAAGACAGGGCTTCGACCTCGATCCATTTTGTTAGTAGGTGCAGGTGGCATAGGTCCCACCAGGTCAATTGCCCATCACATGAATGGCTAAGGGCTATTATGTGGGTGGTACACTTCGACTGGTAAAATGGGCACCGACTTGTAGTGTTGACATTGATCACAACTTCGAGCATACTCCGTTGAGTCATGGTGCATGGTAGGCCAGAAGTAGCCTACGCTGAGTGCCTTATCGGTAAGTGACCTGCCCCAAGCTTGGTTTCCGTATTTGCCATCATGTATTTTGGAGAGCACCTCAAGTGTTTGAGGGCACTTGATGTAGGTGAGGTGAGGACCGGAATATGATATGCGAACAAGTTTGTTGTCTTGCATGTAGTATCTTGCAGCTTTCTGCTTGATCTTTCTGGCCTCAGACTTCTCCCTTGGGAGATTCTCATTCACCAGGTAGTCGATGATGGGGTCTTGCCAGCTTGGATCCTCGTCGATCTGCATCAGGTCCGGCTGCTCTGCCTCTTCAATGCTTGGCTGATCAAGGTGCTCAACTGGGATGGAGTGCCTGAACTGGGTGTCCAACTCTGATCCCAGGCTTGCCAATGCGTTTGCATGCTTCTCCATTTTCGGGTAGCCAGTCTCAGCATCGAGGAGAGCTTTTGGCGTGTAGAATACCAAATGTTGGTATCCCAGCTCTTCTCAGATGAGAGCTGAGCTGACGGCTGAGCTGGAGATTGCCAGGTACACGAACAAGTCTTCACCAGGTATAGGCTTTAAGAGCAGGAGAGGTGAAGTGAGGTAGGTTTTCAGGTTCTAAAAAAGCTACTTCACAGTCCTCGTCCCACTTGTCTCTTTGCCCATT
This sequence comes from Prunus padus, assembly GCA_024362665.1. Lineage (NCBI taxonomy): Eukaryota > Viridiplantae > Streptophyta > Magnoliopsida > Rosales > Rosaceae > Prunus > Prunus padus. Next base: position 31,547,856 of record JANFAM010000008.1, read on the forward strand.
TTTTAGCACTTTGAAGAATGGTATGCACTTTTTCGTAGATCTCGAGAGGAATCGGTTGAGGGCCGCTGCTCTGCCAGTCAGACTTTGTATTTCCTCCATTGTTGAAGGTGACTTCATCTTGAGAATGGCCTTGATTTGTCGCGAGTGTGCTTCAATGCCTCGTTGGGTGACCAGGTATGCCAGGAATCGCCGGATGATACATCGAACGTGTGCCAATTTCAGCTTCAATGATCGCAACTCGCTCGGGAGCAATGTTATGTCTCTTTTGCGCCACAGGTTTGTTGGCTAGGTTGACGTGGAGCCGGTGGCAGATGATTTGCGGGTCAATGCTAGGCATGTCAAATGGCAACCACCTGAACAAATCTCTGTTGTACTGGAGGAAGGTGGTCAGCTGTACCTTGTCTTCTTGGCTTAGGCATGGTGATCCACATTTTTCTGCACGATCGGGATTAAAGGGTACTAACTAAACATCCTCCTCGAGTTTCCCCGCCTTCTTCGGGGGTAACCTCAAGACGGATTCCCTCATCTAAATCATGGTTCTTTGATTGCTATTGGCGGTGGCAACTCCTTCCCTTTCGGTCCGCTTTCGACCATCGTGAACTCGATCGTCTTCATCTGCTATCTCCTCTGTCCGGTTTACGCCACTAACAGCAGCTTGCTCTTCTTCAGCCCTTGGGCTGAGCATCTTCTAGCCATCGCTTGGTCACTGTTGATTTGCCCGATTCCACCCCAGGACGGGATAACGAATTTTCTAGTGCATGGCGAATGTGGCGGCATCAATCTTGGTGATCCATGGTCTGCCTAGGATCTTTGTTGTAAGGGGATACCTCATCGATGACCAGGAAGTTACGCGGCGGACCACGGTGGCGAGTAAATGTCAAGGTCTATCACACCAACAGTGATTGATGTTGCATCGTTGAAGGCGGTGAGCGATCCGGCTAGCTTGGTAATCTTGTTCTCCAACCTCATCTGCTTGATAACAACTAGTTGAAGGATGTTGGCTGCGCTGCCTTAGTCTACCTGAACTTGCTTGATCACAGCTTCTTCAATTTGTATGCAGACGACGAGGGCGTCGTTGTGTGGTAGGTTTAGGTCGATCCAATGGCTGGACAGCGGGATGTGACTTGGGAGACTAGAGTTGCTTGCTTGATCATTCTCTTCTTCTCCCGGCTAGTCAGCCCGGACTCCTTGGAGTCAGGCAGGATTGTATTAATTCGGATGACCTTTTGTTGTGGCTCCCTAGTAGCATTGTGGTCCTCGATCTGTTGAATCGCCTTCTTGGCCACGAACTCTGTTCAATGGCCTTCTTTGACTAGCTTTTCAAGATGCCGCTTCCAAGCTATGCAATTGTTAGTAGTATGTCGTGCGTTTCTTGGAAATCACAGTATTTGTTGGTTGGCCTCTTATTTGGATCTCCCTTTAGCGGAGGTGGTCACCTCAGTCATGGCTTATTCTTCACTTGGTCTAAGATCTAGTGTATTGGGATGGTGAACTCAGTAAAGTTCTCATTAGCTTGGGCACCTTTACGGGGCTGCGATCTACGTTTGCGTCCGTTCTTATTGTTAGACTTGTAATTCTTTTGGCTTGCCTGCTTAGCTGGTTGATCAGCCTGCTTGATAGCTTTCTTGGTGGCGATTCGATCATCGTCCAAAAGTGCGTAGCGTTCTGCCATCGCAAAGACTTTTGCCAGTGTCTGGCTAGGAGCAACGGTCAGGGCCTGGTACAGCACATGCTCGGCTGGCAAGCCTTTCTTGAAAGCTGAGGACGCAATTCGATCATTGCATCCTATGATGGTAGCCTTCTCTGCCTTTTATCTCTTTTTGTTATCTCAAAGAGATTTGTCAAGCTTCTTTTGCAGGTTGAACAGGTGGTCAGCTTGCTTTCTGACCGTTCGGTTGGATGTATACTCCTTAGTGAAAATAAGGGTGAACTCTCTGAAGTTACCGATCGACCCGAATGGGAGGGTGTGAAACCAATCTTGGGCAGCTCCATGCAAGGTCATTGCGAACACCTTGCACATCAGGGCATCGTCTGCCTTCTACAGGATCATTGCATTGTTAAAGTGCTTAAGGTGACTATCAGGATCAGAGTCTCCTTTGAATGGTGTGATGGACGGTGTTGTAAACCGTCGTGGAGGAGTAGCCTACTCCACCTCGTCGGTGAAAGGTGAGGAGTTCCCCTGGTCGACCTCCTTGCATATAGCCTCATCTAGATCATTCTTAAGCGGGAGGTTTTTAAGTCAGTCAATCAGGAGCTTCTCGACATCCTCTGCTCGCAGGGACTGCGGCTTGTTGGGCGCGGTTGGCTAACTTCCTTCTCAGCCTCCAAGGGTCGATTCCCTTGGGTGCTCTGCTCCCGGGGCGTGCTAGTGGATTGAGCTTTTGAGGATTTCTCGTAGGCTCGTCTCCGTGAGTTGGTCTGCCTTGAGTGGGTTGGTAAGCGTCTACCACTACGTTCGCCATTTAGGCGTTCACGAACTCGGGGTCCTTGTGGTCCCAACCTGGAATGGGTGCAACTTTGTAGGCACAAGGGGGAGTGAACGATGGGCTGTGGGCTTAACCTCTCGAGCACATTGGGCCTTGGACCTAACCTCAAACTAATCATCGATCGGCTTCAAGATTGACTTGCAGATGTCTCGGTTTGGTTCGGGTGCTAAACAGCTCGGTTCCGATTCGGGTGCTGAACAGCTCGGGTCGAGTTCGGGTGCTAAACAACACGTTCTCGTTCTTCTCCTCTTCTACTTATCGTTGTCTGACAGGCTTGAGATCTCTCAAACTGTGGGCCGGTCCGCTGGTTCGTTCTTCTATCTTTGCCCTGAGATCCAAGGCCAAGGCCTTGAGCCAAGTCGATCTGGCTGAGGAGCTGACCAACTAGGTCGTTTTAGTTGTCCTGCCTCTGCATGAGTTGATCGACTCTAAGGCTAAGGTCCACTTCAGATGACGCGTCAATGGCCTTTTCGACGTGGGCAAACGCTAGTCCTTCTACATTTTTCCAATTAGAAGTTTGCGAGTGTAGCAGCGTGGTTAATGTGTCCAGGCAATGGCAGCGACTAGAGATCATCTTCGGGGCCACCAAAAATGGTTTATGAAGGCCAACTGTAGATTAAGTCCCTGGCCATGGAGGTCGAAGACCCTTTGTCCTGCTGGGGCAGGTTGTGTCGTGAGATGACTTCGAGAAGGTCCCCGATTGATCGGGGATGTGGCCTCCATTTTTGTCATCCCTGTTTTCTTGTGCGGAGCCAAAAAAGAGAGAGAGAGAATGTTCTTTTTTTCTCTTCTCCGATTCTCCATTTTTTGCTTTTATTTTTTGTTTGCCTCCCACCGAGCCAATGGGAGGGATTTTTGAACTGATTTTTCAAACAAACAAAAAACAGGTTCACCGAGAGCGCCATTGGGTGGCTTGAGAAAATTTTGCCCGTCTTGTTCTTCACGGTGGGCCTCTCACCATGGTGATTTGAGGGATTTGGATCGATGACTGAATCGATTGATGAGGGGGAAACGGGTTTTCCTATATTTGGATTCGAGAGCATCGCGTTGAATATATCTCGAATATCTCAATGAAAGCACCAAATTGTGAGAGCGATTTTACTCCCTTGGAATATTCGTTTGTGATTCCTCTTCTTCCTTCTAGCCTCTCAATCCCTGCAAAATAAATATGGAGTGAAAAGACCACACCCAGGGAGTGTTGGCCAAAGGCCCTCCGATGCCTAAGTTAGTTCGCATGGATCTTACGTAAAGAGACAGTAAGAGCTAAAGTGGTCGGAGTTTGTGTGGCAGCCGGAGCCGTGAGAGAGAGAGAGAGAGAGAGATAGAGAGAGAGAGAGAGAGAGAGAGAGAGAGAGGGAGGGAGGTGGCAGCAAGGCAAGGGTGAGAGGGAATTTTGATAGAGTTTCGGACTAGGTCAACGTGACCAACCAAGTCGTCCTCCGTAACCTGCAAAACAAGAGAGCTACGGTGGGTGACACTGGTGTGGTGTCGACCAAAGACCCTCCGATGCTTAAGTCAATCGCGTGTTTGAGAGTAAAATTGCACAATGGATTCTAGTGCTTAGAATTCCATACCTTTCACGAAGGATGACCTCAACCTTTTATATCATCCTAGACGACCTAATCCCTCTCGGAGTGCAACTCCAGAGCAACCAAGCTCTCCTCGAACTAGGACTCCAGAACAACCTAGTCCTCCTTGAACTAGGACTCAATTAGATTGGCATCTTGGTGATCTCGAAATGTCAAGGTGGAAAAATATATGGTGAATGTGCTTTGGCCCAACCCGACCACTAACACCGTGGTCTGGCCCAGCTCGACCACTAACACCGTGGTCTGGCCCAGCTCGACCACTAACACCGTGCTCTGGCCCAGTTCGACCATTAACACCGTGCTCTAGCCCAGCTCGGCCTAGAGGTATTTTACCTCACAAACAGAAGTCCCCCAAGTCCCCATACAAGAGAGTTTTGTGTGGGGAGTTACATTTTAATAATTTGGCCGAACTGGCAATTTAAATACGAAAATATTTTTTTTTAATACTCCCCCATGTCACAGATCGGCACCAGGAGTTCTCCAAGCCCCCATTAAAAACAAGCTTGGTGAAAGGACTTGGTGAGTGGCGAAGGAAATAATAATTTGGAGCGCAAGAGAGAAATATAACCTGATCCTTGAAAATGGCCAAAGGTACTGGCACCACGTGGCATGCTGGTATTGATGGAAGAAAAAAAATCCATTGAGCATTTCAAGACAAAAAGCTGATTTTGAAATGAGAAGGGCACGACCTCTACTAGAAAAATGAACAAAAAAACTCTTGCCTTAAGTTACAGATCCAGCAGCAAAGAAATGGGGGGAGCAGGTCACAGTGGAGTGTGAAGGAACGACGCTATCCACGCAGAAGCAACGCCGCTGAGACCGGTGACGCTCCTGAGACATCCTTGCTGGGGTAAGTTCTCAAAGCCACCCATTTTGTTATCCTGTGAGAAATAGAGCTGCAGAGATTTGTTATTCTGCGTTACTGTCCTCTTTGTGCTTTCGTTCACTGGATATGCCAAATAATGGTTAAAAATACAAATTGGAGTTGAATTTGCCACTAAAGGGTTGAAACGCAATGTGGGTTTCCAATCCCCCTAAAGACCCCAAATGGGATCTACTGTGCTTATGCGGCTGTCCCAATTTTGGGTTCTTCCCTGTGCTGTTGCGTGCTCCCTTGTAGTTGTTTGAAGGCTATATGAGAAATTGGTGGACACCCACTATTGAATTCATTATAAACAATTGTTGAGATTGGCCATATGTGGAATTGCCCTTCTTTTTTCCCGAAAACATTGTTGTTGTTTGGAAGCATATGAGAATTTGATGAAGTCTAGAACTGCATGCATGCTTTTAGTCAACTTGTAGGAAATTGATATTTGTTTTTCCTTCCGTGGGAACTACATATTGTGACCGCCTTTATTGTTCCTTTTTCCTCTCCTTTCGTTTTTTTTTTGCCTGTTTGTTTTCGTTTGGAATTGCAAACATCAATTTGGCTTTGTGTACCCATGGCCATGGAGTTGTCTTGCTTGGTATATGTCTTGTATATCTGAGCTTGCATCTCTGTTGTCATTTCTCAAGGTAATTGCTTGTGTTTATATTGTTGAAAGTGCGTGAGACATTTCCCATGCCATCATTTGCAAAGTGAAGCAGAGCAATCTAGGAAAAAAAAAGCAATTGAAACAATTGTATGATAATATGCCACTGCGTTATTTGCACCCTCCTCAGTTTGATCATATCGGTGTGTCCATATCATTTTTGTCGTGACTGAATGATAGGTTTATTGGTGCAGGTAGACACAAGCAAAGGATAAAAGAACTCATCATGATCCATTGACGGAGTCAAAATCCAAGAGAAAGGAAATCTCGCCATATGAGTTGGGTAAGTCCCTATTCTACAACACGACCTAGTGTATGTGACGTGCCACGTAGATGTCTGAGTCGGGAGTTCACAGTTTGGGATGGAGGATTGAGAAAGGGATTGGGACCCAAGAGATGAGAGCGAAAGGGGTGATGAAGATGAAGAGGCCGAGCTTGTAGGAGGTGAGGGCGGTCTTGTTGACAACGAGGTAGATATGGAAGATGAGGTGGTAGCAGAGAGAATAGGCCAATATAGCATTGATAAGGTAAAAAATGAGACGACGAAGAATGAGCTTGAAGAACTTAGGTTGGAGTATGGGATCCCAGACACGATAGAGTTGAGGTTGCTCAGGAAGGCGGAGAAGCCAAGCCAGCCCCTAGATGGGTCGGTCTTGATACATCCGGAGTTCTTTAGGTATGGGTTTAGGTTGCCCCTCCACCCCTACGTCCATAAACTCTTTAGAACCTTAGGGTTAGCTCCCACGCAGATCAACCCCAATGTCTATATAGTAATGTTGAGCATGTATGTGTTGTGGAGGCAACTAGGACTTGGCAAACCAATATTGTCTGAATAAGCATCCAGGTAGCACGGGGTGGTGGTATGTCTATGCCTTCATGAATATATGAGGTGCCTTGATAACAAACAATCCTTCAAAGAAAACTTGGAAAAACAAGTATTTCTTTGCTTCAAGAGATTGGGAGTTTAGATATCAAATTCACCTAGTTCAATTGACCATTTGATGAGCCGACCTAAAGTCTCGAGGCTTTTACAAGACTTGCCTCAATGGGTGGTTGGTTAGCACAATGATGGTATGAGATTGGAAGTAAGGTCTCAACTTCCGATCTGAAATAACAAGGGCGAGGGCTAACTTCTCAATCCCAGGGTACCTCATTTCGGCATCTTGGAGAGCACGGCTTACATAATACACTAGGTGTTGAACCTTGCCTACCTCTCTAATGAGCACCGAGCTTACCACCTTGGAGGGCACAGATAGGTACAATAACATATCTTCACCATGTTCAGGCTTGGACAGAAGAGGGGGCCCATGTACTCCTTCAACTCTTCAAAAGCACGATCACACTCAGGGGTCCAATCAATGAGTTTTGTTCTCCCCTTTATAGCTTGGAAGAATGGTTGACAATGGTTTGTAGCTCGGGATATGAATCGATTTAGTGCAACCACACGGCTTGTTAGGCTTTGCACTTCTTTCAAGGTCCTAGGCGACCTCATGTTAAGCAAAGCTTGGATCTTTTTTGGATTCGCCTCGATGCCACACGGCTGACCATGAACCCTAGGAATTTTCCCGAGCTGACCCCGAAGGCGCACTTGGTGAGATTAAGCCTCATCTTATACCTCTTTAATACCTCAAAAGTTTCAGCTAGGTCTTGAATGTGATGATCAACCATGACACTCTTGACTAGCATGTCATCGACATATACCTCCATATTCTTCCTGATCTGGTTGGCAAACATCTGATTGACAAGTCGCTGGTATGTCGCACCTGCATTCTTGAGCCAGAATGGCATGACCTTATAGTAATAAAGACCTTGGTCTGTGATGAACGAGGTGTGCTCCTAATTTGGTAAGTACATCAAAATTTGGTTGTAGCCCGAGTATGAGTCCATGAAACTAAGGAGCTTGTAGCCCGCGGTCGAATCGACGAGCTGATCAATACGGGGTAACGAGAAGCTATCTTGGGACACGCCTTTTTTAGGTCAGTGAAGTCAACCCACATTCTCCATTTTAGAGGTGTCTTCCTCACCATGACCACGTTGGCCAACTAGCTTGGATAGTTGACTTCACGAATGAAACCAATCTTCGTGAGCTTGTCCACTTCTTCCTTCATGGCAGTTTGCCGTTCTGCATCGTAAGCTCGATGTTTTTGGTGTACTGGCTTGAAGGCTGGATTGATACTTAGACGGTGTGATATGATCTCGGGATCTATTCCCGGCATGTCTTCATACGACCATGCAAAGACCTCAGCGTTCTCAAGTAGAAAGTTTGTCAGGTCATCATCATGAATCTGAGGTGGTAATTGGGCACCAATCTTGACGATCCGATCTGGGTGATTATCATTGATTTGCACTTTCTTTAAGTCCCCTCCTAGCATTGCTTGTTTTTTACTCGTACCTTCTAGTGGGTCAAGCTCGACCCTACTTTCTATCCTATCGCGTTCGACGGTGTACATCTCAATCTTTTCCTTCCCTTTTTGCTTCGACGGTGTAACACTCCCTAGATTTTTGTTGATCACCCTTCACATATCACACACCAGCTTTGGTTGGGAATTTCATCAAGAGCATGTGGTGGCAATGAAGGCTCGGAGAGAGCATAAGGCTGGTCGACCTAAAATAACATTATAAGCATAAGGGCATTCAACTATTAGAAAAGTTGTATACACCTTTGTCCGTTGGGGTGTCGTTCTCAGTGACAGAGGTAGTGTGACGCTTCCAATGGAGTTGATGCTGTCCCCAGTGAATTCGAGCAATGGAGTGACCACTGGCTTGAGCTCTTCCCGTGATATCTCCATCTGTTCGAAAGCTAGTGTAAAGATTATATTGACCGAACTGCCTGTGTCAATGAAGACCCATTTCATGCAAAAATTTACGATCTCATCATGTAGGTGAGCTACACCTCTTTCCTCCTCCTCGTTAAAGGTGATCGCCCAGTACTCGAGCTTGGGTGACTTCGAAGTCCAGTAGCCTGGACCAATCGAGAGTGCCTCGAGTAAACCTTGGGTGCGTCACGCATACTCCTTTCGTGCTTTGTTGGAGTCCCTAGCTAAAGTTGCTCCACTTGAGATAATATTGATGTCTTTTGTAGCACGTGGTTGCTTGTCTGGTGTGTTGTCATGCTGCTCTGCTTGCTTCTTTTCACCCACAAATCGATTTAGACGACCTCGCCTAATTAGTGCTTCAATCTCATCCTGGAGTTCGTAACATTGGTCCGTCTTATGACAGTTCTCGCGGTGATATATGCAATATCGATTTGGATCCTTTCACCCTTTGGAAAACCTCAAAGGTCGAGGTTTTGGCAACTCAGTTTAGATGTGGAAGAAGACCTCATCTCGATTAGTATTCAACGAGGTATAGTTGTCGAACCGTGGTCAAAATGGATTTTGTGGTCGATCTTGGCCTCTCCCACCTCGCCTAGAATTCTCAAATCTTCATTCCTTGTCGTCTGGCTTATCGCGTACATCATTCCGACCTTCTTTCCATTTATCTCCTACACTAGGTTGCGATGGATCCTTCCCTTCTAGTGTATCATATGTCATCTCCTCAGCTATGGCATGACGATACGCCTCAGACACCAGGTCCTCATAACTCTTAGGTGATCAAGGACTTGAACCAATCCTTAGCTGATCCTTCTAAGAGCAGAGGAAAAGCTCGACATTTCATGGCATCTTCGGCATCCTTCACATTCATCCAGTAACCGAAGTCATTCAAGAAGTTCACCGGGTCGGTGGTTCCATCATAGAGTCGCATCTTGAGCTGTTTGAAATCCTTTAGGAGCTTGAATTTAAGGATGTCCCTAGTGAACAGTAGGGTGTTAGTTGTCATGGCCAGATTGAGAGGTCCTAGAACTCGCTCACGCTCGAGGGCTGTTAGGCGGACTTCCAGCTTCTGATCCATCTCATCTTGCATCCTCTTCATGGCTTCCAAAATTCTACTTTCTCCATCATGCTCGTCTCCAGTAGGGCAGACTTCAGACTAATCGACCTCCCGATCACGATCAACCTCACGATCATGATTGACTTCACGATCACTTTTATATCATCCTAGACGACCTAATCCCTCTCGGAGTGCAACTCCAGAGCAACCTAGCTCTTCTTGAACTAGGACTCCAGAACTACCTAGTCCTCATTGAACTAGGACTCAATTACATAGGCGTCTTGGTGATCGGGCTCGGGCCCAATCTGACCACTAACATAATGATCCGACCCAGCTCAACCACTAACAACGTGATGTGGCCCGTTCGACCACTAGCAGTGTTGTGGCCCTGACCACTAACACCGTGTTGTGGCCCAGTTCAACCACTAACACCGTGCTTTGGCCCAACTTGGCCTAGAGGTATTTTACCTCACAAACATATTTTATTAACTCTGTTCCTTTTACCATTGACTTGTAGCAATTTTGTCAGTTCATCAGAGCATGCTTCCAGTGAATGTTCAATGACCCATTTGCCTAACTAGTTTGCATGATATTTTAAACAATTAACAAACACAAAAGAAATAAAATTCCTATTTATATTCTTGATTCTTCATACTTTTCCAAAAATGGCATAACAAAATCACCCTACTTTGTTAATTGAAAAAAGAACATAAAATTTGTTCCTTGGGAACAATGAACTGTAGAAATTAGAAGGCCCAAAGAAGAACAAAGAAATGAATTGCAGAAAGATCACTAAGACCATCACCAATGGGGGGTTGTATAAGGAGGTGTATATCAACAAGCTAATGCATTTTGGGTTAGGGTTCAAAATCAGTTCTATGAATTGTGCCACTCCAACAGAAACCCTAACATCATCAAATGTCGATGGAATTTCATTCGCCCAAGATGCCAGAAGTTTTGGGAGTGTCTCGCAGAAGTAGATCGGAAGAAACAAAGTGGTGCCAGTGAGTTGACCAAGGTAAAATTCTTTTGATTCAAATGCATTTCTAAATGTTTTAATTATTTGATCCGATTTTGAATTGTGTGCATATCAGAAACAATAATGGATGCTGAATTGTGTGCAAAAACGTGATAAGATGCCAACGGTTCATATTAAATGTACTTTACGATCCAACGGTTCTTGTTGGATGAAATCATATCTTCTCCGAATTTAAATACTTTTAGGTCTATTTGTTTGGAAAAATAAAATAAACCTAACACACACAAAATTAATTTTATAAAGTTAACACAAAAATGAATTAAGACAAGAAAATCAAATATACATCTTTGGATTTACATCTTCCCTATTGGAACAAAAATCACATTTACACCCCTGGAGGTGTAAAGGGGATGTAAAAGTGGCTTTACACCCCCGAGAATACACCCCCCCTTTGGTGATGCTCTAAAGAGAGCAAAGGGAGGATGTATTTTCTGCAGTTATTGATGTCAAAGTTTCTTAAGTTAGTTTTACCAATTCGGTCGTATGTATTTGTACAAGACAAAGTGGAGAGAGAGAGAGAGAGAGAGAGAATTCCGTCGGATTGATGAAGGTTTGGTAGGATTAGGGATTGGGGATTTAGGGTTTGAAGGTTGAATTGAGTTAAAACTCATTTGGGGTGGGAGTTATCGAGTAGCAATGAAGCTGCTGCCCATGTTATTTAAACATAATAATAATAATAAAATAAAGTGCAACAACGTGGTTTGGACGTCGAGGAAAGAAAAAATAAAGAAGTCGTGTAGGGTGTGTTGGGGTATTTTTCCGTCGGAAGGCTCATTCCGGCTCGTTGATTCTTGGACCGCCATAGAGTGGTGAATCAAGCCTTCATTGCCCCTTTTTCTGAGTTAGCGAGGACTAGGCCCAAAGCATCCCGAGGGAGAAGCAAGTCCCATGGGAGTACTTTGTTCTTCTTCCAGCGGCTGCGTGTTTTGTGCTGACATTTCCGGCAGCTAGACGAAGAGTTAGAAATGGTGCATTGATGTTGCACAGGCTTGGCATGAGAGTTTTCTTTGGTGAATCAAGATACTACTAGGCTTGGCATGAGAGGCTTGTGGCATGGGAGCTAAGAGAAAATGAGCATAAAGAAAGGATTAAGGCTTGAGATTTTGGGTGTTTTTGGCAGCTAGACGAAGAGCTTGCAATATCTGCATTTTCTTACCAAAAAGGTAATGACTATGGTTTCAACTTAGCTTGAGAGGATGGATGTTTCATATTTGGGATGGAGCTCCTTGAGAGAGAGAGAGAGAGAGAGAGAGAGAGAGAGAGAGAGAGAGAGAGATAAAGGATGGGTGGCTTGAGTAGATTTCTAGCAACTTGACGAATGCTTGATCGTGCTTTTGGATGGTTGAAGATGACTTGATGATGTTGAACTGAGATTATATGAACTTGGCATGAGAGCTTGGGGTGTGGGAGCTAAAGACCCACAAGTTTAGCAAATGAGAATCCATGTGCTTGCCTTGGTGTTGGATATGCTTGAGTTTGGGTGTTGAGAACTTGTTGTTTGTGGCTATGGCTATGATGATTTAAGAGTTTCAAGAGAATGATGATGGAAGGAAAAGATTGAGGCTTGAAGGCTATGGTGTTTATAACTTGGAAGGGTATGAGAAGAAAGGAAAAGCTTGATGTATTGCTTGGTGAGGCTTTATAGGGAAGATGGAAGGAAAAGCTTGAGGCTTGAAGGCAATGCCTGAGATGGTTACTGGAAAGCTTGTAGCAGCCGTAGGAAGGAAGGTGGTCTGATGTGGTTGCTAGGGTGCTTGAGCAACCAAGAGATGTCGTTCTCTACTTGTGTCATGGCTTCTAATTTATAGAAGGCAAGGGCTTTCTTTTATTTCCAATGGGTAAAAGGATGTGATGAAACCATTCTATTTCCAACATGTAAAAGGAAGCATTGGGACATTATTTTTTCCAACAGGCAAAGCTAGGCATTGGAAAATTACTATTTCCTATGAGTAAAAGGAGGTGTCGGAATTGGCTTGTTTCCATAGGGTAATAGGGAGTGCTTGAAGGATATCTCATTTGCTCACCCACATTGGAGAACTCCAAGCAATGTGCTTAGACTTTGGTGCTCCTAAGTAGCTAGAGCCCAAAGTCTCCATTATCCAAGAGTTTTTGTGGGCCTTGTGGACCTCCGTAATCTTCCACACCACAATCCCTCGTGCAAGTCCCGTGAACCACATGACTTGGGTTCATGTGAGCTTGGTAAGTGATTGGCATAGGAAAAATATATTATTGGCTTGGTATGGCATGTACACTATTTCTATTTTATTTAATGAATTAATTCCCAAAATACAGCTTTAATTAATGCATGACCACCATTATATGTTATATTGGGTTTTAAATATCTTTGGGCTTATCGTGACTTTTTTGGGCCTCAACAGAATGTTGCTCGCGCCTTTGGGGCATTTCATCAAACACATTACAAGGGTCAATTTTTCTCCTCATATAGCATATTCCGAGGTTGCAGGGGTCAATTGACCACCTTGCTCCTCTGTGGGTCCACCCTTTTGTGGGGGTAGGTGTTCCATAGTAGAGAGAGAGAAGAGGGAAGGGGGAATGGATTTCAAGATGTGCGGGATTGGTTGGAGCCGCTGGTGGCGCACAAGGGATGAGCAATTTTAATTGTTTAAAAAATATACAATTTTTTTTTATAATAATTTTTTCATTTTTAAAATACCCTTGAAAATGGAAAGACTAAAATACCCTTTAAAATGGATGGTGTTAAAGTCAGATATTTTAAAAAATTAAGGTGACATTTCTTTTAATATTTTTTTAAAAAAATAATAAATTGAAACTGAACTATAAATTTATGTAAGATTTCTACAAAAATCCATGTTGTTCAAGGACTGCTACAATTAACCATATATTGTTTTTTGGGTAAAGTGCCGAAAACTACCTTGAACTATAACGCTTGTCGAAATCTCCACCCTGAATTATTTTTTCAGCCAATTTAACCCTCAGACTATTTTAAATGGTCAATTTAGCCCCTACCGTTAGTTTCCATGTAGTTTCATACAATTTTCCGTTAACATATCATGTGTAAATCACGTGATTCACTGTTCAAGTAAAATTAGATTTTTATTATTTAGTTTTAAAATAATTAAAAACTAAAAAAACAAAAACAAAAAAACCCTAGCAATCATCGTCTTCCCCACTCCATTCCCCAGACCCTCTCTCTGCAATCCTAGACCCACAGCCCCACCGTCTCTCCCTCCCTTACCTTCACTTCTCCCCCTCTGCGATTTTCTTCTTCCTCTCCCCTCCCTCGGCGGCTATTTTCTTCTCCCTCCACCCCTAAGCGATTTTCTACCTTTTTTATTTTCTCTACTTCTTCAAACCACCACCTTCACATCTCCAGTAGCCCCTAAAACCAAAAAACCCATCTAGGTTCAAGACTAGGAGAGAGAGAGAGAGAGAGAGAGAGAGAGAGAGAGAGAGAGGTTAAAAAAACCCCATTTGGGTTGTGTTCAAAGCCAAAAACCCATCTGGGTTCGAGACTAGGAGGGAGAGAGAGAGGTTAAAAAAACCCCATTTGGGTTGTGTTCAAAGCCAAAAACTCATCTGGGTTCGAGACTAGGAGGGAGAGAGAGAGAGAGAGAGAGAGAGAGAGAGAGAGAGAGAGAGAGAGAGAGAGAGAGAGAGAGAATAAGAGAGGTTTAAAAATTAATTTTTAATTAAATAGTGAAGTATGTGTCTGACATGTGACTTTTTTAACAGAAATTTGAATGGAAATTGCCAAAAACTAACAGTAGGGGTAAATTGGTGATAAAATTTAGTATGGCGACTAAATTGCCTGAAAAAATAATTCATGATGGAGATTTCGACAAGTGTTATAGTTCAGGGTTTTCGACACTTTACCCTTGTTTTTTCGAAGAAAAACACAAGATAAACCGGCACTATCCGGTAATTGCAAGGATTACCGGTTACATATGGATCAGCCTCTCTCTCTATATATAATAGACAAAAGCCAAGCCAGACAACAAAAAGGAAAGGACCCACATAAAATCGCATTTGCCTTCTCTGAGACCAGACCCGACCCCCAAACAAAATCGACGATCGCTCATCAAAACCTATAAAACAAACCCTTATTTGAAAATCTCCCTCCCCAAATTCCAATTTTCCCGCGAACTTTCTCCGAGTTTATTTTCTCAATTCTTCTGTTTTCTTAAATCCTTTTGGAACCCTAGATTACCGAAAGCTCTGGATCTGATTGAGGACGATTATAAGGGATAATTTCCCGGAACCCAGAAAAACAAAGTTAAAGAATTTGTAGCAGAAACAGAAGAACACTTAAAAATTCTTTTCTTTTCTTTTTCTTTATAAGACTACTTTTGGAAAATCGCCGAAGTCTTGAAGGTGAGATACAGGGAATGGAGGAACAAGGTGGATTCGAAGAGAACCAACCTGTGGATCTTTCCATTCACCCCTCTGGTATTGTTCCCACTCTTCAGTGAGTCTCTCGCCCCTCTTGCTTTTGAAGTTTCTAATTCTGTTTTATTGAACCATCTTCATCATTTTTGGCAAAAGAAAAAAAAAACCATCTTAATCATGTACAAGGCTTCTGAGTTGAGTACTGCGTAGTGGGCCTGTTTGGATCTGATTGGTTCATGGGTTTATGCTAGGATTATCGGTTTGTAGGTTGATGGGTTTACAGTGGTCTCCCAAAGGTGAAGGAAGATGAAAATTTCTAGTTTATACTGATTCATTTGTATCTCTAAGATGCTTTTTGTGTTTTAAAAGGATTGAAAATTTTCCAACGTTTGTGGTTGAAGTCGATTTCTTCCCCAATTTATATGAACTTTGTCTTTTTGTTTTTATCTAAATCTTGTGGGAATTGATTTCTATCTGCCAATGAAAGATTTCGTTAGATAGTGCTCTCTGTTATTGTAAACGAAGCTATGGCTAGAACTTATTCTCAAAACTGGTTTACTTGGAATCAGTATTTTTGTTTTCAGTTTTGCGGCCAAGGCTTGGTGATGAAATCCACCAGGTTTCCGTACCTGGAGTCTCTCCAGACTGGCTTGGTGGATAAAGTTTTTTGTCCTTCCTACTCACCTACCAGTTTTCAGTGCCTCGGTACTTTTTGCATGCATAATATCAAGACATTTTAATCTAACCTATAGGCCTTCCTTCTGTGAGCTATAACTCTAGTGTGTGATGGAGCTATAACTCGGTACTTTTCGCATGCATAATATCAAGACATGCATCTGTGGTAGAACTCGCTACTAAAAAACAGCTTATATGGCTTTTGTGCCCCTTGTTGGTCCATGCTATCCATTTATTCGTTATCGATATAGAATGTGCGGAATTGTCAACAAGTGTTCATCACTTATTGTTTGTTTGTAATGGAATAATTAATGTTCAATTCTTTTCTTTTACTTTTTATTAACACATTATTCTTATAATCTGGAGTATTTTATGCTAAATAATGAAGCTTATTAATTCCTTCTGTTATGGTTGTGTTTGTAGGAATATCGTATCTACGGTTTACTTGGGTTGCAGGCTGGATCTCAAGCAAATTGCGTTGCAAGCTCGGAACGCAGAATACAACCCCAAGGTATGCAAGAGTTTGTGTATAATTCATTTCTGTAGTGTATTGACAGTTGAGAGTTGGTAGCTCACTCTTTTTTTAGCTGAGTCGAGCATTCAGTGATTCCTTAGCATCTTATAAAATTGGTTGAATTTCTGTTGAACTCTCTCTCTCTCTCTCTCTCTCTCTCTCTCTCTCTCTCTCTCACATCCCCCTGGAACAAACACATGTATCCATCTCGGTATAACTTAAATTGTGTCAATAACAGACCATGACTTATTTTCTGGTGCTTTAGACATTTAGGAGAATTGAATAATAACTTATTTTTAATCGAATGTTCTTGCAGCGTTTTGCCGCTGTTATTATGAGAATAAGGGAACCAAAAACTACAGCGTTGATATTTGCCTCTGGGAAGATGGTGAGCTTTCCACAAATTTCTGCTATTCTAATTGCTGACAACTGCATGATTTCTTTTCAGCTGTTCCTAATTTGTTTCTATAACATTTTTGGAACTGGTATACTTTTGAATCTCTCAGGCTCGTGTTCAGTACCACCATTGGTAGTAAATGTCTCTGTTCTTTAAATCTATGCTACCATGTGAGATCTGAAAGAACAGTTTATGGTACTTGATGTGTTTCATATCATAATCCAATTGATCCTGCTATTATCTGTGGACATGGCTTTTGGTGTACAATTCAGGCATGATTATGTATTTGTTGACATGTGTTGGAACCCCACATACATGACCGTGTCAATTGTCATGTTAAGTATCAGTAATGTATTTTGCCTTTTTCTTCGCCATAATTTACTGTTTTTGTCATCAGCTAATTTTGATTAGTAAGTTTAAATTGAAGTGTATGTTTGCTATTGGTTATGGTCATCTGGACTGCATGTTTTGTCGAAAATTTACAATATCTTGAAGCTTAAATTGACAACTTTTGATGCTCAAGATGACAAGATATATTTGGAGATGGAGTGATCCTTTTATGAGTATCATTTCAACTGGCGTGTGTACATAGTAGAATTGGCATTGAATTAGTTGTTACATTTTAAAATTATGTTTTCAGTCTCTTTTATTGGAACTACCATAAGTCATGGGTGGTTGGTCAATAATTTCATAAGATCCTGTTTTTGCACCCTCCACTTCTGCTGCCAAAACTGTCTTTAAAAAATTTACTCATGCAATTCTAGTTGACTACTGCATT
The DNA here is from genome assembly GCA_024362665.1 of Prunus padus. Taxonomy (NCBI): domain Eukaryota; kingdom Viridiplantae; phylum Streptophyta; class Magnoliopsida; order Rosales; family Rosaceae; genus Prunus; species Prunus padus. Next base: position 31,565,104 of record JANFAM010000008.1, read on the forward strand.
TCTGATGAGCCCGTGAACGTGATAAGCCCCCTCCCTTTTCCCTCCTGCCTTGTTTATAATTTAAAATTTGACCATTATACCTTTTTCGCTTCTGTTTAAGATATTTAATCTCTCTGGTACTTCAGGTATGCACAGGTGCGAAAAGTGAACAGCAGTCAAAACTGGCAGCAAGGAAGGTAGATGTTGCATGTTCTCACGGATTGTTACTATTATTAAAAACATAGTTCTATATATATGGGATTTTTCATATATTTTGATGCGTTTTTAGGCATTTTAAGGCAGGAGTAGAGTGACATTGGCCTTTTATTTTATCCTTGTTTACTTAAAAATTTAGTATCAACCTCCAGTACTGTGAGTTTGTGACTGAAATAATTTGTCCTTTATTACTGGTCACAATCAGGAGTGGGAGTGGTCATTGATGATTATCCTGTACATAATTATTTAGTTAGATTAGTGCATCTTTAAAAGGTTGCAAGGGCATACTGACAAATTTCTTTCATCTGTTTTGATATTTTTGGTTCCCAGTATGCCCGAATTATCCAAAAGCTTGGATTTAGTGCTTCGTTTAAGGTATATATATATATATATATATATATCTCTCTCTCTCTCTCTCTCTCTCTCTCTCACTTGTGTAATTCATTGAGAGCAAGTCCTTTATATTTTATATTTTTGATTATTTGTTAATACATGCTTTTATGAGTATCAGGATTTCAAGATTCAAAATATTGTTGGCTCCTGTGATGTTAAATTCCCTATAAGACTTGAGGGTCTTGCTTACTCCCACGGTGCCTTTTCAAGTGTAAGTGAAGACTATCTGTCCAAGGCTTTTGTATTTCATGTCAGTATTTGATGTGATTTTTAAGCTTTTCTTTTGGCGTGTATTGTTTTTGTTTTCTCTTTCATAATTCTGTCTATTGATGTTAAATTTCTTTCATGATCTGACGTCCATGTCGTTCTACTCTTGGGATGATCATCTTAGTCTATGGTTGGCACTTTAGGTGTTTATATTTTATGATCAAGTTTATGAGATTATTATCTTTGCATGTGGACATTTTGCATTTTAGGTGCTTATAATCAATGAGATTTGTGTGTCCTCTCCAGTCGAGATTTGTGTGATTTATGATAGCTGTAAATTGTTGGTAGGTAAAAGTGCAACGGGGAAGTTCAAGGACGAGAGGAGAAATTTTGACCAAATGGATAATTTTACCATCATCACCCCAGTAGGAGACTTAGGCATCACACATCCTAGGGATAAACAAATGCTTGCTGGAAAATTCTGCAAGTTCTTTCATGTCCCAAAATAAATGTTTACAAGCCTACTTATGAAGCTCTACTAACCTGACTACTAAATTTTTTTCATGACTCCTTCCCAGATATACAATGAATCCTTACATACATTCAACCAACACAAGGACTACTATATGTTTACCCAATACATGAATCCTAGACACAATCCTCACTTTGAAACAACATTATGATAGGAAAATGTATGTGGTCAATACGTGAATCATTGGGATCAAACAGATCCTTGCATTTTAAAATTTGACTAAATGGATAGACCTAACAGGTTGAAAAATTCTGTTGTGATCCTTTATTTTGTGTTATGTTGGTGCAGTATGAGCCGGAACTTTTTCCAGGGCTGATATATCGCATGAAGCAGCCGAAGATTGTTCTTCTTATATTTGTGTCAGGGAAAATTGTTATTACGGGTGCAAAGGTGATTTGCTTTTTTCTTGTCCACTTTGTCTAGTTTGTTTTCTCCTGCATTTGCAAATGGAGATTTAATAATGTTTTGTTGATGTCTTAGGTACGAGAAGACACATATAAGGCCTTTGAGAACATATACCCTGTCCTTACAGAGTTCAGGAAGGTTCAGCAATGGTGCGCCTCCCTCACTCTCCCAAGAGCAAAAAGAAAAAATATGTTGCTTGATGAAATCTTAATTTTGGATGTTTCTCTAGCACTATATTGCTAATTGATTCTTCTTATCTTCTTCTTAGATCATACTTACTACACATATTAGCTGCTGCTGGCAGACACGTCTATCAACGTAGCTCCGGTGCTGTCGTTGGCAATGCATGCAGCAACTAATTTTTTTTCTTATTTTCTGGTTGGGTGTAGAAAGAAAGGGTTAAGATTCAGTGTGAAAGCTTTGTTGTCAGTGTGGCAGATAAGCCAGGATTGATGAGATTGTGATGCTGGAGTTCATAAATAAGAACTTGCAATTTTGATAGTAGAATAGAAACTTCACTTCTTTCTTGCATAATAATATCCTATTAATTTTTTTCCTCCTTTTCCTTTCATGATGCAGCCGATTTGAACTCATTTTGCTGGATTGAGTCACCAAAAAGAGAGAAAAAGAAAATGGAATTTATAAAAGCTTTTGCATTAGCTTTAGTAGAGAGAGAGAGAGCAGTATTAAGTGACCTGACGTTACCTTCTTTTATTCTTTTTTTTTTTATCCAAGAGGAACTTCATTAGATAAATTTCAACGGTACAAAAAAACACCAAGACATTTAAAGTACCAATCTCAAGAGGGCAACAAACTAACATGCTAAAAGCAAAACTAACGCGAACAAAAGTCGCACTAAAATTACTTGGCCACATCACCACAATAACCATAAATCTAAACAAAGTTCACAAACCCAACATCACAAAAACTCTCAAACAACCCACGAGCCTAAATGAACTATACCACCACCACCTGAAGAAGCGCCGTTGCGGCTACACCCACCACCGCATCCGTAACAGATTTGAGGAAAATATGATTTTCAGTGATCTACCTGCGCAAAAGAACGAACAAATAAAAGAAAACAACAAACTTGCCAAAGAACAATCGAGTGATTTGTAGCACATTTAGTGCCCGTTTGGCATTGCTTATTTGGGATGATAAGTGATTTTTAAAAAAAATTGGGAAGCCCAGCCTGTTTGGTAAACTATAAGAAAATCACTTGTTATTAAAAATTGCTGTGAGAGAAAGCTATAAGGGAAAGTAGCTAATGAGGTGCTTTCATTTTCTGATTATGAAGGAATCAATTTCGAAGAGGCACTGGATTTAATGATTATGCGGGAATCAGTACCAACAACACTTTTAACAAAAAGTTTACCAAACGCCAAATTGCTTTCTTTCACAACCGATTTCTCTCACAGCAAATCTGACATCGATTATTTTCACATCACAGTAATACCAAACTAACCCTTAGAGAACATGAGTGGCGTTAGGGAGTGGATTTTGGGAGAATAATTTGATTGAGAACATAGACTGAAAGGGGTGATGAGGAACTTCAATCTAAGCATGGCTTAGAAGAAATCACCACAAGGAGCTTTTATTCAAAACGCCACAATGGACCTTATTCACTAACCTAAAAGGAAAAGACAAGAAGAGAAGAGGGGCAGTAGGGGCAGTGATGCTTCTTCCTCCTCCTCTCTCTACGGAGTTTCCTTTATGACTCAGAGAGAGCGCGGCTAGGGTTTCTGTCTCTTCTGCAGTTGCCTTCTTGTTACCTAATAATAAAAATAATAAGAATGATAGCAATAACAACAACCACAACAGGTTGGCCTAGTGATTGAGGCGTTCCTCAGGCCCGGTATGCTCCCTGCTTGTCATGGGTTCGATTCTCGCTAATGGTGAATCTTCTGATTGTGACCAAAGGTGAGTTGAAACATGCGTGTGAGTCTTCTCGGCCCTCGGAAGGGTGGATTGCCGTGGTTCGCCACTAGCTAGTCCCATTTTCAAGAAAAGAAAAAAACTACAACAACAAATAATAATTGAGAGATTCTCCAATTAGTATTTTATGCTAAGGATTTGTTACATATTTCTAATCTCGTCCGTTGGATTGCAGGTATGTTATAATTATTTGAGATAAAGTTTTTTTGCCAATTTTTATCTGCATTTACATTAAATAATATAATAAAGGTAAAATAGTGATTATTAAACAATTCAAAAATCGATCCCATTTTCAATTAGTCCCTTCCTCCAAGGTTAGGGTTTTAGGGTTTTGGCGCCATCAGACTCAAGCACGTGGGCTAGGGCTTCATGGTTGCTTGCTTTTTACGGTTGATCTTGTTTGGGCCCGAAATCTATACATTAAGCCCAAAAAGGAATTGCAGAAATCTAAGTACATAGGCTATTCACCAAAAGAAAATAACCATGTATTTAGAAAATAAGGGCCATTAAGTTAAAAGTTAATTGCCACTAAATGGCGATTAATTAGAAAAGAGTAAAGTTCAGAAAATGGGCCAGGCCGTCTTGAAAAGAAAAAAACCCTGTCAGGCCAAAACAAAAGCCCAAGGCCCAAATGACGAAACAGACTTAATGAAGCAGGCAAGATTGATTGTGCAAGTCCCGAAACTGACTTTGGAAAACAACTTTCGATTCACAGGATATTTTCACAGACAGAGTCTTCTCCTTGAGCAAGCAAGAGTCCCATCAAAATCGTAAAGTTTCTCGAAACAAGTTTCAAAAAGTAGGTCGACGGCTAAGAATATTTTTCTCGTACAAAAGAAGAAAGGATGTTTTCTAGAGAACAAGTTCCGAGGCAAAAAAGAAGGTCCCATTTCACAGATAAAAGTTGATAGCAACTACTTCTTATCCGAGGTCAATTATTTCATTTTAAACTAGAATATCTCGGGATATTTTAGGGGTATTCGTTAAACATCTCTATAAAAGGAAATAAAGGAAAAATCAAAGGACATCATCCAATCAACAAAAACAAACTCTCACCAAACTGAACAAAAGATCTCTTGATCCCACAGACTAAAACAAAGAAAACTGTTGTAAGAGCCTGCACACAGACGCATTACTTTACAAAGCCAAAACAAGCGAACTCGAGTTCATATCATCATATGAAAACCTCAACAAAATTTTCAAAAGCTTTTATAGCTTCAAACCATCCCTGTGGAGCCATCCTCGTGGTAATCCAGCCTGCAGCAGAGCTATCTTCTAAGAAAGTCACCGAACTCGGGTTTCTCACGCTACGAACAGCCGTAACAGCCGAACGGTGAATGCGAAGCGATTCAACTCAAGCGCTACTAAGACTTTGGAAGAAACAAGATAGTCACTTCATTTCAGTCGATCCAGTGAAGGAAGTCCGTCAACGGCAAGCACGCAGACTCCCGCCGCTGCAGACTTAGCCTCCCATGGCTCAAATTGATGAAAAGCTCGCCAATCTCCGGTGTTGGTATCGATTCCCAGCTAACTCCCGTTAGTTGAAGTTATTGCTACATGAATTCCCGAAGATCAAGCGATTACAAATTTGTTATCTTTATGTAAGAATATTTTGCTAGAATTTCCCAATTTATTAACTGTGAAAATTATGAAGTCCTCACCTATCTCGAGGCATAGAAAAGAACTTACTTGGGAGATTTTCCTCACCCAAATGCACAATTGCTTGATTTTTATTAAATGACTTGGGCGCAAGTTATTTCGTTCTTTAAAATCTGTTGGAAGTTTGTTAACTTGCTAACAAAGTGGCACGCTCAACACACCAAAGAAAGTTAACTTGATAGACCACTAATGGTTTGTTCAAGCTAATGGGGAACTTTACCCCGCCATCACAGTACTAAACAAAAAAAGGGTGAACAGATCTCAAGGGTGTTTCTGTCCATATGTTCGGTGAGAAATACAGAGAAGCTTCGTCCAAGCGGGATTCTTTGGCTATCTTCGGATTGTGGAGGAAATCAGCTCGTGGTTCATGGCTGCTATTGATGAGTTACTGTCCGGTCTCACATCGGCTTTGGCTATCTCAAGTTGAAGTTGTTGAGGTCGTCGGGTTAGAGGATTTGGGGCTCCTGAAGGCTAAACAGTTTTAGTTAGTTGGGAGATTACTCACATCAAAGAAGTTTCACAAGGAGGCTTTATTTGGCAAGTTGAGGAAGATATGGCTTATGAGGGATGAGTTCACCGCGGTGGCTCTAGATGACCCCACGAGGTTCCTGTTTTCTTTCAAATCCGATTGAGATAGTAAGAAGGTGATGAAAGGCTCCTCCTGGACTTTTGACAGGGCGTTATTGCTTTTGACTAGCACTGATGGGGAGGAAGGTCCTATGTTCGTCCCAGTGGATATACAAAGATTTTGGGTGCTTGTGCTGCGTATCCCACCGTTATTTCTAACTCTAGTCAAGGGCGAAAAATTGGGGAATTTTTTTGGGGATATTCTACATGGTGGATCATGGATTAAATGGAGATTGTTTGAGGAGTTTCCTGCGCATTAGGGATTGTTTGAAAATCAATGAGCCGCTAAAAAGGTGTGTTACTCTTTGATTGTCGGTGGATGGACGACTAAACAGTACAAGATTGAATATGAGCGGCTCCCACATTTTTGTTTATATTGTGGGCCGCTGGACCACGTGGGTTCTGCATGCAAGGCTAAGGCATCAAGGGCTATTGAAGTTGAACAATACAGAAGGTGGAAAACTATAATGAAGGATGTGTATTGTATCCGGGCAGAGAATCACTTAAAAGGCAAGCGGTTTGGTTTGTTAGACAATGACCTTCAACAAGATAGGGTTTCGACGCCGCCCAAGATCATGGGGGTGGTTAGATCCCTTGATGAGGCTTTTGAAGAGCAAGGATTGATGGACATGGAGGATGGGATGGACCGCAATCTGGTGCAAGTCTTTAAGAAGCGCCGAGTGCATAAGGAATATGAGGCTACGGCCTCCCAACAGGGGCAGCGAGTGTAGAGGAACGTAACACAGTAGGGACGGCGATGTTGAACCATGGGGCCTCTGATTCTGCGATGTTGGATACAGGCTACATGAATTCGAATGGAACAAAACTATGGATCCTCATTCTGTCCTAGGGAGGGAGGTTTGATAAAGGCAAGTTAGCTTTGGGGGATGACACCATCTCGGCTCCTGCTATCTTGAGGCCACCAACTTCCTCAACCAAAGGTAGTAAACAATGTGGTTTTCGAGTGGGTAATGCCATTGCCGGGCCCCGGAATAGTCCGAGGAAGAGCAAGGATTAAAAGCCTATAGGAGCTGTTTGCAAAGAATGGAGACATGGTGCTGAAAATGAAGTTGGTTCTAAGAGCACACCCGTGATGGGTCCTGGGGGTCGGGCCAATCACGAGAAATGATGATATTATGCTGGAATGTTTGGGGACTGGGCAAACCACGAACATTTTGGGCTATGAGATTCCTTCTCAGAGATAAAAAGCCTCGTGTCGTCTTTTTATCAGAGACCAAAAAGACAGTGCGTCAGATGGAGGGGTGCAACGACAGTTGGGTATGGTGGGGTGTTATAATGCTGGTAGAGAAGGTCTGTCTAGCTTTATTATGGCAACAAGTGAAGGGAATATTTTGGGAATGTGGTGTAGAGATTTCTAGAAATCTCCAACCAAAGTTTGAGAGAATAAATCACCTATCATGACATATTTAATATGTAATAATCATAAAATTGGAAGCATAAAATAGCTAGGGATTCATGCAAGTCTCTATTGGTCCCAATCTTTATAAGTTTATGATAAACTTGCACCAATGACTCTCTAAAATCCTATTCAAGAGAGAGATTAGATATTCTTACCCTTGGAGCGAATCTTGAAACCAAAAATGGTGTTCAAGTAAAGGGAGTGGTCCCTTTGTTGTTGGCTCTCCCTTTGATGTTGATTCTCCACTTTTGGTTCTCCAAAAAGGCACAAAGAGCATGCACCTCCCCAAATCTCTTCACCAAAGATGATAGGGATGGGAGAATGAGAAAACAACAAGTGAGAAAAGTTGCTAGACTTCTCACTTGGTGTTGGCAGGCCAAGGGGTAGAGGGAGAGAGAGTTGATATTTTATCTTCCAAAGTTACCAACTTGTAAAACACTAGGATGATAGGGTGCCATAGCTACACATATATAGGACCAAAAATGCCCCCTTTCACTAGTGTTGCGGCACCCTCCCCTTATGCCATCTTTTTGTGCTATCTTGGTCCATCACATTAATCCTTTAATGTGTCACACTTGTGTCTAAGTCCATATTGTCCATTCCATCCCTTTTGAATTTCAAAGTCACATGGACCTATATTAAAGTTTCATAACTTTAATTGAATAATTAAATTAATCTAATCAATTTAATTAGTTTAGTAACTTAACAAATTTAATCACTCACTTGTCCAACAAATGTTGGTCCCGGTCATCCTTAGTTGACCATGTCAAGTGTTGGGTCAATTGTTTGACCTTTGACCTTTGACTTTCGCATTGACTTTGACCAAGCCACAAAATCATTCATTCTCTTTTTAATTCCCAATCGACTCCTCTATCGGTGTGCGATCTTATAGGTTCTAATTAGCGAGGCAGTGGGTATGAATGATTCACTCTGAATCAAGTGTGAATTGTATCCCTCTATACAATTCTCCCTATTGGCGAAGGCTAATTATAATTAGTCCTTATAGGGCTTCCACAAGCCATGGTTGACACCTAACAGTATGTCATGGCTACCCAAGCTAAAAAGAATTCATTTAAAGAACCTAGTCAGTTTGTGATTACAATGCAATTCGATCATTCTCTAGTTCAATACTCTATGTCATATTCTTGGGATACGGTAAGTTCGTGTCAAATCCCTAATATGACATTTCTAGGTTATATGATTGAAATTGCAAACGCTCTTGTTTCAATTTCCATCCGTACTTTGGCCAAAGATTCAATGAATCATATCTTCAGAATATTCTATCTTCTTACTAAGAGTAGAGATTCCTTATTATACATTCACCTGCCTCTGTGTACATGCTGAGAATCTTGAGGAACACCTTTAAGTCACATCCTTTCGATACGACCGTATAGTGTTCTCAACGAGTTACAACCCATACATAAGACAACTGTGATGTCTCAGGTCTAAAGACTAATTTGCATTATCACAACTTAGAATTCTTTGTTTAACACTTGTGAGTAAGACTTCCATACAAGAATTCTAAAGTTGATCGCGTTCGATGGACTCCATCTTCTATTGAGCACCTACACACCTGTCTCGGTGTCTCCACTTGAATGACTTGAAACTAGTCATCATCCCAATTGAGCAGACATAATGTGTACCAGTCTTTGCGGGTCACCATTGTCCAATTGGTGATTCTATGATCAGGAACCTTTTAGGATACGATATTCATATTGTATGGAAAAGTCTCATGCATCTAACTTCTTTAGATCACTTTCCATTTATATCTTAATTCATGGACTTGTTACTTTGTGTACATTATGTATCTAAAGTAACATTCACGCCCCTTTGATTATATTTATTATATTATTTTCATAGAATTATCCATTTTTATTTTGGCTTCTAAGGCATGTATCTAACAAGAAGGAGTGGAAAAGCAATGATTCTTTCTTCTTCTTCAGGACACATTGATGTCATTTTGCAGGGAGTAGAGATGGAGACTTTCCATTTTACTGGGTTCTATGGTAATCCTGAAGTGAGACTACGCATGCACTCTTGGGATTTGCTCCGCCGCATTGCGGGGGATGTTCATGGACCCTGGCTAGTAAGGGGATTTCAACGAAATTCTTGAGGCACATAAGTATTTTGGTAGGCAATTCCGACCCATGTCGCAACTGAGGGCCTTTCAGGAAGCTTTGGAAAATTGTGAATTGAATACTATTGGTTTTAAGGGGTATAAATTTACATGGTTTAATAGATAGCAAGGTGATGGGAATGTAAAGCTCAGGCTTGACAAATTGGTGCAAATGGGGATTTTTTTTCTCACCTTTCCAAAGGTAACAATGCACCATCTTAATTCTATTGTGTCTGACCATCTTCCTCTATTAACGTACCTGAGACCAGGTACGTGGGAGAGAAAGCAAAGGCGATTTTTTTAAGGAAATGTGGACTACTATTGAGGGTTGTCATGATGTCATCACTCAAGCTTGGGAGTTCGAAACTGGAACGAAAGTGGAGAAACTGAGGGTATGTCAAGGGTCCTTGCGAACATGGAACAAGGAACAGGTAAGGTGTATACCCACCACGCTTTGGAGTCTGCAACGGAAACTTGATGTCATCAAAAGGAGAGGATATTCTGAAGCGATTGAGTTCCAATAGAAAAATATAAGTAGGGAAATGGATGTGTTGTTGGAAAGGGAAGAAATATTGTGGAGGCAGAGATCACGGGTCTCATGGATGAAGTACAATGATAAAACACTAGATTCTTCCATGAACATGCAAAAATACAGGGACGATAGAATATGATTAAGGCTATTCTCAACGACCAGGGGGTTTGGCGCACATCTGCTGAAAGTATTGGCATCACGTTCAGTGACTATTTTCAAGGTTTGTTTACATATAATGGACCACATGAGTCTAGGGCAGTCATTGAGGTGGTCAAGCAAGTACTCACTCCATCTCAGAATTTGCCCCTCAATCAAGTTTTCTTAAGGGAGGAGATTGAAACTACTTTGAGACAAATGTTCCCTACTAAATCTCCAGAAGTGGATGGTATGTCGGCACTATTCTATCAGAATTATTGGAGGGTGGTAGGCGATGACGTGGTGAGTTTCTGCCTTAATATTTTAAATAGGGGGCCAGTGTAAAAGAAATCAATCATAGATTGCTGACTCTTATTCCCAAGGTAGACAAACCAACAAAAGTTACCGAGTTTCGACCGATTAGGCCGTGTATGGTGATTTACAAGATGATTTCCAAGACTATTGTTAACAGGTTGAAGCCTCTTATGCCTCTTATCATCTCCAAGTTTCAGAGTGTTTTTGTCCCTACACGGTTGATCACAGATAAAATTATTGCTGCTTTTGAAAGCATTCATGCAATTAAAAGGCAGGGTGGGAGTAAATTGATGAAAATGGTGCTTAAGCTTGATATGTCTAAAGCTTATGACAGAGTGGAATGGCCTTTTGTTGAGGCTATGCTCAAGCGCTTGGGTTTTAATGACAGGTGGGTGCAACTAATAATGGATTGTATATCTACTGTTACCTCTACTCTGTTCAAATTTGAGGAGTGGCTTCCGGGATGATTGTGCCATCAAGGGGCTGCGCTAGGGTGATCCCCTTTCTCCATATTTGTTCTTAATATGTGCGGATGATCTATCTGCTTTGCTCTCAAATGCACTCAGAATCAAGTGCATCAGCGACATTTCTGTGGCTCAGGGAGCACACATTCTGTCCCATTTATTTTTTGCATATGATAGTCTACTTTTTTGTAATGCTCATTTAACTGACTGTGCTTGTTTACTTTAGATCATCTGTGTATGAAATAGCATTTGGCCAGAAAATTAATTTTGATAAGTCTGCAGCATGTTTTAGTCCCAACACTGATCCGGTTATGAAGCAATTGATTTCTGACATGCTTGGGGTGCGGATTGTTGCGTGTCATGAACGGTACCTTGGCTTCCTACTTTAGCTCATCATAACAAATCTCGGATGTTTAATCATATGCAAGATCAGGTGTGGCGGAAGCTCAATACCTAGGACACGAAGATGTTGTCCATGGCAGGCAAGGAAGTCTTGATAAAGGCGGTGGGCCAGGCCCTTCCTACTTATACAGTGTGAGCTTTTAAACTACCACAATCTTTGTGCCAAGAATTGTCTGCTATGATTGCAAGGTATTGGTGGGAGAAGAGTGGCAGGAGAGGTATTCATTGGTTGGGTTGTGGGAAATTGTGCAAACCAAAATGCCTGGGAGGCCTTGGATTTCGAAACTTTGAAGCTTTTAATAAACCAATGGTAGCAAAGCAGGCTTGGCGTATTCTATGCAGGCTAGTTTGGGAAGCTCGCTGTCAATGATATGGAAATCCATATTGTGGGGATGTGAGGTTATTGAGGATGGTCTGATCTGGAGAGTGGGCAATGGAACTTCAATAAGTGTTTTCCAAGATAGGTGGATTCCAAAACCATGCATTTTCAAGCCTTTAATGGCTAGAGGGTTGAATTGGGATGCTATCGTCTCTAATCTTCTAATTGCTTCTAGCAAATGGGATATGACTTCGCTTGAGCAACACTTCGCTTGGAAAATAAAGACGCCATCTCCGTATTGCTTTGGGATCAGCCTAACATAAAGTGAGTCTCCCAATTAATCAAGGAGATTTATTTCCTTGATTAATTAAGGGATTTACTTTCCTTTATTTTATATAGTTGACAAATCATTGTATAATTAGGAGATACTATCCTAATTGATTAATGCTTCTATTTCCTTGTAAAGCCCACATGTAAATTCCTATATATACCTCCTTATGGAGAAGAATAAAAAGAACCTAAAGTATTCAAACTCATATTCATATTTTAGCATGGTATCGTAGCAATCGATCCCTATTGTCTCTACATTCTCATATCAAATTTCTCATTCAAATCTCAAATCCCTTTAAATCAAATTTCTCATATTTAAATTCCTCAAATCCAAATCCCTCAAATCTAAATTCCTCAAATCTAAATTCCTCAAATCATCTTATCAAAATCCCTAAACACATACCGTCAAATCTTATACACATACCTCTCAAATCAAATTCCTTATCAAATTCAAATTCCTCAAATACAAATCTACATATCTCAAATCAAATCCTTACATCAAAGTCCTCAAATCAAATTCCTCAAATTCTTAAATCAACTTTTACTCCGCCGCGATGTCAAGACCCCCACGATTCTCTCTCTCCCGCCTTGAAGACTCACGTGCATGCGTTCCATCCTCGCCGACCCGCCATCCCGACTCGTGCTTCCATCGTCACCACCAAAGGCTCTGCTTTTCATACGCCCTCAAAAAAGCACACATGGATCATTGACATCGAGCCACCGATCATATGACCTTGATCCTGGACAAATTACTTTCACTCATACACCATCTCCTCAATCGGGTGGTGTCTAATGCTAATGGTACCCTCCCCCGTGATTGGGGAGGGCTCACTCTCTCTCTCTCGACTCTCTCAAATTGGATTCTGTATTGATTGTTCCGTCTTTACACCATAATCTCTTGTCCGTTGCCCAAATTACTACGGCTTTGAATTGTACTCGTAACTTTTGGCCGAATCATTGTGTTTTTCAGGACATCCTCACAGAAAGACGATTGGTTGTGGTACTGGCGTGGGCAAACTCTACTACTTGGATCAAGGCCGATAGTGAGACCAAGGTTGGTCAAGCTTTCACAACAAGTGGAGCCTGCCTCCGAGGGGGAGAGAGACAAAATTTGGTTATGGCATAAAACGCCTTGGGCATGCCTCATCTTCTATCTTAAGAAGTTGTTTCCATCATTATTTTCCGCCTTGATGTTTCCAGCCTTCCAAAGCAGATACGTGTGAATTGGCTAAGAGCCATCGTGTCCTGCGTTCCCATTAAGTTCAAATAAGAGTTTGGTTCCGTTTCTCTTATTCATTCCGATGTTCGGGACTCGCTGCTACCACCCGCCGAGGCTCGATGGTTCGCCACGTTTATAGATGATTCCACACGCATGACTTGGGTTTCCTTCTCAAAACTAAAGCTGGAAGTCCGTTTAAGATTTCAAATGCTTACAAATGGTGGAAACACAGCTTCAGTTCGATCCAAGTTCTCCGCTCGACAATGGCGGAGAATTTCTCAACCATGATCTTAACAAATTCTTTACAAGATCATGACATCATACATCAACGCTCATGCCCCTACACTCCCCAACAAAATGGAGTTGCGAAAGGAAGAAAGACATTTATTGGAAGTAGTTCGTGCCTCTCTTTGGTGCCAATATGCCTCGATCTTTTGGGGAGAAGCCGTTGCCTCATGATACATCATCAACTCGGATTCCTCTAGTATTCTAAATTTCCAAACACCACTTCAAACACTTCACCACCATATCCAAACACCTCAAACTCCCAAACTTGGAACCCCGAATTTTCGGTTGTGTTGTATTTGTCCACTTACATGATCACCAACGAAGCAAATTGGACCCTCGAGTTTAAAAGTGTGGTTTCATTGGTTATGCACCCCATCGAAAGGATACCAGGTAAGTTATCATCCTCCTAGTCGAAGGTCTATACTTCCATGGATGTTGTGTTCCTGAACACGACATATATTTTTCAGCAAAGACAGAGGAGAATCAAGAATCAAATACTCCCAAATTCTTGATTTTTTTCCCAAGAAACAACTTCGCTTCAAAACGACTCATACCAAAGTGAAAACGACGGCCGCCAATTGATTATGACTGGCCGCCCCCTTAGTTCTTCGAACCTCGAGAACTCGTTTCAAATGACCGGCCGCCGTAATCCTACAACCGGGTCGCCGTAAGAAAATGTCTGTTCTCCACGCCAAAATCGGGAGGAGGAAATTGAACCGTTTCATGAGATTTTGCCCGCTTCGCCATTTTTCGCACTACACCAATCACCTGGCCGAGGAAGTCATTCTGTAACATCTTTCCCGAAACTCGATAACACTAATGAAATATCCCATGATGATTTGATTTCGTATGTTGCTACCGTGATATCAACTTCCGTAAAGGAAGAACCGTGGCAAACCTCGAGTACAATATGAAGCAGTATCTTTAAAGCCAATGGGAAATATCCCCATCAACAATTACATATCTCTCAAGAGATTATCGTGAGGCACATGTACACTTTGTAAAGCAATTGGCTGACATACATGTCCCCAACAAAGGTTATCAAGCACTAGAAGACCCAAAATGGAAAGAAGCCATGAATGAAGAGATGCGAGCCCTCCAAAAGAATGTCACATGGGAACTCGTGCCCTTACCTCATGGAAAGAAGACAAGAGGATGCGATGGATTTATACCGTGAAGCCTCAAAGCAGATGGATCCATTGAAAGATATAAAGCTAGATTGGTGGCGAAAGGGTACACACAGTAAATATGGGATAGACTACCTGTGAGACCTTGCCCCAAAGAGCCAAGATTAACACTATTAGAGTCCTATTATCTCTAGCAGCAAATCTTGATTGGCCATTACATCGCTTGATGTCAAAAATGCATTCTTACATGGAGACTTGGAAGAAGAAGTATATATGGACTTACCCCCTGTGGATGTAATTCAGCTCCGACAAGAAGAATCACGCTTTGCAAGCTTAGAAAATCATTGTATGGATTAAAGCAATCTCCGTAGCATGGTTTGGCGTATTTACTAAATCTATGAAGAATTTTTGGATATACACAGAGTAATTCAGATCACACTGCTCGTGAAGCGTGATGGAAGAAGACTTACTCGCATCGATTGTTTATGTAGATGATATAGTCGAATCGGAAACGACACCGAAAAGCAAATCAAGTCGCAAAAGTATTTGTCTCAGGAATTTGAGATGAAGGACTTAGGTGATCTAAAGTACTTTCTTGAATTGAAGTAGCAAGGTCAAAACTCGGTATATTTCTATCTCAAAGGAAGTATGTAATGGATTTACTCACCAACAGAATGCTTGGTGTGTAAGCACTGACACACCCATTGAGATGAACCACAAGTTGTGTGGAAGATATGGACCAAGAACCAACCAATAAGGAACAGATCAACGCCTTGTTGAAGGTTGATATATCCGGCATACAAGACCGTGACATTGCATATGTGTGAGTGTGGTTAGTCATTTATGCATTCACCAAGTACTTCTCATAGGAATGCAAATGATCGAATCTTAAGATACTTAAAGTCAGCCCCTGGGAAGTGATTAATGTTCTCAAAAAATAGAGATCTTGAAGTTGTTGGATATACGATGCTGACAATGGGTCCATTACAGATAGACGCCTCTACTTGGGTTACTTTACATTCGTGGGAGGTAACCTAGTCACTTGGCATGGAGTAAAAACAAAATGTGGTTTCTGGCCTAGTGCGTAAGGTAGTATAGAGGAATGGCTCAAGGGGTTTGTGAATTATTGTGGATCGTAAAACTCTGATGTAATTCTGGGCTTCAAACCCGAAAGCCGATGGAGTTGCATTGTGACAACAAGTCAGTATTGATATTGCTCATAATCCAGTTCAACATGATCGAACCAAACATGTTGAAGTGGGATAGACATTTCATCAAGGAAAAATTGAGAAAAAGATCATCCGCCTACCGCTCGTAAAATCGTAAGATCAACTCAGCATATCTTAACAAAAGTCGTTTGTGGAAGAGTATTTTATGACTCACTTACTAAGTTGGGCATTGGTGATATATGCACCAACTTGAGGAGGAGTGTTAAAGTGAGTCTCCTAATTAATCAAGGAGATTTATTTCCTGATTAATTAAGGGATTTACTTTCCTTATTTTATATAGTTGAAATCATTGTATAATTAGGAGATACTATCCTAATTGATTAATCGTTTCTATTTCTGTAAAGCCCACATGTAAATTCCTATATATACCTCCTTATGGAGAAGAATAAAAAGAACCTAAAGTATTCAAACTCATATTCATATTTTAGCAAGTTCCACAACAACTGGGATAACATGTATTGGTTTTTCTCAAAGAATGGGCAATATTCAATTAACATTGGGTACCGTGTGGCGTTGAGACAAAGGTGATGAGGGGAATTTGAGTAGAGTGGATCATCGTAGTGCTCAAGAAGGCTTTTGGATGCGAATTTGGAAGCGTGCAGTCCCCAACAAAGTTAAAATGCTGATTTGGAGGGCAAGTTCTGAAATTCTTCCAAGGGCTGTCAATTTATTCAAAGGAGGGTGCTCACATCTAAAGTGTGCGCGCGGTGTGGCAAATGTTATGAGGACGCCTATCATGCTTTGTGGTCTTGCAAGTTGAGTCAAAAATTTTGGAAGTGTACCTCATTTATTTGGCGGATCAATGTGATGGGCGACACCTTTGCTGATGTTTTGCGGCTATGGCTACGATTTTGTCGAAAGCTGATTTGGAGAGTTTTGCTTGTTGTGTGTGGTGTGTGTGGAAGTTACATAACGACTATTTGCATGGAAAACTAATCACACGATTGGAGGATGTGGTGGAAAGCACGATGGAGATCCGGGCCATGCTCAAAGTTTGCAAGGCGCCGTCCAAATCCTCCTCCGTCCCTCCACGTATCCAATGGCTGGAGCCACTGCAAACACGTTTATACTTAATTGTGATGGGGTACAATCGGGCCGTGAGGGGGTGATAGGGGTTTGGGGGTTGGTGCCTTCATGGCGGATCCAGAATTTTTTAATCTGAGGTGCAATATTTAAAATGCTAAAATTCGCAAAGAACTCAAGTAAGTTCCTGTCTGTTTAACATCTCCGTAGCTAGTGTGTTAAAAAAGGCTAAAAATTCAAAATGAATTTAGATAACCAAATAAGAGTTTTATGTCTATAACTAATTGATTATAGTCTATATAGAATATCAATTAATATGAACCAAATTCATGTCGTTGACACAATTAGTTTACCAAAATTCATATCAAATATGAAAAATTCCATGTCAATTACATAATTAATCTAACAAAAGTCAATACCAATTAATCTAACTAAAATTAATACCAATTAATCTAACCAAAAGCACATGTGATTTGGAGGTCACGAGATAAAAGTACACGTGATTAGAAGTATGGGGTCATTTTGGTGAATTTTTGGTATACATATGAGTTTTTAATGAATTTTTAAGTTAGGCCAATTAAAAATTGACACATGTCGGCTTGCTATTGGACCATTTAAAAAAAATAAAAGTGAGAAGCGCGGAGGCTTTCTTTCTTCCTCGAACAGCCCTGCAACTCAACTTCAATTCTAGAAAAACTTAGAAAATTCAGAACTTTGGTTGTGGAGCTCCGATTGATGAACCGTTTTCTCCTACATACTCGTGAGATCGAACCCAACAATCTAAGGTAAATATTCAGGGTCTCACACAACAGCAAAAAACAACGCCTTTTGAGGCATTTAGTCGAACAATTGGTGGGCACTAGGAAAGGGGCAAATTCCGCATCCAAAGGAGGTTTCCAAGAGGGGAGGTGCAGTGCACTCCTTGCGCCGTGATCCGCCAAAGGTGCCGTGATCATGACAACAATTTTATTTGTGGTGATACTTTTTCCTTGACCGGATTTTCCTCCCTCGGGGATTTTTTATGGCAAGGTTTTAACGAGGCCACATTTACACCCTCCATTCCATTGTAAACTTTTCTCATTGTTTGGTGTTTGTGATGAATGAAGTTATTCCTTTTTTACTTTTAAAAAAACAGTTCAAAAATCAAAGTAAAATAAAACCTCCTCTAATTCTTTCTCCCTAATCCCACTTAATGAGTTTTTATCAATAATAACCAAAATTTAGCCCCAAAATTCGTAAATGTCAATTTTTATAAAAACTTTCAAATATAGCCAAAAACTCACTTAAATAGACCCAAATGTCCTTAAAATTAAAATAAAATAAATCTACATAAAAAAGGAAAGAAATAAAAAATTGCACTATATATAGCTTGTATCGCTGATCATCAATCACAAATATAAATACAACAAATCATTTTGATCTTCCTTCCTTGAATTGGTCTACTGTCCATGTAATCTCATGTATGCTCAATTTATTTATTATTTATTTTAATTTTCGTTTTTAATTCACTTGAAGAAAATAGACCAACAAGTTGATTTACATCTTCGTAGACTACTATTCAGCCATGGTTCCATAGTTCAAAGCACAAAATTAAATGAAAGCATGTGGAAGAAGAAGGCACATCATTGTTCTCTCCAACTCCTCCACCAAGGTGGCGGTGTGAGGAGGTCTAACATGGTTTGCTTCTCATTTGGGGTTAATGGAACACCTCTAACTAGGGCTGGGCATTTGGAACCAAAACCTGACCAACCCGCCCAAACCAAACCGATCGGGTCGGGTTGGTTTGGTTTTTTTCAAATTTTTGGTTATCGGTTTGAACCCAAACCAAACCGAGGTCTATGGTTCGGTTTACGGTTTGCAATATCAAAACACACAGTTTAACCAAACCAAACTAAAGATATTAAAAAATATTATAATAAAATATATATATATATATATATAATACATAATTTAAAAAAATTATATATATATAATATATAGTTTAAAGAAATTTATATATATATATATATATATAAAATACATAGTTTATATATATATATATATATTACATACTTTAAAGAAATTTATATATATATATATATAATACATTTTTTCCTTCTCTCTCTCTTCTTTTTCTCTTCTTTTTCTCTTCTTCTTCTTCTTCTTCTTCTTCTCCATCTCTTCCTCTCTCTCTCTTTTCTTACTCTCCTCTCCATCTCTCCCTCTCTTCATTGCTTTTATTTCTCTCTCTCTCTCTCTCTCTCTAAGAAAGAGAAAAACCGAAACCGAACCAAACCAAACCAACAAGTCCGGTTAACCGAAGTGGTCGGTTTTCATCACTTATGGTTTGGTTTCGGTTTCCAAAATATCCAAACCGAGAGGATTCGGTTCGATTTCGGGTTGAACCCAAAACGAACCAACCCAAACCGAGCCCACCCCTACCTCTAACACTAGCAAGCAACAACCAAAAGCGGTGATACCACAAGGCTACAGTCTGCAGATCAAACTTTTGGGGATAAAGTACTGTCTCCGCAAAATCCTCTTCAAGTTTCTTATAAATCTCTTTGTAAAGCAGAGATGGCAATATCATGAAAAATTTCTTAGCAAGATGACAATATATGCTTGTGAAGCAAAGAAAACACATGGAAGAAAACTGATATGGTGTGACCATTGGTATATTTAAATTTTTGAGGGCATTTTGGTATATTTAAAAGTTTTTTAAAAATTATCATTTATGAATTTGGAACTATTATAATTTATATGAAGAGATTCTTCAATAAGTTAATACTTATTTAAGGATTGCACAAAACGATGAAAGTGCGAATATGAAAATAAAATAAAATTTAAGATAAGAAGAAAAAGATGAAGATGCGAATATCTTAAAACTCAAAGCCATACCGCCGCCGATACCCGCATCCCTCCCTCCTTCCCTCCATCATCTTCTGCAACTGCAACTCTGCAAGTGTGTGGTTGTAAAGTAATCAGAGTGGGAGTGGCTACAACCCTACAACCTACAAACAAGAAGGGAAGATGGAAGAAATTACAGCGAAACTCCAAGGAGCTGCCCTGTTGGTTGTTACATACGTTTCTTCTTTGTTTACTGTATTTAGTTTCTTACTACTTACTTCCTGGTGGTGCTGATAGTTTCATTTATGTACAAAGTTACAGCAGAAGTCAAACAACACTGGGACTGTGATTTCTGTTCATTACTTATCACCATTTCCAGGTAAGCCTCTCTCTCTCTTAATCTTATTGAATTCTATTGACTCTCAGTTTGGTTTTGGTTTGGAAATTAGCTTTCTTCCTTATCTTTTACCAATATATTCTATTTATCACTCTCCAAAATGTTATGATATGGCAATGTCTGAGAGTGCATATAATTGGGTTTCACATTTGCAGTTAATGGGTTCTTGGGGATCATACAACCAGCAAATGGTGAGGTGATGCAATGGAATTGTGCTTGACTCTATCATCTATATTCCTTGCCTTCCATCCCCATTACCATTCCCATTCCCATATATCAGTTCCATGACAGTTCACAGATGAGTGGGTCTGGGTGTCTCAGATCCTTGATGCTCACTCTAAACCAATTCCCTGAGCCTCTGTTTTCCCGTCGCTTCCCGCGTCATTTCAGAAACCAACTCACTCTCACAACCAAACCCACCTCATTTATCAATCTTCACAAGGTAATCATTCTCTCTTTCTTAACTCTCTCATGCACCAAACCAATCGCTATCTTTTAATGTCTTCTGGGTCTTCTCGTTTTTCTCTTTAATGTTTGAAATTTTCTGCAGTGCTTTTGTGGGAATGTCACAAGGTTGAGCTCGGCAGAATATAGTAACGCAGCAGCGAAAGCCCATATCTTCGATGGTAGTCTAGTTCATCCAAGTGAAAGTAATCCAAAGGGGATTGAATTCCTGCATTCGGTGGAAGCACATTGCGTTCGTGCTAATTGTCAGACTTATGTTTGGCTTTTAAAAGGGTGCTCAAGTTCTGGGTCCTTGTTAGATTCTAAGAAGCTTCACTCTACGATTCTGAAGCTGGGTTTTGATGCAGAACAGGTAATATGTGATGGCCTCACTGATGCTTATCTTGCTGGTGGTGATTTAGATGGCGCAGTTAAGGTTTTCGATGACATGCCCCACAGAAGTTCATTTTCATGGAATAACATAATTCATGGGTTTCTTGCAAAGAAGTTGACCAGCCAAGTATTGGATCTCTTTTCTCGAATGATAGCAGATAATGTGCATCCTGATGAGACCACGTTTGCTAGGGTTTTAAGGGCATGTGGTGGTGGTAATGTCCATTTCCAATATGTCGAACAGATTCATACAAGGATTATATGTCATGGTTTTGGTACTAATTTGCTCGTATGTAATCCCTTAATTGATTTGTATGCCAAAAACGGGTATGTGGATTCTGCTAAAAAGGTCTTTGATAAATTATATCTAAGGGATAGTGTTTCTTGGGTGGCCATGATTTCTGGTTTATCTCAGAATGGACGCGAAAAAGAAGCAGTTCTCTTATTCATTCAGATGCAAACGTCAGGAATTTTACCCACTCCTTATGTATTCTCGAGCGTACTAAGTGCCTGCACCAAAATAGAGTTATTTGAGATGGGAGCACAGCTGCATGGCCTTATTATCAAGGGGGGCTTTTCTTGTGAAACATATGTATGCAATGCACTTGTGACATTATATTCCCGCTCAGGGAACTTCATATCTGCTGAAGAAATTTTTAAAACAATGATCCACAGGGATGCAGTATCTTATAACTCACTGATCTCTGGGCTAGCTCAGTGTGGGTTTAGTGATAGAGCATTGGAATTGTTCAAAAGAATGCAAATTGATTTTTTGAAACCAGACTGTGTTACAATTGCTAGTCTTTTGAGTGCCTGCGCAGATGTTGGTGCTCTGCATAAGGGAACACAACTCCACTCACTTGCAATAAAAGCGGGAATGTCATCAGATATCATCCTTGAAGGCTCGCTGCTTGATCTTTATGTGAAATGCTCTGATGTGCAAACTGCCTATGGGTTTTTCCTTACTACAGAGACAGAAAATGTTGTCCTTTGGAATGTGATGTTAGTTGCTTATGGTCAGCTAGATGATCTTAATGAATCATTTCATATTTTTAGGCAAATGCATATTGAGGGCATGATTCCTAATCAATACACCTACCCTAGTATTCTGAGAACCTGTACCTCTGTCGGAGCTCTCAATTTAGGAGAACAAATACATACTCAAGTCATAAAAACTGGTTTTCATTTGAATGTTTATGTCTGCAGTGTGCTTATTGATATGTATGCTAAGCATGGGAAATTGGATACTGCCCTAAAAATTCTCAGTAGACTCACTGAGGATGATGTTGTGTCTTGGACTGCTATGATCGCAGGGTATGCACAGCATGATTTATTTTCAGAATCTCTTAATCTTTTTGAAGAAATGCAAAAGAGAGGAATTCGATCTGACAACATAGGATTTTCAAGTGCAATAAGTGCATGTGCTGGTATTCAAGCACTCAATCAAGGAAGACAAATTCATGCTCAGTCTTGTGTCTCTGGTTGTTCAGATGATCAGTCAGTCGGAAATGCACTTGTTACCCTGTATGCCAGATGTGGTAGAATATGGGAGGCATACCATGCATTTGAGGCAATTGATGCTAAAGATAATATATCATGGAATGGATTGATATCTGGGTTTGCACAGAGTGGGTACTATGAAGAAGCACTGCAGGTATTTAATCGGATGAATAAAGCTGGAGTAGAAGCTAATTTGTTCACATTTGGCTCTGCAATTAGCGCTGCTGCTAATTTAGCAAATATAAAACAAGGAGAGCAGATCCATGCTGCAATTATAAAATCTGGGAACAATTCCGAAACTGAGGTTTCCAATGCTTTAATCACATTGTACTCGAAGTGTGGTAGCATTAATGATGCCAAGAAAGAGTTTTCTGAAATGCCTGAAAAGAATGAGATTTCTTGGAATGCCATGATTACTGGCTATTCTCAACATGGGTGCGGTGTTGAATCAATACATCTATTTGAGGAGATGAAACAATTTGGTGTGGCGCCAAGCCATGTCACATTTGTGGGAGTACTTTCAGCCTGTAGCCATGTAGGCTTGGTAGATGAAGGGCTTGGCTACTTGAATCCATGAGCAAAGAGCACGGGTTAGTGCCTAAGCCTGAACATTATGCTTGTGTTGTTGATCTTCTAGGGCGAGCTGGTTCTTTGAGCTCTGCAAGAAAATTTATAAAGGAGATGCCAATGAAACCAGATGCAATGATTTGGAGGACACTCTTAAGTGCATGTATAACTCATAAGAACACAGAAATTGGAGAGTTTGCTGCCCATCATCTTCTAGAACTGGAACCTGAAGACTCAGCAACTTACGTACTCCTATCAAATATGTATGCAGTAGCAGGAATGTGGGGTTGTAGGGATCAGACGAGGGAATTAATGAAGGAAAGGGGTGTGAAGAAAGAGCCTGGTCGTAGCTGGATTGAGGTAAAAATTCAGTTCATGCATTCTTTGTTGGTGACAAACTGCACCCGCTTGCAGACAAGATTTATGAATTCTTAGGGGATTTGAATGAGCGGGCAGCTGAAATTGGTTATGTCGAAGACCGTTACAACCTTCGGAATGAAATAGAGCAGCAGCAGAAAGATCCAACAGAATATATTCACAGTGAGAAATTGGCAATCTCTTTTGGCCTACTCAGCTTATCTAATAAGATCCCTATACGCGTAATTAAGAATCTTCGTGTTTGTAATGATTGCCATAATTGGATCAAGTACATGTCAAAGATTTCGGATCGAACTATCATAGTACGGGATGCTTATCGTTTTCATCATTTCAAAGATGGTGTTTGTTCTTGTAGAGATTACTGGTAAGATTGTCAAAAGCTTACCGGAATCCGTGTTTCCATCGAGGATTTCAAATCACTTTATTGTCCTATGATTGAGTCGATTCAAGTTTCCTCTAATAGAAGACCATGGTATGAACTAATTTCCTTTTATTGCTATTTGCACAGAATTTTAGGGACCATGGCTCGTTAAATCTTATGTGACTCTGCTAGCTAGTGATATGTTTTAATAGGTCTATCTAGAACTTTAGCATATTAACTCTTAACTTACTTTATCAGACAAACAAAAACAAATCTTCTTATATGTGAACTAGCTTGGATATTTGGACCAATTCAAATTTCCCTCACCAATTTCTGCCAGCTACTGCTGCTTTTTGGAATTTGGATTTTTAAGGACTTGGTGGCAATTGTTGATGCTCAATCCAGGGGATGATTGTCTTGCTTATTTTTAAAGCCCTGGAAAGGTAAGTCGGATAATGTTCTTTTCTTCAAGGTTCTTCAACTTTTTTCTACTGAAAGCTAGAATATAATTTATTTATTTTTGTCACAAGGGGTAAAGAAAAGAAGTAAGCTTGGACCAAAAGAGGGCCTGCCACCTACAGCATCCTGGAACAGAAACACTTGGAGACCAGCCAGAGGCTGATGGTGGATTTGAAGTTCTATCATGATTGAGGCTAATGTTCACAAACCAATTGGTGCGGAAGACCCTGCTAGAATATCGTATCTACAGTTTACTTGGGTTGCAGGCTGGATCTCAAGCAAATTGCGTTGCAAGCTCGGAACGCAGAATACAACCCCAAGGTACACAAGACTTTGTGTATAATTCATTTCTTTAGAATATTGACAGTTGAGTGTTGGTAGCTCACTGTACCGAAATATGATATAGTGGGTTCTTTAGGCAGTAGTTGACTCAGATGTGATGCTAATACTCAAAGTAAAGACTGACTTTCTTAGCTGAGTCCAGCATTCAGTGATTCCGGAGCATCTTATAAAATTGGTTTAATTTCTGTCTCTCTCATCCCTTCCCCCTCCCTCCTCCCCTCTGGAACAAACACATGGATCTATCTTGGAATACCTTAAACTGTGTCAATAACATACAATGACTTATTTTCTGGTGCTTTAGACATTTAGGAGAATTGAGTACTGACTTCTTTTTAATTGAATGTTCTTGCAGCGTTTTGCAGGGAATCAAAAACTACAGCGTTGATTTTTGCCTCTGGGAAGATGGTGAGCTCTCCAGAAATTTATGCTATTCAACTTGTTGACAACTGCATGATTTCATTTCAGCTGTTCCTAATTTTTTTTTTTAATTTTTTTGGAACTGGTATGCTTTTGAATCTCTCAGGCTCCTGTTCAGTACCACCTTTGGTGTTAATCGTTGCTACCATATGAGTTCTGAAAGAACAGTTTATCCTACTTATGTTTTTCATATCATAATCCAATTGATTGTGCTATTATCTGTTGACATGTCTATTGGGGTACAGTTCAGACATGATTATGTATTTGTTGATATGTGCTTGGAACTCCACATACATGACTGTGTCAATTGTCATGCTAAGTATTAGTAATGTATTTTGCCTTTTTCTTCGCCATAAATTCCTGTTTTTGTCATCAGCTAATTTTGATAATTAAGTCTAAATTGAAATGTATGTTTGATATTGGTTCTGGTCATCTGGATTGCATGTTTTGTCGAAAATTTACAGTACCTTGAAGCTGAAATTGACAACTTTTGATGCTCAAGATGACAAGATATATTTGTTTCTATGTTTTTTCCTTTTGTTAGAAGTTTAGGTGTTGCATGGTCCGTATGTGTTTTCGCTATTTAGACTCCTCACCACCTTGTATTTTATTGTCTTACAGCAATAAAAAAAAATTCCTAAAATAAAAAATAAAAAATTCAAATGTCTTGTACATAGTAGAATTGGCTTTGAATTCGTTGTCACATTTTGAAATCATGTTTTCAGTCTCTTTTATTGGAACTACCATAAGTCATGGTGGTTGGTCAATAATTTCATCAGATCCTGTTTTTGCCCTAAACCCTGCACTCCTGCGGCCAAAACTGGCTTTAAAGAATTTACTCATGCAACACACCCCACAACCCACTCCCCCCTCTCCCTCCTGCCTTGTTTATAATTTAAATTTTGACCATTATACTCATTTTGCCTCCGTTTAAGATATTTAATCTCTCTGGTACTCGGGTATGCACAGGTGCGAAAAGTGAACAGCAATCAGAACTGGCAGCAAGGAAGGTAGATGTTGCATGCTCTCACAGATTGTTACTATTATTATTATTATTTTTTTAAAAAGTTCTATATATATGGGAATTTTCATATATTTTGATGCTTTTTTAGGCATAGTAGAGTGATAACGGACTTTTACCCTTGTTTACTTAAAAAGATTTAGTATCAACTTCAAGTACTGTGAGTGTGATGGAAAATAATTTGTCCTTTGTTACTGGTCACAATCAGGAGTGGGAGTGGTCATTGGTGATTATCCTTTACATAATTATCATTTCATTTAGTTAGATTAGTAAATCTTTAAAAGGTTGCAAGGGCATACTGACGAATTTCTTTAATCTGTTTTGATATTTTTGGTTCCTAGTATGCCCGAATCATCCCAAAGCTTGGATTTAGTGCTTCGTTAAGGTATATCTATATATATATATATATATATATATATATATCTCTCTCTCTCTCTCTCTCTCTCTCTCGCGTTTAAAACCATTTAGAGCATGTCCTATATATTTTATATTTTATATTATTTTGTTAATACATGCTTTTATGAGTATCAGGATTTCAAGATTCAAAATATTGTTGTCTCCTGTGATGTTAAATTTCCCTATAAGACTTGAGTGTCTTGCATACTCTCCCATAGTGCGTTTTCAAGTGTAAGTCAAGTCTATTTGTCTCATGCTTTTGTATTTCATTTCAGTCCTTGATGTAATTTTTAAGCTTTTTATTTTGTGTGTATGTGTTTTTGTTTTCCCTTTCATAACTCGTCTGTTGACTATCTGTCCTAGGCATCACACATCCTAGAGAAACAAATGCTTGCTGGAAAATTCTGCAAATTCATTCATGTCCCAAAATAAAGGTTTACAAGCCTACTTAAGAAGCTCTACTAGCCTGACTACTAAATGTAATTCATGACTCCCTCCCAGGTATACAATGAATCCATACATACATTCAACCAACACAAGGACTACTATATATTTACCCAATACATGAATCCTAGACACAACCCTTACTTTGAAACAACATTATGATACGATAATGTATGTGGCCACATGAATCAATGGAACAAACAGACTTTTGCAGTTTTAAAATTTTGACTAAATGATAGACCTAACAGGCTGAAAAATTCTGTTGTCATGCTTTATGTTGTGTTATGTTGGTGCAGTATGAGCCGGAACGTTTTCCAGGGCTGATCTATTGCATGAAGCAGCCGAAGATTGTTCTTCTTATATTTGTCAGGGAAAATTGTTATCACGGGTGCAAAGGTGATTTGCTTTTTTTCTTGTCCACTTCCTCTACTTTATTTCTCCTGCATTTGCAAATGGAGATTTGTTAATGTTTTGTTTAATTTGATTGTCTTTCTTAGGTAAGAGAGGACACGTATAAGGCCTTTGAGAACACGTACCCTATCCTTACAGATTTCAGGAAGGTCCAGCAATGGTGCGCCTCCCTCACTCTCCCAAGAGCAAAAACCAAAAATCTGTTGCTTGATGAAATCTTAATTATGGATGTTTCTCTAGCACTATATACCTAATTGGTTCCTCTTATCTTATTCTTAGATCATACTTACTACACATGTTAGCTGTTGCTGGCAGACACATCTCTCAACGTAGCTCCGGTGCTGTCGTTGGCAATTCACGCTGCAATAAATATTTATTTTTTAGTTTCTGTTTGCTTATTTTCTGGTTGGGTGTAGAAAGAAAGGGTTAAGATTTACAGTGTGAAAGCGTTGTTGTCAGTGTGGCAGATAAGCCAGGATTGATGAGATTGTGATCCCGGAGGGGTTCATAAATAAGAACTTGCAATTTTGATAGTGGAATAGAAACTTCACTTGTTGGAACTCATTCTGCTGGACTATGTTTGCAATTTTTGGAGAGAGAGAGAGAGAGAGCGGGTCCCTGCAGTTGCCTTCCTGTTACCTAATAATAATATTGAATTACTACTAATAAACGCTTAGTGATAGAGGAATCAGTTCCATCTCAAGTCGCTGATTTGATTTCACATTAAAGCTTAAAAACTTATGCCAGAAATACTTCCAGAAGACAAGAAGAAAATAAAAAAAAAAAAAGAAAAGAAAGAAAAAGAAGTTAGCTCAGACACATAGGTTGAAGTTGAACAAGGCAAAGGCTAATGTGAGTTATGTAATTGTGCTAGTAAACAATGTATGCTCGTTATCTACCAACACATCTAATGAATGCAATCAAACGGTCTTGATTAAAATATATAACTAATACTTAACTTAAATACTTATTGGAGAATCTCCCCTCTATATTCTCTTTATAGCTGTTTCTGGCATTTGAATTGCTGTTTCTGGCATTTGAATTGCTGTCTGGTTTGAATGTTGGCCTGAACCCTAAGAGAGTAACTTTCCTTTGTTCCAAGGTTAGCCTTAAATCGCATGAGCAGCTTTCCTCCCGTTAAAGGTTAGCAGTGTTGTGTTTCCCAATTTAGCCAATTCTATAATCAATTTGATAGTAAAATTTAGTTTCTATATATAACTACACATTACGTGCCAAACTGAAACCAAACCAAACCAAAGGTCAATTTAAATTTGACTCCCCAAATTCAATATAAAAACCACCCCCAATTGAAGTACATCATCACATATACTTTGCATGTTACCAAACCCATTCACAAAATGGAGCCTACATAACAGCCTTTCATAAAACATTGATTTCACCTTTCATCCACTTAGAGGAAAATAATCCAAAACAAGTATATTTTGATGAGAGCATACATAAGCTAAAGTTTCTAAGTAGCACATTTGTCATATAATACAAAAGATGTTGTCATAAGGAGTTTAAAACATTTGCAATGTTTGCCTTCCACCATATAAATCAAAATGCCAATCATAATACAACACATGTTGTACCACTAAGCCACATAAATGATACATAGGATGTATTTTTGAAAGGTAGATAAAAATGGTCATCATCTGTAATAGCACTAAGCCTCAAACATCATAGATAACCCTCCTCCTTCAAAGCCTCTATTGCGAGCTTCAATCGATAATAGGCAACCTTTGAAGGGTCAATTTTACGACATGGAAGCCCGGCACTAGCATACTCAATGAATTTGATTGCGAAAACCCCGCCTGAAGCAATGTCCAGCTAATAAGCAAAAATTATAGCCGCACTTGATTACAACATAAATATAAACTCCATTAAATTACTACACCTTACCCATCAGCTTGTTGCGGAACATCTCCAAGCCTACAAATTGTCCATGCCTCAAAGTTCGGCTTCTGAGTTGCCATTTTCTTGACCTCCTGAAGCTTTGAACTCTCATAAAATCGCATATCATAAAGGACATGTGCAAGTGCATGGCTAATAGGCTTAAGAAATTGTAGCACCTTCTTCTGAGCAGTAAAATCAACGTAGGAGTCATACACAGTGACTGTATGCCTCACGAAGTCAATTTCAAGTGCGACCCAATGACACCCTTCAAAATTGTAGGGGACATACACCTCGCAGACTTTGGTCCATGGTATAGCATACCCATGTTTCCAAAGTCCACGCACATGCAGCTCTATTTTGGCCTGGCACTGAAGTGGAGCGTCCTCGATAACTCTAACAACTTGTTTCTTCAATCCTCGTTTCTTCGAAGGCAGTTTTGTTGGTTCTAAAAATGATTGCAAACAATTTGAAGGCACATAACATAATAAGGAACAAATGCACCTAAACATAATAAAACCCAATACTTCCACCAATATAGCAAATACATTAAATTAAACAACATATATACATTTTTACTTGCAGACAACAATCAGCAGTCGTTCAGTCAGTTCCAACAGCCAACGGATGAGCAAATTGCCTTTTGCGTATTAGAAACATCCCAATGTCAAGGTGCTGCCAGTTGAGGTAGATAATAGCACCTCATCTTAATACGCATGTACACATAGTAAAGAAGACAAATGAATTTAATTTTAAAATTAAAGCAAGGTTGAAACTGCTACTGATGAGGTCATCCAAAGGCTATCATTTATGAGTTTGTAGAAAAACTCTTGCCCATCTGCCATGCCACACCTCCGCACTACAATAACCAAAGATACTGATTTAAAAATCTAAGGCTTCATTCAAACTGAGGAGGTATTAACTAAAAGATTCTATTGTATTCGTGGAATTGTTATAAAGGTTACATGAAGCGAGCAACCACTATCATTTTTATTTTTATTTTTGTAGAATGGGGGATGTAACAATCCCAGAAACAAACCAACTAATCACACTAGTCTAAACAAACTGATCTAGTTGTAAGGGCACCTAGAACATCGTCAACTAAGCAAGAGCTAATCCAACTAGTGGCTGTGTCTAAAGTGCACAATCCTAAATCTAAAGTATAGCTCCAGTTGGCAGTTGCGTTAGAAACTCCATTCTTCTCTCCATATATATATGCTTGAGGGTGCATTTACCAAGTTGCTTCATAAGATCACAACTATCAATCAAGGAGGCCATAGGGTGCAAACCAAGGAGAGAAGGTTTTAGACATAGGTTCACAACTAGAGAAGAGTCCATATCAATGGCTAAATCCCTAAGACCTTCAAGAGTGAACTTCAAACCAAAGAAAAGCCCCCAGACTTCTGCCTCTATAATTTGGCCTTTCCCTAAATTGACGGGAAAACCAGAAACCCAGTCACCTTTAGAATCCCTGATGACTACCCCTGCGCCAATACAACATGAAATTGTCTTTCACCATCCACATTTAATATAAACTGACCACCAGCTGGAAGATCCCAAGCCAAAAGGAGTTGAGTTACATCAGTCCTCTTCTGACTCACAGATGCAGCCTTAATGCACTCCATAACTCAAGCACAAAAAAGTCTAACGAGGATTAAAGGCGATCATCAGCTCCACTAAACACACGCCTATTCAGCCATTTCCAAAGGTGCCAACATGTAAAAACAAAAACAGAACTCCAAGGTATTCCTCCAAACCACTTCTTTTAAGAACGCTATTGATCTGCAGCCAAGGATCAAAATCCAAATGGAAAAAATTGGCCTTATGCTTAGGCATGATCATAACATTCCAAAGAGACAAACATTAAAGTGTTGCAATTTATTCTCACACTATTTCATGTCAAATGCAATGACATTATTGTATAGCCTGGGTGTCCAAATTATTAGTAACAATATTAATATTTGCAAACCAAAAAGACAAAAAATGAAAGAAAACAAGAAGGGGACAATATACCAAAATTTTAAATCCTAACCTTATATGGCTTTTCCAAGTGGTGCAGAAGTCTATTACAGCCTTGACATCCTCAATGGGAACGGGTTTTGTTGGATCAAAAGCAGCGGGGGTTGTGGTGTCCTCCAAAACAGCGAGCTTCCTCTTTTTCCTCATAGGACCGGTAAAGGGACTCAACAACACAGTTATCGAGCGCTTCTTCCTACACCATTTACCTTCCACATCCAGTTTTTCAACCGTGACACTACCTTCCGCATTCACTTCATCACTAGCCATAGTAGCATCGCTTCCGATCGGAGGCCTCACCGGAGTTGAACCCAACGCCATTCCAAGTTCCTTTTGCCAATCCTTTAGCAACTCTAAAAGTTTTTTGCAAAGGACTTTGCACCCCCAGAAATCTTCAGGTGTAGGCAGAATCTCTTCTTCTTACTCAACTTCTTTGTCAAGATTTTTTGCTTCCATTTTAGCCCCCTTGGACTTTCATGCTTGCGAAGGCACTCCATCATCAGGAGTATAACCAGGGGAAGCATTCTTAGCAGGGTTTGATATAACATCGGGTCCTTTAATCTCTGTGCTAGGACTAGTACCCTTCATAGTTGAAAGCACTGGTTCGGTTATGTCAACACCCTTCTTTTTAACAATGGTTCTAGGCGCACGCCTTGATGCATCACTCCTTCAGTCTCTGTAGTTTGAGTAATATGCTCATGTGAGGGGCTACGTCATTCATTCCTTTGTTGTTCCGAAGAGTACATGGTTCTTCTTCATGACCTTCAGCAGGTCGATTCAACACACCATAAGCTTTTTTCAACTCCATCTCCAACATAAAATGATGTTCCATCAAAGCAACGATCTTGCTTAAACCCTCAATAGCCTTCTTATTTTTCAAAGATTCACTCTCTACCCTCCCTTCCAAGTCACACACTCTTCCTAAGTGCCTGATTTGAAACAGCTACCCCTTGCAACTCATCCTTTGTACTTTGTAACTCCTCTTTCAAACAACAAATGTTAGTCGAAGAGAGTTTACTATGGCCTTGCAAACAGATATAATGCAACTGTTATATATTTATGTAATATATAACACGACTATTGTGACTTTATTGCTATTGTATTGCCTATAGATTAACAATATATCACCACAATTAAGTTTATTATTGCCTATATATTGCAAAAAGGTCATGGTCATATACCTTCGAAGGTGAAAGAAGGCTAGGTGTTTCCTGAACTTCCTGAGCATCTTCTTCTATGCCAATGGTTGTATTTTCTTGCCCATCATCAACACCCTCACCGTGATCGTCACCGTCCTTTTCATCACCACCATGACCAAGGGACTTCGTATCGTCATGCACTTCAACATTTTCTTCATCCTCTTCGTCGTCACCCCAAATCCAATAAGCTTCTTGCTTCTCAAGTTGATTGGGACGGACGAATTTCATGTCAACCTGCAATTGAAACACAAAGTACACCTTTCAATATAATTATAAATTAATCATATGCATAACATGCTGGTTCCCTAGATTTGTTGTGTTTGTGATACAACTAAGAGTCAACATGTCTTAGGTTCGAGGACTGGCACCGATCGAATCCACGAATTACAATAATCATATGCATAGCATAACCATTACTAACTTAACTAACCTCAATGTTTACGTATACATGAGACATTAGCTCATTATAACGTGCCAACTTATTGCTCCTCCAATGTAAGATGTGTGGGTGAAGGGCATTTGTTTCATGCACAACATAATGCAGCTGAGCCAAAGTTAGGAACACTTCAAAAGCCCATATCTGTTTTCAACACTAAACCATAAATTTTGGACCTCAATGTCAACAATCAAAATTTAAGTTAAACATTGATGGATATTTGCTTACTTGAAAAGCAAATCCAAAACCCTTTAATATGGTACTATCTAATCGTACCACTTGTCGTCGTTGTCTCTGCTTTCTTTCGAGTGTCTTGAGGTACTTTAACTCGATGGTAATCCGCACAAAGTGCCCTCGAAAGTGACTCATGTGTCTTTACATATGACACAGCACCCCAAGGATACTTCTCAAACACATCAAGATCTTCCACCAACTTGAAATACCTCATGTCCATATTGACATTTTTAGTGGTACCCAACAATACAAATATAGCAAAATACACAAAACCAAGCTTCACTAAATCCTCCTCATCAGTGCAAGCCTTGAATGCTTTTTCGAGTTCCTAAAGGCTCACAGTTTTATTCTCTCGGAAGTATTTATTCTTCAATGCGCAATTTTCATTAGTGGGATTCTGAATCAATAGGAGGTTTCCAAACCTTAGTCCCTTGATGAGGCAAAACTGTTGCTTCGTGAATTTTATCAACGTCTGCAACTATTGTTGTGATGGGTCTTTCACAGAAGACGACTGAGGAAGATCTATACCAGATCCTTGTAATATGTCATATGATGTTTTTGTTATGAATACCACATTTCTACTTCTTTCTACTTTTTGATAACCTTGCAATTTGTAAGTTATGGAGTGTAAGAGAAAGAGAGAAATAGAGAGGGGGAGAGGTGAGAGCGAGACACAACTAGAGAGAGAGAGGTGAGTGAGAGGGGCAGAGATGAGAAGAGGAAGAAGCGAAGAAACCAGAGAGAGAGAGTGATTTTAGAAGAGAATTTTAAAAAAACAATGAGAGAGGCTACAAGAGGGCAATAGGAAAGTATTTAGAGGTTTTATTTTACCAATAGCAAATAATGGAGTGAAAAATATGTGAATTTGACTATAATCCTCATAGGGATGGCAATTTTCCCCGTGGGTAAGGGTTTTCGCGGGGATTCAACCCTAATGGATTGGGTATGAAGGATAAAAAACGGGTATGACGATGGGTATGGTGTTCGGGGAGGGGTGGGATGATATTTTAATCCCTGACCCGAACCCTCCCCATTTAGAATATATATATACGATATTAAAGTGATTGTGCCTACAAAATTTTAAATTTTATATTATTATATTATATATTTGTATAATTTATATGAATCTTAAGCCACACTACTTATATATTTCATTAAGTTCTAGTCAATATGTAAACATTCTTATATTGTCTTATACGTATATATTATATATATTCATTGTATTGCCCTAATCCTATTTTTTTTCTTTAAACAAAGTAGTTTTATATTGGTTTTTTATTCCGTAATGGGCAGGTCGGAGAACCCATTCTCCAACGAAGGTGGGGATAGGGAATCCTCGATATGAATATTGCGGGTATGAATGCGGGGATGAGGGAAAAAAGTTTAACGGGTATGGGGATGGGAATGGCATACCCACCCTCGATTTGGCCCATTGCCATCCCTAAATCCTCCTAAGGGCAAAATAACTTGGAATTGACAATTCTCTTATTTGATAACTTAAGAGGAGAATTGGACTATTCTCTTGTTTGGTAACTTAAAAGCGGAATTTACTAAATGATGCGTAAAAAAAATCGTGGGAATTTGGAGGAAAAAATCGATGAAATTGGGGCATCAAATTCCCAAATTTAATTTCTACCAAAATATGCGTCATTTCACTATTTTCATACTGTTATTTACAAAATTATGTTATTTACAAAATTCGACATACATAAATCTAAACACTAAAATTTTCAATTGCCATAAATTGGAAGGATGGAAATATAAATTTCGTTATTTTAGAATTTTATGTAATATACAATTATTTCATCAAAAGGAGGGTAAATTTCAGAAGATATTCCGAGGGAGTGGAAGGAAACAAACGAAACAACAATAATGTGCCAAAAAAGATGTGGCAACGGTTTATTCCGTGGAGTGTTTTTATTTCCTTCCTTCCTCCCATGGAAATGGAAAATGGAAAATTCCTACATTTCGTTTCTTCTGCTTTTGCACTTCCAGTTTCAGAAGATGAGATGAGACTTATTTATTTGTCTATAAATATTTGAGTGTCTCATTTCAGGAAGAAGAAACCAATAAACATTTGCAGAGAGAGAGAGAGAGCTCTCTGTGGAAGGAAATAGCAGCAAGCTTCAGTGATGGCGCAGTTTGCAGCACAAGGGCGAGTGAAGTTACTATTTAATGGCGAGGGAGTGGCATTGGAACAAAAAGGAGACCCATTTAACAACTACATGTTCACATCAATCCAACCCCACACCTACAACCGCAGGCTCGGCAGGCCACACCTGGATTCTACTAGGCTTTACTCTTCTTCTTCTATGAACAAGGCAAAACGTTTGAATGCCGAGGCCCGTTTGTTTGTTGGCGGCGTTGATGGGGCTGGTCCTGGTCATGACGATGCTTTTGAGTTTGAGAGGGATGATGAGTTGGCTTGTTTCAGAGGCCTCGTCTTGGATATCTCCTACAGGTCACCTCACTTCTCTTTATGGGATGGGTGCTTCATTCTTGTTTCTTTCTTTCAAGTTTTGTAAATTTGTAATTAGAAATAGATGCACAACATTATAATCCGTTGTTGTCATGTTGACTCACTCGTTTGGATGTTGAATAGGAATTTCATAAATTCTGCAAATCATCCACGAAATACACTCTATCTTGCTTCTTTTTTAATTTATTTAATATTTCCCTTTAAGCTCATCTACAGGATCTGCTTATTGTACAAAAACCATCAGCTGGTCTTGTAGCAAGTATATGTGCATTGTGCATTGTTTTGTTGGCTGTGTCGAGGGCCTACTCTTTGCTGATGATGCTGTTGTCATGGACGACCATATTGTCAGGAGATTCCTTGATGACAAAATTTCTTAGTTTGTCTTAGTTTTAGTTTTTTGTATTTATGTCGTTGGCAATTCATAAGCCGAAACTGTTGATCCTATAGTTGTTGAGTTTTATAAATGCTTGAAAATATGTTTGCTCATAGTTCTAATTGTTGTTCTACGGTGCCAGGCCAGTTAATGTTGTCTGCTGGAAGCGTGCTATTTGCTTGGAATACATGGAGAAGGTTGGACTGCCGTGGCTCGCTTATTCATGTTAGATATGTTTCCAAAACAGATGATACTTAAAAACAGGAAAAGTTTTTCTGCAGTTAAATAGGATAAAGCAGATAACACTCCTTCAAAACCAAATGGACCTGCCATATTCAGGATTAGATTCCCATTGGTTTATGATGCCTGCTTTAGATACATGTTTTAATTGGGTTCAAATCTTCTGTTGTACCAGGCGGATGTACTTGAATACTATGATCAGACTGTAAATTCCCCAAATGGATCCTTCTACATACCTGCTGTCTTAAGGGTATAGAGTTGCAGGACTTTTACCAATGTTTTTTCTTGCATTCTCATTGGCTCCTTTCTTGTTGGTACTTTTCCCTTGTTTGTTCTATTTCACTTGAACTGAGTACATTTGCTTCTGGTTCCAGGTTCCGCATTTACTGCAGATTGTAAAGAGAAGAAGAATTAAGAACAATCTTAGTCGTAAAAATATACTATGTCGGGACAGTTTCACTTGTCAGTAAGTAGATTACCCTTTTAGTCAAGTTAAAGCTGCTGAATCAAGTACACATATCTCTTGTGCTTAATGTGATTACATAGTTGCGTCTTATAAGATGAGAGTTGGATTAAGTATATGCGTCTGAGGGGCTAATAAGTGAACATTGCAGCTAGGCTAGCTCATACAGTCTCGTGTAGTCATACCAAACACCTTGGACTGAATCTCACCTCACCAGGGATGGGAGATGTTATGGGATGAAAGAGATTATCTCTATGTACCCCATAGGCCCAACAGACCGCTAGTGAACCTTTAGAAGGAAAAGCATTGTGAGATATATAGTGCTGTGTGGTCTATGTGGCATTCAGATCTCAATGATGTTATAACAAGAGAAATTTATTGCAGGATGTGAAATCTTTGAAGTTTATAGAAATACTGTGGGTAGCAAACAAATAAAGTTATTACAACATCTCATCACAATGAAGGTGTTTTGGATTATGCTCATACTAATGTGGCTGGGCCCTTTATGTGTTGTTTCCTGTGGCGGTTTAGTTTAGTTTATCAGCTTCTTGATGATTAGTTAAAAAATTGATAGGTTTACTTAATGAGGAAACTAGAGGTATTTAAATTGTATAAGCAGTGGAAAGGGAAGGGGAAATCAGGGGTTAGATAAGTGAAATGCCTTAGTTGTGATAATGCAAAGAGAGGGAATTGCCCAAAAATTCGGTGAAGGCTCCATAGCAAAACAGAGGTGTAAAGATGAGGAATGGATCCTTGTTTTATAAGGCTAGATGCATCAGGTTCAGTGCAGGGTTACCCAAGAGTTGAGGCCATCAACCTACAGTATTCGTTATCAACAGATCACCAGCTGCAGGTACTGGTTTTAGAGTTCTAAAACAGATGTGGACAGGTAAACTGATTAATGATGTACAGCATACATCATTCACAATTAATAATCAGTATCTAACCGATTGAAATTCATGATACACATCATTAGGCTTCTCTGTCTGCACTGCTGATTTTGCCTTGTGACATCCGGATAACCTTTCTCGATCCTGACTGTTGTAAAACAGGAAGTGCATAGCTTAGAATTGAGTGATCTGTTCTCTTGGCCATTGTCAACAACAGAAATTTATTAGCCATGAAATACTAAATAAACGTTTATTTCAACCAAGGGTTATTTAGATTTTTTATCAAGGGTTATTTAGATTTTTTATGAAGGGTCATTTTAGATATTGAATACTAACTTTGTATGTCTTCTCAACAGGTACTGTTCTTCACGTGAAAACTTGACTATTGACCATGTTTTGCCAATTGCACGTGGTGGAGAATGGAAGTGGGAAAATCTGGTAAGACAACCAATTTCATTAAAGATTTAAATTCTTCTTGCATCAATGACTATTTCCAGACGCCGTAGTGGTGCTTAATTCTCTCACACTTTATGTGTGCGTGTGAGTGTGTGTGTGTGTGTGTGAGAGAGAGAGAGAGAGAGAGAGAGATGTTGGCATTAGATCTCGAACACTTTAATTAAAATTAGAAACCGTGTTTTGCAGTGGATTTCAGCTTCTGCATTTTTTAATTGGGATCTCAAGTTTGAACTGCATCATATAAAGTACGGTTCAACTTTCAGTAATTAGAGCATACTAACAGGAATGAGCCAGGTTAGATGACCTTCAATTGATTATCTACTGTTGGGCTTATCCAAAACCTCCCTAAGAGAGAGGATGCTCCTTTCCATCTACCTTGTATAGTGGATGCCACATGATCACTGAATTGCAGAAGCATTTTGTTGCTGTGTTTTCCCCTTTCTTTTTCATTCTCCATCCGATTCCTCTGGAAACCCTGCTTTGGAAGGAGAAAGTCTAACCTTGAACTTATTGCAAAGAAAACGTAAAATAAGTCCAAACTCGCTGCTTACCTGCTACTAAAATTACTTATGAGATTGGATTTTTTTACATACTGCTCTCTTTTTTCAAACTCCTCTTTTTAAGACTGAATTCCAACAACCTGAGGCCTACTTCCTGAATCCTTTCACCATTCAGCAGTATCGTGATAGAGCAAATGACGTCAAAGAAAATGAGTGTTGGATATGTGTATTTGGGCCATTCTCCGGTATATCTTCTCTCTATGTTTAACGAAAAAAATGAAGCTAGTTTCTCTTTAGAGATAGAGGCGTCGATGTTACAGAAAGTGTGTTCAATCCTCCTGAATGGGGTGCGGATCCGATGCCGCAGGTAGCGTCAGTTGGTGAAGTGACGTTAAGCATTTCTAGTGGTACAAAAAAGGAGGTCGTGATGATATCATCTACATCTGTACCGCTCCTCGTGGAGTAGATCCCGCATCCAACCAAATCTTTGACCAGGGAACAGGAGAATCCCAACCACCGCTGGCTAAAACCAAAATGTAAAAGGTTACCAAACAAGCCCTTAAGTGAAGTGGTTTCTGGTAGTTTTGGTCCTAACCAACCACCCCTGAACACTAGCTTAATGATCTTTACTGATGTGGTTCTTCTGTTGATGCATAACAGGTCACTGCATGTGCAAGATGCAACTCGAAGAAAGGTCAGAAGACATTAGAGGAAACAAATATGAAGCTCACTAAAGTCCCCAAGGTATTTTGATGTTTGGCTTGTTTGGTATAGTATCTTTTCTTAAATGTAAATGACACAAGTGAGTCTGGCTACAAACTGATGACAAGACTGCATCCAACTGATCTCACAGGCTCCGAAAGACTATGACATACTTGCCATACCGCTGACAAGTGCCGCAATTAAAATGCTGAAAATGAGAAGGGGAACTCCTGAAGAGTGGCTCCAATACTTATCAAAGCCTTCTTCAGAGCCATAACATTCATGGATTGTTGCAGTTGTACATTTATGTGCTTCGTCCATGTTAGATATGTGCTCACCCTTGGTGCTCAAGTCTCCTAAAAGCACCACCTCATTGCTGATTTGCTTGATTTGCCTGAAGAATTGTAAAATATTCATGTACAGTAACTCCATATCTGATCTAGTATAAACACTACCTTGGTTTAGGCCTTTTATTGTATAAATTTGAAAATTCAAAGTTGTACAAGAGATGCATGATCTCAAAAACATATTCATCAGTTTAAAGCCAGCAGCTTGGTTCAGGTGGACCGGTGGTTATAAATTGATAATTAAGAACCGTGAACCTTTTCGGTTCAATTTGCCCAGCCCTAAGGCAGATTATGCCCCCTCAACTTTAGTACCCATTCAACTCCTAATTCCGGTTTGAACTGGTTTGGGTGGAGTGGAGGATTTTTTTTTTTATAGGTCGAACGAGTGGAGTAGAGGATAACCAGTCAAGGAAAATGGAAAATACCCATAAACACCCTTTGTTAGAAAAATTAGTAAACTTAAGGAAGCTACAGAAGTTAATGTTAGTGAGAAACAAGACTAACAATTGGGTCCATGGATTTTTTTTCTTGAAAACAGTGATTTTAAGTGTATGACAATGGATGGAGTTTAAACGGGATTATTTCTTATTTCTTTCTTTTTGGTTTGTCTTGTTATGCAACCAAAATCCAGGGGTGATGATTGTTCTTGGAAGGTAATAAATCTTCAAAAAGAATTTTCAGCTGAAAATAACGTTTTCTGAGTGATTTCCAAACTAGTGGTGCTATCGAGCCTGAAACTGACTAATTCTCCTCAGATCACAAATGCATCAAAATACAGGAAGGGAAAGAACCAAAGAAATTGTACATTTCTTCGTGCTCTGAGGGGCAACAAAACACGTGCACACAAAATCGGTATTGTTATTATAACAAATACTTTCTATAATTTTAGCTTATAGCACCATCGTCATTGCTTTCCAACAAATCTTCAACCTTACTGCTCAAGGGGAGAACTTCCGATGGCTGCCTCTTCTTTATCCTCTTCTCTTTTATCATTTACTTCTTTTCCCTGCACTGGTTTATCATCAGGCTTTTCTTTTGCCCGCACCTGGTGGCCCACTATATTGACTTCTACTGATAGTTCAGCATGTTCTAGATTTAATTCAGATGGCATATGTTCAGTCATTTGGTCTGGCCCTGCTACAGTACCCTCTTGTCTGCACACCACTTCCTCGTCTCTCTCCCGATGCTGATCACCACATGGCTCGATAACACCACCCTGTGGGAATTTCATACCATCAGGAGTATCAGTTATCACCTCCCCTTCACCAGCCTCTTGATGGCCTGTCTCATTGACCACCTTTACATTGTGGAGAGGTTCCGAAATAGAATCTCCATCATTATAATCACTCCCTGTATTCACTTCCAGAACAGAAACTGTCTCACCCAGGTCTGGTTCTTCCATTTTGCTTTCTACTTCTGATTCACTTTCAGCTGCATTTGTAGTGGCGGGAAAAGACTGGAAAGCATCCCAATCATCTTCATCCCCTTCATCCTCTTCTTCCTCTTCAATTATTTGATCATCAGAAACGTAATGTGTTGTGGTGGCTGCTGGTGGAGGAGGTTTCTCTTTACTTGCCTCCGTTGGCACTGGTAATTTTATCTCTAATGATGGAGTTGTGGGCTTCATCTGTGTTGCATTATGCTCTTGTGTCACAGACGCACGGATGAACCCCTGAAAAGAGAAAAAGGGATCGCATTGAAAAACATAATTTTTGAAAAAGACCCATCCAATAATGTAATTTTAGATCAAGAGCAACGTCAAAAAATCCCAATCTTCAATCTTCAATAGCAAAAGCATCCAACAATCATCATATGTTCATTTTAATCTTTACATATAATATTACTTCAGATTTTTTTGTAATGAATGTGTATGTAATTGTACACAAAGAAACAAAAAGGAAAAGACACCTGAAGTTGTTGCCGGTGTGCTACAGGCATAGACAGCAACACATCCTTGAAGTGAACTGCTGAGGAAGGAACTTGAGCAAGATGAGAAACAAGCCTTACAGCAGTGCTTCTTAATGTATTGATTTCCTGTCAATGATGCATAATTTAAAAAATCATCAGTCAAAGAAGTGATGACATGCAATTTAAATTCCTGTCAATGATGCATAATTTAAAAAATCATCAGTCAAAGAAGTGATAAGAT
Source organism: Prunus padus (assembly GCA_024362665.1). Lineage (NCBI taxonomy): Eukaryota > Viridiplantae > Streptophyta > Magnoliopsida > Rosales > Rosaceae > Prunus > Prunus padus. The sequence goes on from JANFAM010000008.1 coordinate 31,606,709, forward strand.
GCAATGTAAATTTCAGAGGCTGCTTATTATATCACCTGCGAAGAACCTTCTTCTGAAGCCTTGAAAACCACAACTACAGCTTCCAGGAGTAAATTCATAAAACCTCTCTGACATTCACTAGATTTTGAAAGTGTTTGCAGCACTACTAGGAGTCTTAAGCATTCACCAGCAACAGTTGCTGATTTTTCAGTTACAGGTTTCTGTCAAGAAAAGAATAGTAGAGCTCCTTCAGAATTACAAAATCAAAGGCAGAAAAGGAAACAAGGTTATAATTTGTAAATGCAAAAGATATCTGAGAGGATATTCGGAAACACCTTTAACGTATTCTGGATTATCACAAAAAAATCGGCAGCAAGTTCCCCAACAAAAAGCATTAAAAAAGTGCTGTCCTCTACATTTGTGGCTTTTTGTACCAAACCTTTTAGCACTTGTAACCCAATTGTTTGAATCTGTGCACAAAATTGTTTTTCAGTTGTCTCATGCTTGGAAAAATTGACTATAATGGTATACAGCATGCATATGGATGTACCTGTCTATTTGAATCAGAGAGTACAGTTTGGACACATTTGGTGCAATATTTAAACATAGTAGTATAATAGACCGAATCACCATCCGTATTCTCTTGAGGATAATCCATTTCATAACCCAGCTTCGCAAATGATATAATTTGTTCAAGAGAGAAAGCAAGCTTTGTTTGCTGTAATATGTGCAAGTCAGAGCTCTTATTCTCCTGCAGATGAATGCACTTAATGCAATCCTTGGTCAAGTCAGTGATCACATTCAAACAAGTTCGCAGTATTTTACGCATATGAAGAATACCATCTTCACCAACACCGGATTTATCTGCAATTTGAATTTTGATTAGCCAGAATATACTTTATTAATCAAGAAGCGAATGTTTTACTAACAATTTGGTATAATCTTTAATGTGAATATAGAGGGAAGGCACAAAAAAAGCCTCAAATGGATGTTTAAATTATGTGGGAAAATAATTTGGCAAAAGGAAATGGAGCAATCTTCTTTTTTACTTAGATTAGATAAATAAAGACTCGTTAGATCCAGAATACTCACCAACAATAAATCTTTTCAATAATAGGCCTGTGCACTTGAAAAATTCGTCCACCTTGGAGAAACAATACTCAGTAGAGGCTTCTCTGATTCCCTTGTAACCAATTAAAAGAAATGCTAATGCTGCTGATACTAGTTGTGTCTGCATCTCAAAACATGCAGTTCCGTGAAAACATGATAATTAGCAATTAACAGTCATTATGAAAAAATAACAAGGAAATTATAACATTAGAAAGCATATGCAATATAAATAAACACATAATGAAACTCAAAGACAGTAATCTGTACGCCACAGAAAATATAGCAGCGGATACATCTTACGCACCTTTGGTTGAAAACAGTTCACAAGTGTTTTTGCGGTGATAAATAATACGGAAATCAAATCCTCCCGGGGTTTGTCCAGAGATGATGTATTACTACAGAACACAAAAAGTAAGAACCTTCAGCTAATTGGGAGTGATATCAGAAGGTTAAATTAAAAGACAAAAAAATAAGTTCAAATGTTTGGTAGATTCCAGTACCTTTGAAACACTTTATAAAGGTAAGCCAAACAAAGTTCCATTGCCAAATAGGCAAAGTTGTCCGCTTCATAAAAAGATTCAGGGCAGTTCTTCACAATCTATTTAAAGAACAAAACAAAACTACAATTCAGAATCTGTGACTGACACATTACACACATAGAACTAGTCTCTTATTAAAGGTCTATATACGCGGATCCCTTTTCTTTTGTTTTTTTGGTTAATACATGGATCCCTTTTTGAAATTACAACCACATCTCTGGTGCACAGTTTTCATAACACATCGAAATATTCAGCCAACAATATTACACAATATAATTCCTACGAAGCCAAAAGTAAATAGAAAGCAACTTATTGTTCTGCAGATCCACATATGAACTTTATAGAAAGACCTAAAGTTTAGCAAAGTGCAAATGGTTCTAGAAAATATATCAGTAAGATGTGTAAAAGGGCATGTCGGCTGTTGCAGCCTGCGGGCGGATGGTACCAAAGGAACTGGAAGAGTAACTTAATACATCATAATGCTCTGAAAGTAAATGACTCACAACCCAATGGAAAATTCAGCCTCACTTAATTGGTAAGAAGAAAGACTTCACATGCATCATCTTAGCATATGAAGGATCAACACAAGAAGCAATGTAGATACTCATCAAAATACTAAAATAAACAAAAGGCTTAAATTATCTAACAAGAGTTTTTTATATATATTTACCTGTGATATAACAGACACTGAAAGACTATCCCACGAATTATCCATGCACATAGAATATGAGAAAACCTGCATCAGTCTCAAAGGCAAGTTAACAGGTGTCACGTTGGATGGTTAGGGTAATATTAGAAAAACCAAAGCTGGTGACTTAACAATTCAAAAGCGACATAAACAGGAGAGACATACAGGTACCACTAATGAGTGGCATGTCATTCACCACCATCATATCCCAATTATTTTCCATTTCTTAAACAGATAATTTGCAATTTCAGAGATTACATTACAGAGTTGGTATTTACTTTCTCTTCTTAAATTTTTTTTATTTCATTTTATGAAGAATATGACTATGAATAACTCAATAGCATGAGTAATTAATAGAAATCAATTTACTCTTAAAAAATCTACCATATCACACCACACTGAGAGACAATGTAATACTACATCTTTAGAGAATGTTTACAGAATATAAACATAAAAGGGAGGGGCCTCAAAATTTTGAAAAGAGAGAAAATAATGGAAGAACGAGGAGACCAACAAGGATCCAAGGATTTGAAGAAAGTGTGGCAGTTCTGTTTTCTTTTTCTTTAGATCAATTAAAAAGCAGTAAAGCTGTCATTTCAGGTCGTATTGAAGATGATCACTTCCTACATAAAATTGCATATGAGAAAATGTGGCTATTTTCATGCGATGCCCTATGCACACCCTATATCTTTTGGGAGTATATAAGAAGAGGAAAAGAAATGGATAGCCACCTGCAGCAGTTCTCTGCATATGTCCATAGTGAGAAATCCCGCACTGGCAAACCTTTTTGTCGACAGAAACTGGAAGACCGGTAAAGCAATCTCATATAACTTAATTCCTGGGGAACATAACTCTTCACTAGCTGAACTTCTGCCATTACTAGCTTTGATATAAGAAATTGGATTTTTCAGTTCACCAAGGGTTGAAAATTGTCCCTGAAATAAAACAAGCAGAGCAAATCCCCAAATAAACTGATATTCTTGATTCCAATTCAACCATACTATGTTCAGACAATAAGCTGTTCCTTGATGTATTTTCAGTAGTGGATTTTGAATATTCATTCTCTTCAAGATTTACAGGTACTGCATCCAATGCAATTGCCTGCAATATTACTGGCCAGGATTCTTCCAAGCAAGGCTGCAACTTTGATGATACCAGAGGTGACTGAATTCCATCAAGAAATGGATTCCACTGAAAGAAAAAGGAAAGATAAGATAGTAGCCACAAAGACATTAAAAATTTCATGCATGTAAAAACAAAGGACAAATGCAAAAGAGAAAAGCTAGTAGTTTCCTTAACACTCAGCTGACCTTTGTCTTGAGATGCAAACACAAGAATACATAACTGTAGTCCTTCAAAACTCTAATCCAGTACTTCCCAAGCATGCTTGAACTCTTTGAAAATAATGGTAACAATGCTACATATTCATCTGGAACCATACTATGGTCTCTCCTCAAGAACGCATATGTATAACATTTGAGAGAGGCATGAGCAGCAAGAAGTCTTATCTTGATCTACATTACAATTAATCAATTAGTTTTCCTCTAAAAGGTAAAATGGATTCATTCAATCATGAAAAAAGTTATCAATAACAATTGAATTTATATACCTTGCATGAGACCCATTCTGCAAATGAAGGATAATACAGGTCCTTGAAGTCATTCAATGGTCGTGAAATCAATGAATATAAGCGTTTAACAGCAATCCGATCGCCCTTGATCATTCCGCTAGTCAGTATCTGTATTTTTCACAATCCATTTTACATTGTCTTCTACACTAAAAAATTAATTGGAAGACAACTAGGAAAAGTTAAATCTTATTTGTCTTCACTGAGAACCTTTGTAGCGAGCTGGAAACCTGCTTCCAATAGAATAGGGCCAGAGGACGAATCTAAGGCAGTGCGGACAGCAGATACTAGCTGGGCCTGAATTTCAAATAGCCTTGATTATAGAAAGATTCACAAAATTCAAAAGTAAAAACCCATCAAACTTCCCCCAATCCAAATAAATAAATAAATAACTGAAAAGTCCTGTCACATAATTCAAAAGTAAAAACCCATAAGATGCATCTTTTTGAGATTTGAAACGTAGCTCCTGAAATCTATTGGAAGCAAGTGAAAGAAAATCACAACCACTTGTATCACTATACCTGATACTGTTCCAGTAGGAGGTGTCCTGGTAGCTCCGGGTCATGTGTCTTTTCAAACTGTTCCCAGCATCACAAGACAGTACTAGTTATGAATAAAAGGCACTACATGATATAAGCAACAAACAAATAGGCAAAATTAAAATAAAAGACTTTGCCCAACAGAATGGACAATACAGTGTTTTCCCTTCTCAGGTCAATGGGGGTGTAAATTAAAAGACAGCAAGACAAGAAAGGAGGAGTGGTAATGCTTAAGAGAAACTATACTTCCATCTCAAAGATTTAGGTAAAATGAAAATAGAAGTCAAAGAATTACAGACTATTAGAAAATATGGTGTAGAAGAGGTATTAAGAACTACATATTGAGACATGATTTTCAATTAGATTAAATAATTATTTTCTTTAAAATTCAGGAACACGACAAAGCCAAGCAAAGTTGGGGCAAGGCTTGAACTTTTAAGAGCTCAACCATAACTCACAACTGTATTTACAGATTTCTCTATTCCTACAGTGTACATGTACCACTTGCACAGTTGTACCCCCGTACAGCTAGTTATTTCGACCCCTAATAACATCAGATCACACAGTTAAACAGATTCCCTGCAAAAAACATATTTGGAGCAAAAACTGAGGTTTTCTCTCAATCAGTAATTAAGAAGCATAATGAGCAAATTTAAAAATAAAATAAAAATTACGGACACACTAAATCTTCACAAACAAGTGGTGCTGCGGTGATATATATATGTATGTAGAATAAGCACGTCTGATACAAATTCACCTTATCTGTAATGGTACTCAGAAGTCCTACACCAATTGGCTGCATGTTTTCAAACTGGATCGTGCTTATCTATGAAAAGTAACATGAAAAGAATGTCAACTCTAACATGCATTTTGGGCTTTGATATGTCATGTAATAAAACACAAAACAAACTTCACATCCAGCACCTGGTAAGCAAGTGCTATAAGTTCTTGTATATGGAGAACGAGCCAATCACCAGAAGCCTGTCCATTAGTAGGTTGGCTCCTTGCAGCACAAAGATCAAAATGAGCTGGATTCTTTCCAACAGCTCTAGGTAGGTAACTCAAACACCTACATAGCAACAAACTACTAAGTTAACTAAACGAAGAATACAATAAGCTAAGAAAAAGTTCATGACTGGCTCTTTGAAAGGGAAGAGGGGCTTGTGCCTTGGTAAGTGTCAAACCCAAGAGGGTATCTAAAAGCGCAGGCTATAAACATTTACATCTTTCTTCTAGTTCATATGGTATGCACACTATAACTATTTTATGCTGAAAGCAATTTCTTTCATCTGATTTTAAATTAAAACTTTAAAATCATTCACAAGTTTCTTTAATTATTATTTTCTTGACATCCATAGCATAATACTCTTAAGTACTTCTCCTCTGCTGGACTTTCTTGTTTCTTTTTTCTTTTATAAAATATTTCATTTCTGCCTTAGTGGAATCTTGTACGACACATACACTCAGGTTGCATTCTTCAACACATGTGCAGGGCACGTTTGTGGGCATGCATGTGTGCAATAGATTTGATGCATGGAAAATATCATCACATACTCAGCAGCAAAAACTCTGGTTCGGTATCTGAGGTGTTTATCTCTATTAAGAAAACCATGGGGTATGCCTGTAGCGCTAGAAACCATGTTCTCATCGTCTTCTCCAAAATTTGAACTTGGGTCACCATCTGTGCCCTTTGAAGGATCATTTTCTAAACTGTTACTACTATCAGCATTTCTGCTCATTGATGTGGCAAGAATCTGAGAAAGATTTCAACAATTCACTGCATTAGGACTTACATTGTCAAAGAAACAGCATTGAGTCATCATACAGAAGTAATTCTATTGACCAGGACAGTACAGTTTATAGGTATACATATTACAAAGTCTTCTTCCATCAAGAAACAGAACATGCTCTTTAATCAAGAAAACAGTGGATTAAACTGATTTACAAGTACTATAAATCTTTAAACAAGAACCAAGGTCAATGCAAAGACTATTCAGATATAGTTTACAAACAATATTGTTGAAAACGCTACTTTCTATGACATTCTGGGAAAAATAACCAAAAAAGGAGCTTACCACATTACGACATATTGATATCCAATGAGATGGACAGGAAGGGCATGATGCAAAGAGTAATCGAATTATTGTGGTGCGCGCCAGATCCCCTATCCTACAAGGAAAGAAACAATCTAAAGCATAACCATATAGGGGGATATAGATAAAATTTTAAGATGAATTTCAAACAAAAGATAGAAAATAGAACACACGACAAGAAACCAAAGTAAGAGCGAAGTAATAAGTGTGTAGAAGAATTTTTTTTAACATACTCAGAATCAGTTTCTTCATCCAGCATATGAAATAATTTCTCTTCTATTTGCTCAACAACAATGGAAACCTGTATTATAGAGTATCAGAGAACGATCTGAATTATTGTGATCAGACTTTTCAATTTGATGATGGAAACTAACATGAGGGCATACCGGATCTTTTTCAATTAGATGTCGTAGTGTGGAAACAGCAAGATGCCTTAAAGCTGGCTGCTTGAAAAAGAAAAAGAAAAGGTAAAGCATAGTACTATGGAAAGAAGCAGAATATACAAGCACAAGACCTTCACCGGTCACAGAAACAAAACCTGTCTTGAGGACAAAGTAGGTAGAAGAGTTTGCACATGGGTGTGCACAGAAACAGCTTGTGGAGCAAAAAGAACAAGTTGTTGGGTAAAGCGTACACTCCTGCAAGAATCATAGGTTTTGAATGGAACCAACTTCTATTCTCTAACACAGAACCAAAACCAATGACTGCAGAACAGAACATATTACACGAAAAACACACAAGGGTTGATGAAATTGGACTACATACTCGAGGATAGTTGCTGTTTCTTGCCCAGAGCTTATCTCTGAAACAACAGACTAGAAAGAAAAATCAACAAACTCGTCATTCCATGAATTAACTATTATATTAATGAAAAGAGAAGATAGTTATTCTGCTGCGCTTTAAAAACAAACCTAAAACTTAATCAGCATGTCCTGGAAGTCAATTCCAAGAATGATACATATTAGCATTAAAACACAAGCCCAGTGGCAATGGAAAGCTTCAAGAAATAATACCTTGCAACGTGAAAAGAAAATACTGCCAGGGGCAAGTTCAGGACCAAGAACAGCAACAATAGCATTTATAAGGCGGCCAACACCTTGCTGAAGTGCAACCCATCCATTCTCCTCAGACAAAAGAATGTCCAGAGCAAGGCCAAGTACAGCCTACAAAGAAGCAGAAATGTGACAAGAGAACATTGTTCAGTAACTACAGACTAACAGTTCATCTGATATGAGATACAAAATTAAGATGACAGTCTGCTCTAACAACAAAGCCCAACCAAAAAGATAAACATAGTTGGAAGTTTTCAGTTAGCACTAAATAAAGACAACCCTAGCAGTTATATATTTAAAATAAGTAAAATCACTTTTCAGCACACAACACAAGAAAGATCTAAACTACACTCAGTAAGACAAGAAAATTGATGTACCATATTGCACTGCAGAAAATTATCAATTAATCAACACCACATTAACAAACGGCATTAATCAACACCACTACCTTTGATAGTTTACATACAGTCAATCAGTTATAGAGTCTGACTTTTATTACGAAGTATCACATTGCCTCAGAGATACCTAGGTTAAAGAGCATGCCAAATATTTCTATAAAATCACTTGAGGTCTTGAACAACAAAATACTCATGCATCAAAGAAGTAGCAAAATAAAAAGAAAGAAAAGATACATTCTAAATCAAAGATGTCATAAGTAAATACTCCCATCTCACATGAGTGCTGGACAGATATTAACATAAGAAGATATTACAATGGTGGCAAATTTACCTTCCCCTCTTTTGCCACAATTATATACAGATTATGCCAATTTATAAAGCATTACTTAACACGCTACAATCATCAAGAATATGTTTACCTGGACATGAGATACATAGGACAAGCCAGCAGCTTCAATAGTTAACAGAAGCCCATGCAAAGACCAGATCTGTAAACCAGCTATTGAACTTTTAGAAAGCAAAGAAATTGAGCTCACAGTTGAAGGCACTAAAGTTGACAATGCCATGCCTCCTGCACTGCAGGGAAAATACACAAGGACAGTGAGAAAATGTACGACTTCTCACTTGAGATATATGGCTCACCGTTAAAAGAATCACTAATTTTAAAATATTAAAATTTCAAAACAAAAAATATTGAGAAGGATATCAAGTTACCACTGTCTTAAATTCTTCATCTTTAAAGAAAAAATTATTCAAGCACTACACGAGTGAACAACTCAGGGAAAGGCGAAAAAATTGTTCAAAAAGAAGCTGCAATCTCATCCTAAAATCTGGATGTGATGTAAATACTTTAACAATATATAAACCTACTTTCATTATTCATCAAGTGATCATCACAATTGTCTCCCCCAAATATGACCTAGAAATCTACTGGAAATACAATGACTAGTGAGTTGTAACTACATTTTAAGGAACTTTTTAAATTTAACAGCACAAGGGAGGTACAACCCAAGTGTCACACTACGACACCAACCTTTGGGCATGTATCTGCTTCCGAGAAAAGAAAGTAAAAGAAAGCAATAGAACATGCTTGTCTATGTGTTAATTAGAGAACCAATCAAAGAATATTTCTGTAACGATTCAGAAATTCTGAATAAAGTTGCATTAAACCTTTTTCATGGGCAGACATAATTATTACGATGGATCACATACTTTTTCAACCTTGAAGTAACATAAAAAGGACATAACTAACAAAAACACAGCTGTTCACGCCAACAAAATTATGCGAAAAATAAATTGAGAAGTTCAATATGTCACCTGCGATGAATGCAGCCAAGAGCAAAAGCAATTGATCCAGCATAGTTTGAATCTGTGGCCCCAGTTAGGTCACCAAGCATAGATCTAGTCTGTTTGTGACCCAAAACAATGAATCAGAGAGAGAGAGAGAGAGAGAGAGAGAGGGAGGGAGGGAGGGAGAAAAATCTGAAAGAAAACTGAGAACACACTTAGAAAATGAAAAGATGCATAGGCAGCAACATGACAGCATTTAAAGAACATAGGTGATGTTTGACACTGAAATGAACTAACCATTCTTGCTGTAAAGATATCATTTCCAAGACGAGCTAAAAGACCAAGACATTCTGATGAAGCCCTACGTTGTGATGGACAGATGTCTCCCTCTGCCAGAATACTCTGTGAAATCGGGATACAAATGTCAGTACAGATGTTGTGAGTACGACATTTCCTGATCAATAACATATCTAAGTATCTTACGAAAACTAGGCACCTGAAATATGGCCTGTGCTGAATTTAGTATTTCAAGTGATAATGGCTGGGGACGTAAGGAAAGCAAAGCCTGACAAAAGCATTCAAACATGAATTAAGGTCACACCCTGTGAAGTACGATATAGTAGATAGAAAAGAAGAACCAGAACCTTAAATCCCGAAAGTAACCCCACACATATATTGGTTATGCTAGCTACATGCCATGGTTGCTTTTTTCCAGCTTTCAGACACTGCTCAATCATTCCAAGAAGTGACAGCATCCCACCACTATCCTGGGATATGAATTCCAACTGATGTTAATAACCAGTCAATCACTCATAAGAAAAGGCAAAATATGACACATTTCCCTACCTGAGAAGCAAACATGATGCCAAAGCAGAGGAGCATCTGGTTCACCAATGTCTTGTTTACTGGTTCCGGCTTCATGGTCAAGTTTAAAAAGTAAATATCTATATTGACAGAAACATGTCTCTAGTAACCTAAGTACAGGAGCAGACTTAAATAGCTTTATTATATTAACAGAAGCACAAATAAATAAATCTGACTTACAACAGTAAACAAACCATCAACCAGAAAGAAAGAACTATTACCTGAGGAAAGCTAGAAACATCGTTCTCCCAGACACAGGGCATAAGGCCATCCTTTCCACCTTGAAAAGCACGAAGTTCGTCTTCAAACCAATCCCTGAGTAAACACAATTACCAAGAAACAAATATCACATTAATTGAAAAAAAAAATTGAAACCAAGAAGAATATGACTGGAAGCTGGCTTAAAACAATCAAATATTATACATGCAGTAATGTTGTCAAACTTTCTGACCAAATGAAATTACGATGTTCAGTAATAGTTTTAGAAGAAGCCCATGGAAAGGTAGATTTACCTTCCAGGAATCCAGGGACCCAACCATGCATCTCTTTTGTCTAACAGAAACCTCAAGCATGTGCTTTCTTCGCATCCAGAAGCCTCTCTTTTATGTTAGCAACAAGGAACAAACAAGTCAGATACAAAAACAACAAAAGTCAATTCAAACATAACAAATTAAATAGGAGTTGACATTATTTGTCCTCTTTTTTCTTTTGAATACAAACAATATATATTCAAAAAGAATGGGAACAAGTGAGGGGACAAGAAGTCCACAAACAGAAACAAAGGGGACCAGAACAAGCAAAAACAAAAGAGATACAACGCCCAGGCCACAAAACACAGAGCCCCTCAAACAAACACTATCAAAGAGGACACCCCCTTAAAGAACTACAGCCTTGAGATTGAAAGTGATTGTAGGATAGTGTTGAGCGAAAACACTCCAAGACCTTGTCGTTGATGGACTATGCGACGGCACACACACAGACCCCTTGAGAATAAAACACACACCAAACCACAAAGTAAGCAATCCCACAAGAACACAAAGATTTATAGAGGTTCGGCCTCCTGCCTACGTCCTCTTGGTGATCCACCCGAGAAATTCACTAGTATGTAAGAACAACTTTGGTTACAATCAGGAACCCCCTTAGCTCTCACAAGAACCCTAGATCTCTTTTCTCTCACCCTTGGAAATACTCAAGAATTCACCCTTGAATTCTGTCTTGTGTTTCTCCCTTGAAAATTCACTCTTGAATTTTCCTCTCTATTTGTGCTTCTTATGCTTATTAAAAAAACCTTGTCCTAAAGTGCCTATTTATAAGTATAGGACTTTAGTACAATCATACAAGGAATAGGAAACCTAAAGGATCCCAAAACAATTAGAAGATCCAATCCAAATCTAACAAGGATTCCTAAACAATGAGAAAACCTAGTCCAAATCTAATAAGGATTCCATCCTTCCTTCTATGGTGAGCCAATCTTCAACAGATAGGATATATCCTTAAATGCAGGGGAGGTGGACGCCCATAGGGCAGCCCAAAACTTGACCCTATCCCACATCTCAAGCACTCCCACTCCCTTATAGACCTCGAAAATTCGCCTATTTGTCCTCTTTTTCAAGACAGAAGAAAAGTAGAAATCAAATGCAAGGTAATGTGACAGTAAAATAGGCAGCTAACTTTACATGAATGGACTTGTGCAAATTTGAAGAACCAGGGGGTGGTCATTCTTATATGCCGTTGGATCAGGAAGAGACTGGTACGCTATTAATGTCCTGACAATAAATATATCCAAAGCAGGCTTCACATTTGGCAGTTCCTTGGCCGCTATCAGTGATATATATGATAAAGCCCTGCATGGCATTGGCATCACAACTCAGAAAATTGTTTTGAACATAATGTAAAAGTAACACAGCTTCTAACTTGAACTGAAGCATATGCAACGTTGTAACAGCAAGAAATGTAGCGTCCAGAACAAGTATTGAATTGATTACAGTAGAGAACAAAATCGAGATAAATTGAACTTGCAAAATGAACTTACCTACTAAGGTATACAAGGACAGGGTGAACCAAAATCCCATTATTCACGTCATTAGGAGAAAGGAAGCATTTCAGAAATGCGGTTAGTGCATCAATTGCAGCAGACCACATGCTACAACAGGAAAAAGTGGAAGTCAGAGATATGTAATTATTCACAAAAGCATAAGTCATTTAAATGAGTTCTGCCATTAGAATCAACAGCCCAATTAGGACGCAAACAAACCAATGACAAAGAACGAGTTTTACATGTTTTCTGGATCAATAGCGCATGTGGAGTTTTGGGTGATATGTTACATTGGTGGTTTTTTAGGAAATTAAAAACTTATACCAACCACTTGAACTTTAAATGAAAACATACAGTCAGATATAGGTTATTTAAGATATTTCATATTGCCAGAAAAATATCGAAAATTAATAAGAGTGTATGTGTCTTATATTTGCAACACTTGCACTGCACAGATGGAGTAAAAAGGCAAAATGTTGAACCATAAGCCTGGCCCAAGAAGGGCAGCAAGACAGTTCAATCGTACTGCAATGGCATTAAATACATTGATAATCTCAAAAGTTTGGAGACAGATGCAGGAAGTGCAGTAAACTGAGATAGAATTTGAGGAATAAAGAATATTTGAACATTCATTAGATAATTAGAAGTAAGGACATACCCAGTATACAGAAATTAGCGCATAGCTTACCGAATCCTACATATCAAATCTCCAGTTTGGGTAGTTTCATTGTCTGGATTTCCACTAAAGAGAGAAGCCCACAAGGAAAGAATATCAAAAACCTGGTCTTCAAGCTCCTGCATGCATGAAGACGAGCCCCTTAACTACAAATAGTTCCTTTTTATTTCAAGAATACAGGCTCCCTGGCATCTGACTTGAAGGGTAGGGATGGAATCGGTGATTTGACTGAACATTGCATAGTGAAAAAAATTAAAAGATACTGAAACGATCTTCTACCTCCTTTGGCATAGAAGCTAACAGGGATGACAAAAGTAACCACCCAGCTTCTTTTTCAATTGTAGCTGCCAGAGGGTTCCGACTAGATTCATTTATCATTTTCTTTGAAACTTCAAGAATTGACCTGGGCAATCTGGGAGAATAACATTCGAAGACTAGCTTTTAAGAAACCACAGTTCATGGTGACAGGAAATGAACGCGTGGAATGTAACAATGACCATAACAACATAAATCTATTGCCAAATACAAAACAGCGGAATTGAAAGGCCAAGATAATAGGCCAGGCAGTATATATGGCATAAAGATAAAAAAGAACATGAAAATAAAAAAATGAAACTGCTCCAACAATTGATGCGATGTAAAATGTAAACATTACAGATTTCGACCACGCAACCAATGACCAGTGTGCCAAATATATCTCTCCTTTCATGGATATAAGGGCTGTAATGATAAATAAGATGACACCATTACCTAGCGGGAAACCAAGAGGTAATTTGGGGGAAATGGACACCAGAGCTGCTAACACAGTAGCTTGACCATGCAAAGAATCAAGCTCTAATTGCAAATTGCTCCCTGAAAAACATAAATAAGAGCAAGCTACTTAACTGTTATCATAGTTAATAGATAAAATTCCAAAGAATGCTTACAATCAACTCATAGAAAATAACACTGAAAAGTTTATCATTATTCTACTGACACAACATCCTAATAGTGACTTTCTCACTTTAAACTGTGCTCTGAAGACATTGGTACTTTAAAAAAGTTGCAAAAAGTTGCACACTTCATCAAGGACCAAGAAAACATGGTAACAAGCAGTAATTTACTAGGGAGACTATATGTAGAAGCATCAACCAAAAGAGATACAACCAGCTCAGCTCACTCAACAGACCCTTATATTAACATGGTGACACAATACAATCTTTTGGGTGGCTTAGATGAAAAGAAATAACAGGATTTTCAGAAGCAAAAGTGGACCTGTATAATACTTTGTAATACTTTTTAATTTTTACAGGATAGGGTTAGCTTTTGTGCATCGTTATGGACCTCAGTTTCTAATGAAATTAGACTGCCATTCTTCTTCTTGAATCTGGACTGCGAGCCAGTTCCTTAGATTCTTTTTGTGTATTTGTTTGAGGTAGTAGCTGTGTCCAAGCGTTGTGTTGCTGTTTCACTGTTCATATAAAGTTTGAGTGAACAATGGGTGGACTTCTTGTTCACTGGGTTTCTATGGTTATTGTTTTCTTTTTGCGGCTGCTGTTCACACTCCAAGTTTGTCATTATGCACTACAAACTCAATATTTTATTGTTTTCAAGCACTCACAGAAAGAGTGCAGAATGAAATTCTGGGACTGGGAACAGTATTTCCCTTTTTCATAAAATTATTTATATTAAACAGATGATTGGGAGTAAGCTGCTTGAGGAGAATGGGAGTAAGCTGCTTGAGGAGAATATCTTTATGTCAAAGTTTTAAAAACTTTGCAGTAAAATTAAGTCCATGTGTTTATAATGATATTACTAATCATGAAACAACATAGTGAAGAAACACACTCTTGAACACACACACACATATATATATATATATATATATATATATATATGTGTGTATGTATTTAATAGAAACAATATATATTCAAAAAGAAGTGAACATGAGAGAGGACGAGTAGTCCACAAACAAAAATACAGAAGAACACAAACAAAAGAAAACAGTAGCCCAGATCACAAACAACAGACCACCAAACACCGAACCCAGATCACAAACAACACACTCTTGAATATATGACACATATATTATCAGAAGATGGATAAATTGACCAGAAAACAATAAAATGAAGTCTGAAAGACATAACAGTTCACTTCACGGCATCACCTTCTCAAACGACACATTTTCTCTCAAAGCATTCAGCATGGTCACACCATAAGAAATTAAACCACCAACACAGGTGGGATCAACCTCAGCCAGTGCACGCAATGTCAAAGCAGCCTCAATTCGTACCTGACAGATTATCAATTCAAAATTCAACTAGGAGAAATCATATCAATGAAAAGGGCATAATATTTTAAACACTGCTGCATTGGGCATGACGAGATAATTTAATTATCATGCATAATATGCCATTCACATCAATGCCGCAGTTAAACCAATTTGCAAAATAAATAAAAGATAAAAAATAAACAACAATTGAGAGCAAGAGCCAAATAAGAAATCAAGAGCTTACAAGTTGAGAAGAATGAGAAACTGCTGCAACAACAGTGTTGTCAAGAACTTCTTTAAATTCAACTGGAACCTGCAAATAGATAGAGCAAGCACAATGTAACTAACTACCTACAACAGGAACAACTAAACAACACAGTGTTCTTTCCTTCTATGATGTCAATCAGCAAGAAAGACATACAAGTTATTACTGATAAGGTCAGCATAGCATATTAATATTTTAACGGAATAATTCCTCAGGTGATAAATATGTGAATACCATAATCTTTACCGGGCAAACATTAAAATTTGGCATTCATAGTACATATCATTATAGAGACACTTACCTCTCCCAGTGTTTTCAGGGTATATGACGCGGCACGTAGAGCAGCAATTTTCATGGAAGGACTGCCATCTAGAGACATAAGCTGCAAGTTTCATGAAAATTTTAACTTTACAACAGATAGCATAGTGCAAAAGGCAGCCATCAGAAGATATAAGTGAAAGAACACCTCCATGAGAACAAAAAAAAAATGGAATCATTTTAGAAGACCTGATTTCCAAGAAAACCCAAAAAACTCCTTTGCGTTGGCTCTGTCATTTGATCGGTAACACCAACACGAAGGATATAGAGAACACAAGCCTTGAGTAAAACAAATGAGGGATAAGGGTCAGTAGCTTTATAATCAACAAAGAGATTCATGAAGATAAGCAACCAATGAAGTCATTATAGTAAATGATATCATGGATCCATCAGATTTTGATAGTAACAAGATAGTTCATGAACATAAGAGTTTAATTTTCAAATGCATGATGCAACAAACTTGTAATGCTTCATATACTGACAAGTCCATCGTTATTCTGCAACTAAAGAGAACAAAATAACATCACAGCCTTCGTACGTTAGCACTTTCATCCTTCAAGTTCTCTAGAAATGCACCGGTATTTATTTGTCAAATTTGCTAAAACAAATATATTACATTATTCATGCAGGCGGCACAAAGAAACATGTAGTTTGAACTCACGCAAAGAACATAGCCTCTAAGCTAAGACTGTTTTGAGAAACTGGATTTGATCAATTCTTTTTACCAAGGCAGAGCCTATAAGAGAATCCACATTATGTTAAAGAGCTTAAGGCCATGAATTTTTAGAAGAATACCAGTGCATAGGCATCAACAGAACTATCGGAACGAAGCATGTCCATAACCTGAATTGCATAGTTTTGAAGCTCACTATCCGGATGCATGTACTTCAGACGAATCGCCTGCAGTATACAATCCAAAGAATAAATAAGCACTACTTACCCAGGCAGAAATGTAAAATAACTGCATACCCCATTCCAAACTATGGCTGTCATAGGGCAGATTGGTTTATGGAATCATAAACGAACCAACCAGGTGAGATTGAGAAAATCCCAGCCAAATGTTAACCAAAATGACCATTACAATCCGCTATTTTCTAATATTGCTTGGTTCAGCCTATCTGGTGCTCAGCTGGGGTGTAGGCCTAAAAGTGCTATTTTTGAATTTTAGCAGCACATGTGTTTAACATGAGCCCTTTTATGAGTGAGCAGCTTTCCCCTAAAAGAAGCTTAGGGGGAAGTGTTTCACTTTCTACCATTATGGGGTTTGTTTACACATGTTTGTTTTTCTGCCATTAAAATTAAAAGGTGAAAAAATGCATGTTATCAACAAAGTGTCTCCACAGGAATGGTTGGCAATCGATGTTATTCAGTTCAAAGGCTCGAAAGACAAGATATCATATTACATCATATTTATTTCAGTAATATGATACCTTGTCAGTTTACACAAGTACTAGGTGTCCAATGCACCACAAAGAGTGGGCAAGGTCGGTTTGGGCAGCTTTCTTGGTGCCTGATTATTTTGCATACCCTAATCCAAACCTAAGCCTAAGATTAGCAATACAGATCATGTATGCACAAGAGGAAACTAATATGACATGATTCAAAACCGATAATATGCAAGCACTGAGTCCAACAAGACAGTCTCAAAATACAGCACACCAATAATTCTAAAGTAATTTTTTGAAAGCTTAAGAAACAGAGGACCTGTTCTGCATACAGTTTATCCACTTATTCTATTTTCCTAAGGACATGAACCCTTCACAACCGATAATTATTGCTTCAGTTCCAATTTGAAAAAATACCAGACATAATGGACGTTAAATGCAATGAAAAAATAACATAAGAAGTTTTTAAAATAAATAAATAAATAATTACTTTTCTTGTCAAATAAATTCTCGCTATTCACGATGGTTTTTGGTACATGGAATTCAATTACTCGGGATTCAAACCAGAACAACAAAGGGAGAGAAAAGATCCAGAGGAAATCATTATCAGCATCTACCTGTAAAAAGAATACCCAAGACAAGGTTATGCCAACTCGGACGTCCTTTGACCGAGCTCCAACTGCACATTGCAAAAATTATGAAAAGTATTACTAATCCCTGGAATCATGAACAATCTTTCAAATCAACTAGCATGAAAAAGACAAAAATACCTTTTGTGAAAGGCAAAGCTAAATGCCTGTGCAAACCACCTTCTAGTTTCTTCACTGGAGGAAAAGGTCCTTTTCCCCTCGGTTGAACCTAGGAGCAATACAATACATCACAGTCAGATATTTGACCTAGGTAGATGAAAACTCTAAAATATGAAGAGAAAATACTATGTAAACATATACAGACCTGTGCATGAGGATTCATTCCAAGAGCAAGCAACGAACCCAATGCCTCAGCAAATGCATCACGGACAGATGAAACAGGATCCTCAAGGGCCTACTATAAGCAGTGGCCAAATGGGTAAATAAAGAACTATAAAGTTGGCATCTAAAAGATTGAAATTTGAAACTCTCAAAAGTAAGACCAACAAAGAACACTTGGCAAATAAAATCATCTACCTTTACGCAATAAGAGGCTGAACTGTCCAGTTCTGCCACCCCTAAACCTGGTCCTCCAATAATGGCAAATGCCTTCAGACATCTTGCAGCAGCTATTCTAACAAGAAATGATTTATCACCAACTGCAAACCGCATGATGATACGATATGCCTCTGTATATGCTGAAGCAGCTGCGTTACGCCAGAGCCTTCCAAAGCATTTTGAAGCATATATAAAGCTTCTTGTCTCACAAATTCCTGATTTACATGGCATTCAACTTATTATAAGTACAACATCACAAACAAAAGGAAACAAAATAGGAAAGTTTTTCAATATTCAATCATATTGTAACCCTACAAGATACTTGGTCAAGTACATTTTAATAACCATTATTTAAAAGTATTTTGACCATTATTTCCAACTTTTTAGGGGAGAATCTAGGTCCTTTACTAGTTGGAGTATAAAAAATTCTGTGTGGACACATTGTTCAATCAGTGCGAAATTTGAAACACTTCATTCTTCCCACTTATTTCTTGATGAAAGTTTCACTTATCGCCGAAAGAGTAAATATCCATTAAAAGGAAAGAAAGCCAAAATATTACAGAAAAGATTGCAGATACGATTAAAATACCTCATGAAACTTGATAAGTTTCATGGCAATAATGGTTGTTTCAAGTAAACCAGAAGTGATTCGCCTCCCAAAATGTCGATATAATTCTCCTAAGCATTGTGCAGCACCTACAGAATTGTATTAAAAAAGAGAATTAAAAAGAAGAAAGAAAACAGAAAAGGGAGAATGTAAGTGCACTCAATCAATCAAACGCCTATTAAAGGATGGCAAAGCATATATCACAAAATCTTTCTTTAATAAAAATTCCCTTAGCTCATATAAAGCAACAAAAAAGTTGTTTCTGCAAGTTATAATATCATACAAAAACACAACATATGGCCAACTATGTTGTTTCTCGCCAACTAAATTGTCTATAACAAGCAGTACATTACAGCCCTCCAAAGAAACTCTTTTCTACTACCAAGAACAAATCTTCTAGTATTCAATGAATTAACATGTCAACAACTATATGATAGACGCAATACTTGACAGAGAGCATATCTGTAAACAATACCAAAACATTTGTTATGAGTTAGACAATATATCCAATGCACCAAAGAGGTACATTATCAGTTTATCCCAAAAAAAAAAAATGCACATAAAAGTAGAACACACTTATAGCTCCAGTCATTTCGACTAACCAGCAACTTTTTGTGGCTCATTCCTCCTCCCATCGGAAAGAAAGCCTTGGAGACTGCTTGCTCTGGAGTATATCGAAATACTATCTCCCTTAGCTATAACCCTAGCCATAGCAACTGAAGTCAAGTGGCGGACAGGTCGCCGAGCACCAAGAATAAGCAAGGAATATAGTGCGTCCTCGCATCTCCTTTGCCACAACAAAATGGATTCCTGCAATTCATCAGTTCCACGCCAACTATCAAAGGTCTACATACACACATAAATCTGTCCATTATTCATAACAAATACTACAATGCAATACATTTTCAATCCAAGTACTTGGACGCTACATTTCGAACTATTTACAAGAACTGCAGGATCTAATCAATCAAATCAGAACCCTACATATATACCAAATCAAATCCTAATTCGTACGAATATAAGTAGCAAAAATCTGAGTAAGAAAAAAAAAGAAGAAAATAAAAGGGTAGGACAAAAGTGGAAGGAAAATCGAGCGAGAGGGACCTTGGGCTCTCCGTCAATGGCGGAGATGAGATCGGAGAGGAGATCGAAGCACAAGAGTGCCTCGGGAGGCTGCTGGGATGCTGAGGCGACTATGGACTCCAATTGCGCTACCAACACCCCGAACTCAGAGAGGGGCGCGTTAGCCATCACATACTTCTTCGCCATTGGTGGAAGCGACAATAGAATGAATGATGGAGGAAGAAAGCTCTCAAGCAGAAGAGCACATTATACGCAACATCGGAATTTTGGGAATTGGATTGAATGAAAAGATTATGCCTCTCTTATGCGGCGTTGTGGGCGTTGTGGGCGATGTAGGTGGTGGTGGAGCGACAGTGAAAGCTCAGAGGGAGTGAGAGGGAGAGAAATGAGAATCTACAACCATGGGCCAAACCCAACAAAATCCTAAAATGGGGCGGTAGTTGGCCCAAAATTCCAGTCCATGCAATAAATGGTGGAGTCCACGGTGCGCGAAAAGAGGGGTTTATGTGCTCTGGAAATGCCAAAAAAAAAGTTACATGTAACGGGATAACAATGTTTTGCTATCATCGGCCAATGACATGTAGAAAAGTTATCCTACATATCATTGTGTTATTGACCTGAGATAGCAAAAAGTGAGAGTTTCTCTCCTAGAAATAGGAGCGGGCCCGTTGACGCCAACAAAATAGGCCATTAGATGCTGGCTTTCTCCCACTTGTCACACCCAGGTAAAGTGGCCGTTGCAATCCAACAACAACATTTAAACAACCATTTATTTCTCCTACAATCAAACCCAACGGCCAATGGGTAAAGGGTGATTTTATTAGCACCCCATTATTTGCTTTTTACACCCCATACTAATTTTAAACAAGAATAACCTATTTTATCCTTGTATATAATTACCGTTAAGGACAAAAAATATTTATTAAAAAATTAAATTACTCACTACACCCCACATATGTTCCTGCAACCCTAGTTAGACTTTTTTCTCAAATCATCATGTTCATGCAACCCTAACAAGATTTATATGCTTATATTGGTAAAAAAAAATATATTGTTTTTATTCATGAAGGGTAAAACTGAAGTTAGAGAGGCTTCAAATAAGGTATGAGTTTATTTTTTGGCGTTTTTCAAGTTTAGAGTTTTATGCAGTCATTGGTTACGTTCGGACACCAAGATCGAACAAGGCATGAAATTTCGGTGGAGTGCCACCAAATTATTGAATCTAATTCGGTGGTGTATTACCCAATTGTACCTACATTTTCAATGGTAACAAAACGAAATATATTTATTTTTTCAGTAAGTTATTGTCGACCACAAATTTAATACAAGTTATTTTGACCTTACTTCCATTGAAGGAACAAAGACAAGATGACACTGCTACTGAAGGCAACAATGTTGGAACAAAATGTGTAATTGACTATTGTGATCAATTCACAACTTATTCGATACATAACCATGTTGTTTCAGAGTATCTTCAAGGTCATTCATTTGTGGAGTACATAATCATGTTGTTTCAGAATATCTTCAAGGTCATTCATTTGTGGGGCGACTTTCTGAAGAGGAGAATGCCTTGTTGGTGGACATGTCTAATAATTCAAATTATTTTGTTATTTTGTTATATGAGCTCCAATAATTCAAAAATGCTAGCAATTATTCAAATTATTTTTAATGGATATAAGCTTAGTTATATGAGCTTGGTTAGCACCAAAACAAGACTCAAACGTGGTCTAATAGACCTAAGAAGACTCAAATATCAACCTCCAAAAGCACTTTCTCGTTCATCAACCAAATGTTAGCCATGTAAATTACTAAAAAAATAGAAAATTAATAATTCAAACATGCAAAAAAATTTCAATACAAGCAAAGTTTCATGAGTTCTAATACAAACATGCTACCAAATCAGTTAATCATGACGACATTGATATGTCATTGTAGACCGTATGTTTGTACCCTTTAAAATCTTCTGCAAGGTCTCAACATTACTATCACCGCTACATCTTCAACCTCTGTTGTATCCTCAAAGTGGTCGGGAGGACTATGTTGGGGTTGGTCCTCTTGAGGGGCTAACATCGTCGCTCTATTTCTCCTCGTTGAGGATGTGGGACGCTCTCTATCAGGTCGAGATGATGAAGCCTAAGTAGTACCTCCGCGAGTCATCTTCATATCTGAAAAACAATATTAAGTACAAACTCAGGAACGAATTTAGTAGATGATCACTGAAACAAGAAACTAATTTAGTCGATTACCACTGAAAGACGGAAACAAATTCGGTGGACTACCACTGAAAACCCTAATTAGATTCGGTGGACTAACACTACAAAATGAAATCATATTCGGTGGACAGCCACTGAAAAATGGAAACACATTCGGTGGACAGCCACCAAAAACAGACAAAAATTCGGTGGTAACCCACCGAAAATCATATCCAAATTCGGTGGTAACCCACCGAAAAACAACTCTTGTTTCTACAAACCAGGTCGAACCCTCGGAATATCCACACATTCATCAACCCTCATAAACATAAATATAGAAATCAAAATTGAAATCAAACCTTGGCTTTTGAGGATTTTGAGGTCGATGGTCGAGTTCCCAGTTGAAACTTTGCCTCCGAGGTGAGGTCGCGTCGCTATGCAATGGGGGTGAGGTCGCGGGCTGCCAAGCGGGTCGCGGGCTGTCAAGCAAGGGGTGAGGTTGCGCAGTGCCAAGCAATGGGGGGTTTGGGGTGTGCGATTGTGGCAAGCGACTGAGGTGCGTTGGATTGCCTTAGAATTTGACTGGGTTGTGTGATGGGGTGCGCATGAAGAGCCGGGGTGTGCGATGGGGTGGCTTTGAAAGTGAAGGGGGTTTTCAATGCGGTGTGTTTGATATGTGATTGGATTTAGTTAGTAATGGGGTGTAGTGAGGGCAATTTAGGAAGCAATATGGGGTGTAGTGAGTATTTTTAAAATTGACTAAAATTTAGTGGGGTGTAAAGGGAATATGGGGTGTAAAGAGCAAATAATGGGGTGTAAATAAAATCACCCATGGGCAAAACACCTAATGGCCCATATTAAATAGGCTTAATTGCTACAGTGCACCCTGGAACATTGGTTAAATCTCACTGTACCTCTTTAAAGTCAAAGTGACCTACTACTTGCCCCCTTGATCAAGGTTTGATGTTTCACATTGTCCCTTACCCTCAACTCCATCCAAAAGTCCGTTAAGTTTGATGACGTGGCAAGGGTGTTTTAGTAATTTTGTGCACCTAGGTCATTTACTCACCAATTTGAGTGGGTGATGTGACCAAATGGAGTCCACCTCCTGTATGGATTTAAAAAATAATATAATATTATTTACTTTTTTTTCGGAAAAATATTATTTACTTTAAAAAATTAAAATACAAACATAAAATATAAAATAAAACAAAATAAAAACCTACCCATCCCTTGTCCCCCAACCGCTCCAAATCAACCCCATCCTTCTTTGTCCTTTGTAACCCCTACCCACCTCCTTCTCAGGCGAGTTTGCAACCCCCAAATCCAAAGAGATTAATCAAGAACCCAAATTTATAGATAGAAGAAGAAGAAAGATGAAGTGGGTCAATAAAGAAAGCCAATAATTTTATTGGCAGCAATAGTTGAAAAGTTAAAAAAAAAACACGAGATAATGAGAACATAAAGAAATGGCCAAACTGAGAAGAAGGTAAGATAAAAGCTTTGGATTCTAAGGAGAAGCAACAAAAGGAATTTGAGGAAGGAAACGAATGATGGGTTGGCAAATTTTATACTTGAATATTTTTTAATATTTTTCTATTTTTCCATTTCCCCTAAATTTTTCCCACAGTGCCATCGAATGATGGGCTTATCCGGATTCTCAGCCAAAGGTGCAACAGAACACCATCACCATCCAAATTTGAATTCGAGTTTGAGACAGAGACGAAGAGAGAGAGAGAGAGAGAGAGGAAGGCTGGGGAAGGTGGAGAGCTAAGATGGGCATTTTGAGCTTCGACTGGAGGAGCGAATTGCAGACAACGCCCAACACCATCGTCCTCCCCCAATGCCCAACACTCTCCGCCCCGCACCACACCCCTTCCCTTCCCTGCACCGCAACCAGCCACAACCATTAAACGAGAGAGAGAGAGAGAGAGACAGAAAATCGGGGACTTAGGGGATTGAGGAGGTCTGCAAATTCGTTCTAAATTTTTAAATATTTATTTCAATTGGGTGGTGGGTGGTGTGGTTGGGATGAAGGTCGGTGGGTATGAGAGAGAGAGGGTCGAGGATGAGAGTGGGTGTAACACCCAAACCCAACAAATTGTTTTTATTGAATTATTTAATTGTGTAATTACATTTTTGCCCTTTGAGTAAGGGCATTTTAGTCATTTTTGTTCAGAAAAGAATTTGGGGAATTGAGTAGAACAGTTGTGTAGAGCTCGTGAATACGAGTTCGTAGACATGTGGCAAGTTTAATTCGGAGTTAAGACGAAGGAGTTATCATCTACGGAAGTGCAGCGGCACAACCGTAATTTTTGCGAAGTCCCAATTTAAAATCCAGATCAGATTCTTCCACAATAATTACTCTCTTCTTTTAATTAGAGTGCTACAGTAACCCCAGAGCTACAGTGCACGATTGCTACAGTAACTATCATCTTCCCATCAGTCTTCGTCTTCATCTAGCCATCGTAGGCCACGGAATTGGTACCAATAGTTTCGTCTCCACGTCCTCTTTCTATCCCACCCATTTTCCCTCTTCGAAAACTTAAGGATTAACGGCTATAACGACAAGAAGTTTGCTCAGAAAATGTTGCCGTCGCCGACGATTATTCCGGCCACTCTAGGCTGTGCCACCACTTGGAAAATGTAGCTCTCTCCTCCCTCATCCCTTTACTTAGTTGTTTCAACGCTATTGGTGGCCATAACTTCCGGCCTAGCCTCGATTCACCTAGTTCCGGCTACTTTTTGGATGTGGTCTAAGAACCAAAAATGCTCCCCTAGTTTGATATGTTGAAATAGGTATTGTAGGGTGTTTCGAGAAATTTATGTCGCTGAAAATTTCTCAAGACACTCACGCCCTGCCCGCAATGGGTGGCGGCGAGCGGGCATACCGATATGCTCGGATTAGCGATAGGATACCGTTTGACTATATAACGGATATTACGCATATTATGAGATATCCGGGTTCGCCCTCTCAGGTTTGAGCAACGTTGATGTTTTATAGTGAGTTATAATCATTAGTGGTTATCGTTGCATAAATGGGTTTCATATTGTGATAGTGTTATTTAGTGTTTATGAATAATTTAGTCGCTTGTATTTTCAAATAAGACGTATTTATATTTATTATTCATTTCAACCTCGGTTTAGATCTTGATATTTGCTAGTAAACTTGAGTATCTTGTCATTTGAAAGTTTGATGAGTGGTTTTTAATCAAGTGTATGGTTTTGGTTTTGATGTTTATGTATTAGCTCGTTTTGGTACATATTGCTTGGAAATGCTTATGAGATGTTAATTCAACTGTGAAGTTTCTTTATATGCTTTTACGCTTTTGAGTTCAATATTGAGAAAAGTTTTCAAGGTATTTCTTAGGAGTTCTTAAACGGCTTGAGTAGCTAGGTTTCGTTTGAGTTTGGATTACTAGGATATGAGGATAGGAATTTGAGTTAAAGTGTGGGAAAAATTGAGAAAGGATTTGGGAATACGGTTGCCTTTGGTAAAGTCTCAGTGCATATGACTAGAATTACATGTACCCGCTTATGTGGGTGTCCACCGAGGATATTGCATGTACCTACATTGAGATTACTCAGTAGGTGTCCGCCGTGTATTGCATGTACCGCAGAACGTTATTCTCGTAGGTGTCCGGCCAAGATATTTTCGCATTTGTGTTGATCACGCAGTGTCGGCCGCTGGCTTGCATGTACCGCAGAAGGTTATATTGTAGGTGTCCAAACTAGTGAATTGCATGTACCTACGTGGGTAAGTGTCCGGCTAGTGGATTTTGCCTGCACGTGCGTAAAGATTACTCTTTAGGTGTTTGGCTAGTGTTTTGCATGTACCGCTTATGTGGGTGTCCGGCCATGATGATTTTCCTACCCACCGCCCGATTTATCTACACAGTGGTTGGCCGCTTTTCCCCTCCCGGTTGCTCCATTGATTTGCATGTACCTAAATTGAGATTGCTCTGTAGGTGTCCGACCAGGATATTGATTGCCACCCTGCTCATGTTATTTGCATAGGGTTGGTCGGATTCCTAGCCACCTGCCCGATTTATCTACACAGTGGTTAGCCGATTCCCCAATCCCCCTTGCCTTCAAAAAATATATCGGTTGCCTTCGGATGAATTTACATGTTCCACATACCCCTTGGTGGGTGATAGCAGAATGTGCGCTATGCGGGTGGTTTCAGGTAAAAGGTTGGTTTGAAACTTAGATTGATTGGGAATATGCTATTGGTATTGGTTTGATTATAACTTTGCAATATATTATGGGTTGCTAGAATTTGATCCATGATTTGATATTGAATGAATATATTTCTGTGCAAGCCTAGAATTCGAATATGATTGTGGGAAAGGGGATGCTTGGATATTGGGTTCAGACTTTTGAATTATGAATTATGAGATGAAGGAATTTATAAAATATTGAGGAGAGACTTGGGCAAGAACTCAAGTCGGGCATGGCTTGGGTAACCGGATTTGACTTTAATGAGAATTTAATGAAATAGTTAGTTATAAAACTGGTTGAAATCAAAGTTGAGAATGATACTAGATTTAAGTTGTTGGTTTTTTACTTTAAACAATATTATATTATCTGAAACGTAATCTTTGGTCTGAAAGAACTACGTGTGGCTTGATCCCTCAGTAAGAGTACGTAGGCAACCTAGGTTAATCTAGGTGTAGCTGCAAATTAAACTGTTTGAATTTTGTCTTTCTTGTTCTAGTATTTTTTTGTTAAAGGATTGAAATTGAGGACGGAGGCCCAAGTTGTAAACTGTTTGAGATTAGCATTGTGTGTGCTACCGGTTGGGTAAACTTTTAAATGTTTATGATATTTTTACAGGTGAAATAATTTGGTAAATGTCCGTTTTTCAGGGGAGACTCTGCTAAAATTTCGGTAGAAGTCTTGCTCCATTTTCTTATTTGTACGGGGAAGAGAGAAATTTTAGTAAGTGGGTCCGGCATTGTTTGGATGTCAGTCGGTTAACAGGGTTCAGCACGGATTCCAAGGAGGAATTCGGGTCAGGTCTTGTCAGTGGGGGAGCTGTGGGTGTGGAGACTATCACGCGCCAAAATTGAGACACGTGATAGCGGCACATACATTGAGGATCCCGAAAATATAACATCTAGATCCGAGGGTTATACTCCCAAGATTCCCAAAATACGATAAGCCTTTTTAATTAAATAAAACAGGTTGGATCATAGTTGTATATAACAGCGGAAAACTGAGTAAAACATTTCACAAACTTTATTGTCGAAATACCAACCCTAGACGTCAGTGGTAGAATACCATTAACCTTATAAATTATTTTATAAATCATAAATATTAAATATACACCAACCATTCAAAATTTATACAGAGGAAGGAAATGAACAAGAAGTATCCTCAAACTCTTAGAAAATGAAATCACGACCTATCAAAGATGATGAGGTACAATGACCAAATGTGTTGACAGGTAAAGGAACAACACTAAGTAAAGCTTAAGGATTGTGATATACATGAAAAAATAGGGGTGAACATCACTTACATTCATTTGCCCCGTAGGAGGCTCCCGGCCATGTTTGAGAATAGATAGCAAAATAATATAGTAGTGTTCATGAATAACAGTGAAAAGAATATGCACAACACAAACCATTTCCATATAAATATAGGATCAAAACAGTTGGCATGCTCACACAACTTTCGCAAACGTTTCCCGAGTACCCATAATATACTTGTTTGACAACTAATCCCTATAGGCCAACTACCTCTACTAAAAATAAAATATATAACAAACTTACTTGGTACGGTAGTGAG
Source organism: Prunus padus (assembly GCA_024362665.1). Taxonomy (NCBI): domain Eukaryota; kingdom Viridiplantae; phylum Streptophyta; class Magnoliopsida; order Rosales; family Rosaceae; genus Prunus; species Prunus padus. Next base: position 31,634,677 of record JANFAM010000008.1, read on the forward strand.
AGTGTCCATTTCAACGGTTACACCTCGTCGACTATACCTCACACGTAGGGTATTGGTAAAGTTTGTCCAAGTAACCCCTCCGGAGGTTTAGGGAATCAAAGCCCAATGAAGTCACTATGCCCCTTTCACACTCAGGTTGTTAAGGATAATGCCCGCAGGCGTATACCCTTCAAAACTTTGGATAATCGAAGCCAAACATTCATAAAACCAAACAATATGGCATGCAAAAACAGTGCATCTTTCAAACAAAACAATATTTACTATGTCATATATACACAAAATACAAGTCCGAGAGTGGGTCCCCTACCGGAATCCAAAACTTAAGCCTGACTTACCCTCTGCACATTCGAACTCAAACTGGCCACTATTGAGCAAGCGAATCATAATCCAACATTCAAAAATATTACAACAAATTCTTGATTGCACTTTAGTCTTTTTCTTGTCTTTAATTGCATTGTGGTCCTTAAACTTAATGACAAGACCCGACCCTAATTCCCCCTCAGAATTAGTGTCCAACCTTATTACCCATCCAACATCCAACCGATGCTGGGCCCACTTATTGTTTCACCCTCTTCCCGCATTCCTAAAGAAAAATGGACAAGGCTCCTACTGAAATTTCGGTAATCTCCCTGAAAAATGGACATTTCCCAAAATTTTCACCTATAAAATTCAACATATAACTATATCCCAACTTCAGCACACACAATTTACATATAGGCCTTCGGTCTTAAATTTAATCCTACTCGAGCAACATCGTAGCAAACTAAATAATAATACTTAGTTTACATAACCAAATATTTAAGCAATGAATTTAATGTCCTACACTGATGTCGATGTACGGGGAGAGTTACTTGACTTGAGTTTACTAGCCACCTCGAGCTATGGCCTGTGGGGTGCAAAACGGAAATGTGAGTGGACAAAAAGAAAGTTTGGATATAATTTTAAAAGAACATACTAACCCCACCGTTTTGTGAAAAACGATGCAAGGGAAAATCTTTATCATACTACATTTTGATTTGAAAACTTTTGTAACCTCATATGCCCAAAATATATAAACTATTTAGAGACCCAAAGAACTTTTCTTCTCAAGAAATCCATGACGCATTTTAAAATACTTCAAGCAAAACCCAAATAGATTATTTTGCAACTGCACTTAGGTTAACTTAGGTTTCTTACGTGCCCTTACTGAGGGATCAAGCTATACGTAGTTTTTTTGTTAAAAACTATAAAGTTCATAAAAACCCAATTTCCAAATACCATAACTTAATGATTATCCATAAATTCAAGCAAGCCTATTTATATGATATCAACACACACACACACACACACAGAATTTCTCCCACCCTTGTACCCATGATATATATATATATATACATACACCAACAACATGTATCAGGGGAAAAACAATCCAAAACAGCAATCGTTTTAACTAGACCACATGACAGAATCCTCTATACACATGTGGCTAAGGATGAGCAGTCCAATCAGGGGACTATTTCTCCTTAGACACGCACGGCAGAATCCTCAATATATGTGTGGCTGAAATAAGTCTTACGCACGCAGACTGCCCGTCAAGGCCTTCAGTACACCTGGTCAGGGGTGCCTGGTCAAGGCCTTCGGTACACCAGGTCTACATGTTAAATGTAACCAATGTATCCAGTAACCGGGAAGGTAAATATTATGGTAACACAAGTATCACAACCATCAATACATACCATTCTCAAAACCCAATATCCAAATATCCCTATTTCCCACAATCATAATCGAAACCAATATTCTCAACACCCAAACCATAACCTTCATAAACAATATTTACCTTGATATACAGTGACTAATCATAGAAATCTCATATACTTATCGATAGACATCTGAGCCAGATAATATCATGTCATCTTTGTAATACCATAGTAAAATCATGCGTGAAATCTCTTTATTCCCATAACCCAACTTAAACCATATTTCACCAAACCCCATTTAAGATATTTATATATTTCCAAAAACCCAATGAACCCAATTAATCACATATAGAATCAAATATCCTTTATGCATGCATTTCCACACTTAAAAACAATGATTTATTTAAAAACAAAGTCCACTCATTGAAAGTCCAAGCTCGCTTGACCCTGCAAGGGTCCTTCATGTTGGCTACGAAGAGCATGAACACCTATTCGAGGGAATATATAGATTTGATTAATAAACGTACTTAACCATGACTTTAATTTAAAAATTGAGTTCATAGGGCCATTCTAGTACTTTTTGGAAAGGGAAACAGTTTCAAAAGATACATGGTCAACTGTGCAGTCAAACTTCCCATTTTGGTCAAACAGGCTCGAGGGGCCCACGACCTCCAATTTCCGATCCGAAAGTTCCTATAGGTCCAATAAGGTCTACTAAGTAAGTCCCGAGGGTTTGGTCTTCATCGAGAGGTCGGATCACCTCAATCGCCCGATCGGACAGTAACCGGTTTACCTAATCCTAGAATCATTGATTTTGGAGATCATCGATTTCGAAGTGTGCGGGACTCCGATTCTCGATCCACAAGTTCCCACACGATCCTAGAGGTAAGGGGAATGAGATACTTGAAAATGGAACCGATCGAACAGTCCGAACCAATCGAACCCGGATATCGCCTAATAAGCGCAATATCTATTCGATAGTCAAACGGTATCCAATCCTTAATCCGAGCATACCGTCACACTCGGGATGACATGGGGACCATTTTATAACTCAATGGGCCACCACAAGGTGGTACCAAACTAATTTTTATTTGCTATATGAATTTCCTCTTTCTCTTTCTATCTTTCTCAAGGATGGAGATCACAAAGGAAATAAAACAAAGCTTTCACAGACATGAAAACCACAAAACACCATTTGTTAATTCCCATTACTTATTATTTTTTTGGTGTTTTTGACTGAGTTTTTTTTTTTTTCAGGAATAAGATTATGGTTTGATTTATTTTTTGCTCGGGGAATTATTTTTGTAGAGGAACTAAAAGCTTCAGGAGGATCATATTCATAGCATTTGAGGGAATTCAAGGGTCAATGATTGTTCACGTTGAATGTTATTGCGAATGGGAATGCAGATCAAAATAGGGTCAGAAGTAGTTCGGTGAAGAACCTGCTCTTTTTTTTTCTTTTCAAATTTGTATGTTTTCTTTCATTGTACTATAAAACATCTTCGTTGAAATTGAAAATTGTTTCAGTTAATTGAAGGGAAAGATGATTGAGTGTTTTAGTATTCTTAATATATTGCTTCCTATTAAATTTTTTAGTTGTCTTCAGCTTTGATTTCTTTTTCTTTTTCCTTTTTGTAAAAGCAGATTCAGATTGCTCCATGAGACTTTGATAGTTAATTTGTGACAAAGAAGACAGCAGCAGGATGCTTGGATGTACAAGTAGACGTATGCAATTAGACTTTTATGTAATGAGATTGGATTTTTTTATTTAAATGAAATAATGAGATTGGTTTTAAATAAAAACGTATGCAATTAGTTATTGCACCTGTTTCAAATTCCGTTCAAATGATTAACTAATTTTGATAATTGTTATCAATGAATACAAAGGAGGAATTTAAATTAGTTATTGCATTTGTATTAAATTCATTTCAATTGGCAAAACATTTTTTTATTTTTAAAATAATTTTATCCTTCATTGTGTTTGATGGGAAAGGGTGAGTATGACATTTTCAATCACAAATTTTCAGTTTTCAATTGTCAATAAATTCAATATTTGCATAATGGAAAGTATCTCAAACAAATACAATTACAAGGGATAATATGAGTAACCTCTAATCGGCGCAGAGCATGCATCTCGTTGGCGCGAGAGCGCATGCAGAGACGCTAGTATATATAAAGGCTGCAGGTTTTGTCCAAAGAAAAAATAGAAACCGTTGTTTTTGAAAAAAAAAATTAAAACAGATATAGTCCACCCAAGAATCATGCCAAGTTTAGCCCAGCATTTGGCCTCTTTGGCCCGGTGACATGACACATTTAGCCCACTTGCCGGAGATGGGTTTTGGGTGTGAAAGGGCTAAATGTGAGGATTTAGCACACTGCTAAAGCTAAGGATTTTATATATAAACAATAAGGGGTCGTTTGTTACGCATGACTGTCTTGGAATGGACTATGCTTAAGGACTGCTTTTGGCTTGGCTTGACTTGGTTTAAGTTGGATGACACTTATCCTGCGTTTGGTATATGCTTGGACTATGACTAGATTTTTTTATTTTTCAAAGTATATATATATATATATATATATATATATATGTATATAGGTATATGTATATTTGCATATAGTGTAACATCCCGACCCAATTTAAGTGTTCATTTAATTATTTTAATTATAAAATTACAATTTTGTCCTTGGGGGTAGGGGTATTTTAGTCACTTTTTGTTTGAAAAGGAATTTGGGAAATTGAGTTGCACCGTTGCGTCGAGCTCGTCACTACGAGTTTGTAGACGGGCGGCAAACTCAATTCGATTTGTAACGAAGAAGTTACGAATATCGGACCTCTCTCTCTCTCTCTCTCTCTCTCTCTCTCTCTCTCTCTCTCTCTCTCTCTCCTGTCGCACATAATAGGCCGGCGATTTTGGCCGGCTCTTTCTTTCTCTGGCGATCTTGGTCCCAAAATTTTCTTCTCTTCCTCCTCTACCCAACCCAGTCCATTTCATAGCTCAAAAACCCCGGAAGAGTTGGTTGTGTCGATGGGAAGCTTGGGCGGTTTCCGACGCCGTTCAGGCGACTTTGGCGGTTGTTTCCGTCGATCAAGGTATGGTTCTTCACCTTTTCAACGTACTCTAGCTGTTTATGTAAGTGGATTGGGTCGATTTTGGAGTTTTAGAAGTCAATCAAAATACCCATTTTGGGGCCGCGATTTGTTCGTGATTTAACCCAGTTCGAGCCACTTTTTGGCTGGGGTCCGAGACCAAAAGTTGTTCCTCTAGTTGTGATTGACCTAATGGTATAAGTATTGGCCGGTTATTTGAAGTTTTCCGGTCGCCGTAAATCCCTCAAGACACCCACATGCTATCGGAGGCACGTGGTGGCGCGTGTAACCACTGTAGCTGCCCATTAGGTTCTAAAATACTCACCACGTCGTCCTGAGCTCGACGGTATACTCGGATTAGAGATAGGTTACCGTTTTACTATCGAACGGATATTGCACCTATTATGCGATATCCAGGTTCGATAGGTTTGGACCATTTGATCGGTTCCATTTTCAAATATGTTATTCCCTGTACCTCTAGGACCGTGTAGGAACTTATTGAATGATAATCGGAGTCCCGGATACTCCGAATCAATGATTCTAGGGTTAGGAGAACTGGTCGCCGTCCGATCGTGCAATCGACGTTGATCCGACCGCTCGATCGAGGTCAAACTCTCGGGACTTGTTTAGTAGACTTTGTAGGACCTTTCAGAACTTTCGGCTTGGGAATCGGAGGTCGTGGGCCCCAAGAGCACGGTTGACCAATATAGAAAGTTTGACCACATAGTTGACCACTGGTCTTCCGAGACCATCTCATCCTTTGGAAAGTACTAGAATGGTCTTAGGACCTTTCTAAAGTCGTACTTACGCTTTAAAATCCGGGAACTTGGTTTTTGAATTAAAGTTTGTGGTGGAGTACTTTTGTTAATTAAATTTATGTATTCTCTCAAATAGGTGCTCGAGGTCCACGTACCCAACAGAAGGGACCCTCGTAGGGCCAAGCAAGCTTGGACTTGTTGTGAGTGGATGTTGTTTTTAAATGAGCATTATTTTTCAACTTATTGGCTTTTTTATCACAAACGGTGCCTCAGGTTTTCAAAATTATCACATTTCGTCCCTAATTTTTTTTTTTGTGACACTAATGGTCCTTAAGGTTACCCTACACACAAAAAATGGTCCATGTTGTTAACTTCTGTCAAAATTTCTGTTAAATTGCTGACGCAACACATATTTGGAGCCCACACATCCAATGGAATAGAGCCACGTGGCTTTAATATAATATAATATATTTTAAATACTTTTAAAACTTAAAATCCATTGAAAAAATTAAAAGCAACTCAAGTCTTTTTTAAATATTTTTAAATATTTTTCTCTCTGTCCCTCTCCGTCTCCGTGTGTTTTCTTTCCCTCCCCCTGCAAATCCACTCCTCTCTCCTTCTTCTTCCTCCCTTCTCTTTCTCCTTCTCCCTCTCCACTTGCCCTTTTCCTTTTTGGATCTCCCGTCCACAGTTGGTTCCTCACTTTAACAGTTTTTGTTCTTTGTAATGCTTCAATTGTAATTGCTTTGCAACTTTCACAATTCGGGTGGGTTTATTGGGTTTAAAAAGATGAAGAAAGAAACAAATATTAAAAACCAACATCAGAGATGTGGATGGGCACTGCATCAAAGTTCCTCATATTAGTCATTCAATAATGCGTTTGTATGCTTAACCGATATTAGTTTTTTTTTTTTTAATGAAGAGGTCTTGAATTTTCAATGCTTTGGTTGCTTAGAAATTATAAGAAAGTAAAATAAAAATTTTGTCACAGTATTGTGTTGCCATGAAGAATCCAATTGTTGGGGACGACTGGAATGTTGAGGAGACCCAAAAGGAACAAGGGCAAAACATAAAGAAGGTCAAATTTGTGACACCTTGAAAAATTCCTGAATATTTTTCGCACACAGTAAAAAATTTACGGTCCATTTTGAGGTAAGTGGCATTTTTTGTTCAAAGTAAACATTGTCATTATGTTTAAGATTAACATATTTCAGAAATTGTGAAGTTAGAATTTTGGTGTTTTGACCTCATAGAAAATAGTAGACATCAATACGAGCTTGTGGTATTTTTCGGATAATTTTTCTGAGCTCGGAAGTATTTTTAGTGAATTTTGAAGTTGGAAAATAGGAAATTAAATTGGAATTTCCACATGGCATTTTGTGATTGGTTGGAACCTATCACCATGCCACATATCAACATCTAATTGGTTGGAAGACTTGGAGGACTTAGAAAACTAAGGTATATAGCACTATACCGTACATACGTTTAATCTAAGCCATTTGACTTGATCTAGGCTTTTAGTTTAATTATTGGGAATGCATCTGGACCATCCGTCTTGGAGCTATCATGTACCTTTCTACACATGATCCAAAACTCATCTTTTAATATGGGCCTCTAAATTAAATATTCGAATCGATCCGAGCCGTCGGAGAATTCTATAAATACCCCCCCAAATGTCTCATTTTCTTCACACCAAAAATCAGAATTCTCTCTTCCTCCCTCTCTTGCCATCTTTCTCCTTCATTAGAGTTACTATTCGACATTCTTCGGAGTAACTATTTCCCTTAGATACTATCCACCCAAAATACTATTTAACCCAGATACTATCCACCCAAACCACTATTCACTTCCCATATGTAGAATAAGCCATTACTATTCATCCCGAGAAGTCACTATTCACCGTCGTATTCTACTATTGCTCACTGAGGTAATCTCTACTTCATACCTCATATTTCATTTGTTTTAATTCCGTATTTCTTTTTCCGAGGAAATTTTCGGGGTGTCACACAATGTGACAAAGATATTTGCAAGCCTTCTCAAAGATCGCTAGCTCATTAACTCGCTTAACCAAGAAAACGTGAATTTTGAGTGGAGTGACAAATGCGAGAAGGCTTTCGATGAGCTCAAGAAGAGGCTAATGACAGCTCTTATACTCGTACTACCCAGTGATGAAGAACCATACAAAGTTTTTACTGATGCCTTTGGACAAGGACTCAGATGCGTGCTGATGCAGAACAGACGAGTAGTCGCTTATGCATCCAAACAACTGAAGAACCACGAGAAGAACTACCCAACACATGAATTGGAGCTCGCTGCGGTAGTTCTTGCCTTGAAGACTTGGAGGTGTTATTTGTATGGAGAAAAGTTCAATGTCTACTCAGATCACAAGAGCCTCAAGTATATCTTTACACAACGTGATCTGAACTTGAGACAAAGAAGGTGGATGGAGTATCTCAAAGATTACGACTTCGAATTGGAGTACCATCCAAGGAAAGCAAACGTTTTTGCAAATGCCTTGAGTAAAAACTCAAGGAACTTTGACGAGCCTAATGCTAGCAGATCAGGAAATTTTCAGAACAATTGAGGAATTCAATTTGGAGATGCAACCAAGTGGTGTACTAACGAGTTTGCAGTTGGAGCCTCAATTGGAACAAGAAGTGATCCTGAAGCAGAACGAACATCCAAGGTTGCAGAGATGGCGACAGAAGACATAAGCTAGAGAACCTTCAGAAGGCTGGAAGATTCATTCCAACGGAGGACTTAGGTTCAAAAACAAAGTGGTTGTACCTAATGTCCCGGAAATCAAAAGAAAGGTTTTGGATGAGGCACACCGAACTCGCTTCTCAATTCATCTTGGAGGCATCAAAATGTACAAGGACTTGAAGAGGAACTATTGGTGGAAAAGAATGACGCCATAAGTGGCTAAGTATGTTGTAGGGTGTGAGATCTGCCAACAAGTGAAAGCAAAGCATCATAAGCCATCATGAATGATGCAACCTCCCTATTGCTGAATAGAAGTGGGATCTCATCACCATGGATTTTGTAACAAATCTTTCCAAATCTTTGAAGGGACAGAACGGTGTCTGGGTTATCATTGACAGCTTAACCAAATCTGCACACTTTTTACCAGTCAAGATGAACTCGAAGGTCGATTACTTCACAAAGTTGTATGTGGAGTGGATTGTTCAACTACACGGAGTTCCAAAGTCAATTGTTTCAGATAGAGATCCATGATTTACCTCTCGTCTTTGGAAGTAACTACAGATGGAACTCGGTACTCGACTTGACATGAGTACAGCTTACCATCCCCAGTCGAATGGACAATCTGAGTGAGTCAACTAGATTTTGGAAGATATGCTACGAGTATGCATATTGGATTTTGGTGGTAAATGGAGCAGATATCTTCCACTTGCTGAGTTTGCTTACAACAACAGCTACCATAGTAGCATTGGAATGGCTCCCTATGAAGAGCTTTATGGATGACCATGTCGTTCACCACTATGCTTGGGACAACATCAAGAAAGAATTGTCTTGGGCCCTGATATTATCAAGGAGTCGACGGAGAAAGTAAAGTTAATTAAGAGTCGTCTGAAGACTGCCCAGAGTAGGTAGAAGTCTTATGTTGATAAGAGGAGTAAACCTCTTCAATTCTCAATTGGTGATCTTGTGTTTTTGAAAGTAAGCCCTCATAAAGGAATTCACGTTTTGGTGTACGTGGCAAGTTGGCACCCAGATATGTTGGACCGTTCAAAGTGATAGAACATGTCGGAGTTGTTGCTTATAAATTGAAGCTACCGCCACAGATGTCATACATACACAATGTCTTCCATGTTTCTCAATTGAAGAAAAGTGCACCTAGTGCTCAACAAGTGATGACTTGGGATGACTTGCCTCTGCAGAATGATATATCCTATGTGGAAGGACCAACTGCAATTCTGGCCTATGAAACCAAACAACTCATGAATCAACATGTACCTCTTGTCAAATTTCAGTGGCAACACCATGGAGTTGAAGAAGCAACTTGGGAACTCGAGTCCGACATGAGAGAAACGTATACACACTTGTTTGAGCAGTGTGGGTGTCTTGACTAAATCACGAGGATGAGTTTTTCTCTAAGGAGGGTAGAATGTAACACCCTGAAAAATTCCAGAATATTTTTCGCACATAGCAAAAATTGCACGGTCCATTTTGAGGTAAGTGGCATTTTTTTTCAAGAATATTGCCATTATGTTTAAAATTAACATATTTTTGAAATTGTGAAGTTAGAATTTTAGTGTTTTGACCTCATAGAAACATAGTAGAAGTCGATACGAGCTTGTGGTATTTTTCGAATAACTTTTCGGAGCTCGGAAGTATTTTTAGTGAATTTTCAAAATTGGAAAATAGGAAATTAAATTGGAATTTCCACATAGCATTTTGTGATTGGTTGAAACCTATCACCATGCCACATGTCAACATCTGATTGGTTGGAAGACTTGAAAAACTAGGGTATATAGCGCTATACCGTACGTATGTTTAATCTAAGTCATTGATATGATTCTAGATCAGATCTAGACTGTAGATCAAATCAAAGCATTTGACTTGATCTAGGTCTTTAGTTTGATTGTTGGTAATGCATTTTGACCATCCGTCTTGGAGCTATTATGTACATTCCTACACATGATCCAAAACGCATCTTTTAATCTAGGCCTCTGAATTAAATATTTGAATCAATCCAAGCTGTCGCAGAGTTCTATAAATACCCCCTCCCAAATTTCTCATTTTCTTCACACCAAAAATCAGAATTCTCTCTTGCTCCCTCTCTTGCTCTCTTTCTCCTCCATTAGAGTTACTATTCCGACATTATGCGGAGTAACTATTGACCTCGAGATACTATCCACCCAAAATACTATTTACCCGAGATACTATCCACCCAAAACACTATTCACTAGAAATCTACTATTCACTTCCCATATGTAGTATAAACCATTACTATTCATCCCGTGAAGTCACTATTCACTTCTAGAAGGTAGAAAGTGTCGCTATCTATCATTTTGGGAAGTTACTATTCATCACCGTATTCTACTATTGCTCACTAAGGTAATCTCTACTCCATACCTCGTATTTCATTTGTTTTAATTCTATATTTCTTTTCCTAAGTGTTATGCTGTCCAATTTAAAATTGTCAATACTCAATTCGTATTATTTTATAATTGGGTAATTTTCAAAGTTATTTCTAAAATATACTCCATATGTCGTTACTCTGTCCATTTGAAATCTAATCAAGTTGGATAATCCTTTTGTCATTTTCATTCCTTAAAATTCTTGAACTAAATTATACATATTCCTCTGGTCCATGTGTACGAACAACAAAGTACTATTTAGACTTTAATTTTACCGTACCTTGATTTTACCGTTTTCGGACCAGAGATGTAACTTCATGGAGTATTGGGACAATTTTGAAATTACTTGGAACTTTAAGGACTTGTAAGGATTAAGTTTAAGGACCACAATGCAATTAAAGACAAGAAAAAGGACTAAAGTGCAATCAATGATTTGTTGTAATATTTTTGAATGTTGAATTATGATTCAGTTGCTTAGCAGTGGTCAGTTTGAGTTCGAAGGTGCAAAGGGCAAGTCAGGCATAAGCTTTGGATTCCAAGTAAGGGGGACCCACTCTCGAACTTGTATTTTGTGTATGTATGACATAGTAAATATTGTTGTGTGTGAAAGATGCACTATTTTTGGATGCCATATTGTTTAGTTTTATGAATGCTTAGCTTTGGTTCTCCAAAGTTTTGAGGGTGAAAGAGGCATATGGACTTCCTTGGGTTTCGATTCCCTTAACCTTCGGAGGGGTTACGCTGACAGACTTGACCAATACCCTACGCGTGAGGTATAGTCGACTAGGTGTAATCGTTGAAATGGACACTCTCGCTACCGTACCAGGTAAGTTGATTATATTTGTATTTCTAGTATGGGTAGTTGGCCTATAGGGATCGGTTGTCAGACAAGCATATTATGGGTACCTGGGAAACATTTGCAAAAGTTGTGTGAGCATGCCAACTGTTTTGATCCTATATTTATGTGGAAATGGTTTGTGTTGTGCATATTCTTTTCACTGTTATTCATGAATACTACTATGTTATTTTGCTATCTATTTTCAAACCTGGCCGGGAGCCTCCTACGGGGCAAATGAATGTGTGTGATGCTCACCCCTACTTTTTCATGTAGATCACAACCCTTGAACTTTACTTGGTACTATTCCTGTACCTGTCAACATATTTGGTCCATGTACCTCATCATCTCTGACAGGTCGTGATTTCCTTTCCTAAGAGTTTAAGGATGTTTCTTGTTCATTTCCTTCCTCTGTATAAACTCTGAATGGTTGGTGTGTATTTAATCTTTATGGTTTGTAAAATAACTTATGAGGTTATTGGTATTCTACCCCTGACCTCTGGGGTTGGTATTTCGACAATAAAGTTTGTGAAATGTTTTATTCAGTTTTCCGTTGTTATATACAACTATGATCCAACATGTTTTATTTAATTAAAAAGGCTTGTCGTATTTTGGGAATCTTGGAAGTATAACCCTCGGATCTAGGTGTTATATTTCGGGATCCTCAAGGTACGTGCCGCTGTCACGTGTCTCGATTCTGGGGCGTGACAAAATTAATAGTGGAAAATAAAAATTTATAGCCACGTGGTGGATTTTAAGTTTTAAAATATATTATATTATCTTTAAAGTCACATGGCTTTATATCATTGGATGTGTGAGCTCCACATATGGGCCACATCAGCAATTTAACATAAAATTTTACGGAAGTTAACGGCGAGACCATTTTGATGTGTGGAGGGTAACCTTAAAGACCAATAGTGTCGGAGAAAAACGTTAGGGATGAAATGTGATAATTTCATAAACCTCAAGGACCATTTGTGATAAAAAAAAAAAAAAAAGCATTTTTCAAATATGGAATTGCATGCATGAATGGGTTTTGGTTTAAAAGTTTGATTATTTTGGTTCATTGGGATTATGGAATTATATAATTGCTTTAACTCTGGTTTACAATGTCTATGAGATTCTTGGTGCATGATATTGTTTAAAAGTATATGGGTATTGAATTTGGATATAGAGAATATCGGAAAAATTGTGGATATGGATACCCTGAATGTTGGTTTATGAATATTGGTTTGTGGATTGCACAATGATATGTATCTCCCCTGGTTCAAGATGGATGTTACCTACACGTGCGATGTAGGATGTCAGCGTGTGGTGATGATGACCCGGGCACCCTTGGCTAGGTGTGTCGTAGGCCCTTGGCGGGGGCAGTATGTGCGCGTAAGACTTGATTCAACTACACGTTGATGTGATGCCGACGTGTGTGTAGGGAGCGAAAGTCCCCTGGTTGGACAGCTCGTCCCTAGTCACAAGGGCAATTCCCCTGGTACATGATGATGGTGTGTGTATATATGTATATATATATATATATATAATTGGTACATTTGTGGGAGAAAGTCATTATGATTTCTAGTATGTTATATAATATGGGCTTATGAGATTAAAATGGTTTTCAAATTAAAGTATACTATAACAAAGGATTTCATGGCATGGTTTTACATCGTTTTTCTTAAAACGGTGGAGTTAGTATGTTCAATTATAACTATGTTCAAACTTTATTTTTGTCCACTCACATTTTTGTTTTGCGGATAAACAGAAATGTTGCTTGTTATGTAAATCCCTTTTTGAAGTGACTCATGAACCCAAGCCAAGCCACTCTTCTCATGTATTCGACATCATTGTACGATAAACATTGTTCAATTCCTTTTGAAATATTGCAGTTATGTAAATTAAAGAATAATTCATAAATTGCTCGATATTGCCCATGTAAAGTTGAAATTGAGACCGGAGGCCTATTTTTTAAATTGTGTGTTTTAGCATTATGCATGCTTCGGTTGGGACTTTATGTATGATCGTATTGCATGTGGGAAATTTGGGGTAAATGTCTGTTTTAAAGGGACACTACCAAAATTTCAGTAGAAGTCTTGGCCCTTTTTCTTTGTTGTGCAAGAAAGTGGGTTAAATTAGTAAGTGGACCCGGCATCGTTTGGATGTTGGACGGGTAACAAGGTCCGACAAGGATTCCAGGGGGAATTCGAGGCGGGTCCTGTCATATAGGTATATATAATATACATAATATATATAATATATATTATACATATATAGTATATATCTATATTATGATATATACATGGGTATATTATAATAAGGAGGTGATTTTCCCACTCTTTTGTCCACTTACACTTCATTTTATTTTTTAATAGTTTTTACTATAACAAAAAAAGGGAGTGTAAGTGGACAAAAAAGAGTGGAAAATATATGTCGATTATTCTCTTATCTGGATGTTCGTAAGCTATTAACGTTCGGATGCCATTGTAAACAGACATGAAAGCAGGGAGAGAGGGATAGTACAAAATACACGGCGTACGCACGATAATAACATCTGGATATCTGCATAGGAGAATTTCTTATATATATTGTAATATAATATATATATATATGGGTATATTATAATATAATATATATGGGTATATTATAATATAATATATATGGGTATATTTTTTTAAATATATATATATATAATAATATACGTGTATATACATATGTATATTATATAATATATGTGATATATATATATAATATGTGTATATACGTGTATATATGTATATTACAAGATATGTGTATATATGTATATTATAATAATAATATATGTTATTAATATTACAATATAATATATGGATGTTATACATTGGTGAGTATGGGACTAGTTAATCCTCCCATTCCACATGGGTTTATTAGTCCCCTCCTAATAAGGTGTTTTTGGTGAGGCCGGTATTAGCAATCCCATTTAGGACTAGGATTAAATAAAACAAACATGAGACTAAATTTAGTCCAAGTCAATCCAAGCCAATCATATGTAACAAACGACCCCTAAAAGCTATAAATTAAAGAAAAAAACCCAAAAATGACCATCTGATGTGTGAAATGCCATTATTATCCTTGCATTATGATTTTTAGAAAGAAAAATAAAAGACTTTGATGGTAGCATTTTAATTTTTAGGTTTTTCAAGGCTTATATGGTATATTTGGTCCATTTGAAATGTCAAAATGAGATTTTTTTTTCCCTAATGTTTGAGTATTGTAGGTCTTTTAAATATTTGGGGCCCTACTTTATGGGTCGAAATGCTAATGCATTTGAGAGTATGATGGAGTAGTGTAATGCCAAAGTGCAAATGTTAGTTGACAGCCTAAAGGAGCACAATGAAGATGATGATGATTGTAGGAGATGAGCTAAAAATATGGGGCTTTCTATTTCAGATGGAGTCTCCTTACTTTATTTGCTGGTTGAGATGTAATTTGAATTATATTTTGCTTTGTTATATTTGGATAGGAACGTTTTAACTTTGCTTAGGTTGGGGGCATTTTAGTTTGGACTTTGTTTAGGGTACTTTGATTAGGGTACTTTGATTAGGTTGAGGCACTTACTCCACACTTGAACTGGAGTACAATGAAGGCAAAAGAAATAAGAACGTATAATGGAAAGACAACGAAGACAAATTGAATCCACTTGAAAAATGCAATATGGAAAGACAACTCTCGCTACTACTTTCATGGTGGATTGTCCTGTGCGATTGGATTTGTTGCCTTCGTTGATCAAGGTGTTTTTGTTATTTCGGCTGCATGCCTATTAACTTTTTTGGGTCAAAAGCATGCCTAATAACTTGGTAAAAGCTAAAATTGATACAAATTTGGTGAAGCCTTGAGTTCACAAACAGAGGCCACATATACTTCTTAAAAGATGTGACTCGATAGCATTAATTCTTATATGAAAATATAAGGCACGTGCACACAGAAGTTGAAGGTTTTATATGATAATAGAAAATCCTGTGAGATTTTATTAAATTAATCTGTAAAACTAAAATAATCCCACAAGGCACAGAATCCATGAAGCCAAAAGAAAAAATGGATTACAACGGTACATCTGAGCTATCTACAAAAATCTATAGCAACAGCAAAGCTGACAGTAACATTAGTAGTAAGCCTACCAATGAGGGTCTTAGGGAAAATGTAGATGACGTTGCAACCTGAATGATGAAATTGCAATTCCCTTGTGAAATGTTCTGTGTTGTCAACGTAGCTAAACCTTCGAAGTTACAGGACAGATCATCCTGGTTCTGAACCTGGTAGTACATATTAAATGCATACGAAGCATTGCCATTGGCGTCCAAATTGTTGCAGGAAGAACCATATTCCAGTGCTGTGCAATCTGCATAAGTGCAAGCATAATTTATATTATCTGCCAGTTTGCTCACATCTTTGCCGTTCGGGTTAAACATACACCACTTTTTCGAAAGATATTGCACATTCTTCGCAGGCACTAGTAACTTGTTTTGACCCTGGCCAGAAAGATCCACAAGGAATTTGGGCTGTCCATCGTAACTGAAAATTCCCCAATGACGCTCAAAACTTCCTGGAGCAATGCTCTTTGCATCCTCATCAATCAGTCCAAACAAGTAAACTTCGATATATCCAGGTCGAAGTGGGGTGCCTCTGTTGGTTCCAAGTTTTGTTAGAAGCCCATTATAAAATCTGAAAGCATTACCTGCATTGGCATTCTTGTCCCCGTCTGTCGGCCATCCCACCTCCCCTACCAAAATGGTCATATCCCCAAATCCCACTGCTTTCAAGGAAGAGACCAAGGTATCAAAATTAGCATCAAAGACATTGGTGTATTGAATCCCAGTGGTGGCGTCAACAATGGGAGTGGTATCCCCATCAAAGAAGGCATAGTTAAATGGGAAGTCATCATTGCCATATAGACTCAGGAAAGGGTAGATGTTTATAGTAAAAGGCGCCTTATTTTTGGCCAAGAACTGGACAATCGCGATCATCAGTGGACTGATATCACTCCGGAACCTTCCTGCCGATGGAACAGGGTTGCTCTGTGGTGAGTTGTAAACATCTGCATTTAAGGGCACAGTAGCCTTTATCGAATCTCCGACTCCAGCTTCATTAAGGGCATTTTGAATGTTCTGAAGTGCTGGGAATGTGACATTCAGGAATGACCCATTGTAGGATGTGAGGAAAGGCTCATTACCAACTGCTACATACCTATGCAAAGATAGCAGAAATAGTAAGAAAAAAAAGAGCTTATAGCAGGAATTTGTTTTCAACAAAGCCACAACCTTAAAATAAGCACAAGTACACAAAAATCAGGACAAAGATACAAACTAGTATGCTTGAAAGTGAGAACAAAGGTTCCATTACTAGCAATACCTATACTAATTCCTTACTCCTATCCTGTGACATACTAATGTTGAGAAGAAGACAAAACTTCAAAGAACAATTTCCATGTTTGAGTTCTTGGACCTATGACAAAATTATTGCAAAGTTCTTGTTCCATTCCCCCAGTTGGTGGAATGAACTTGACTACAAAGATTGTCAGTTTTTGCATTACAAAAAGAAAAAAAGAAAAGGAACCCTTTTAACTCTAACATAAACTGATTTTGGTTGATGTTATTTCTCTTTCAGCTCTTCTAAAAATACAGAAATATTAAAAATCAAGTTGGTAGTCCAGAACAACAAACAGATCTCTTCTTTACATAATTAGGCAAATGTCAGTTGCAAAAAAAAAAAAAAAACATCTAATAGTATGTCAAAAGGATATCTTTATTTTCTCAATTAATTTATTTTCTTATGATTGGTGTGTGGTAATCTTACTGCTCTGTTTCTCAGCAACTTTATATAGCAGACAAAGAAAACTTTAAAACTGGACTGAAACAGAGAGATGAATAAAATAAACTGACCACATATCCAAAATGATTTCTAGAGGAAAAAAAACAAAAGAAGAAAAAACTTACGAGAAGAAAATTAAAAGACAGAAGATTCAATGCACATAACTCCTCTGTATCAGCAGTTTCAGGAGTTAAAATTGAACCAATAAGCAATTCCAAAGTATCTTTAACTGCTTACAACTTACTATGAATTCATTGTCGTGCTGTTATAATACATCTAAAAAAATAGAAAAGAAAAAAATCTGTAGGACAGTTATACCATGTCATGAATAGCTACTCAAAGAAGTAAGTAAAACAAACAAAACAAATAAAATGCTATCAGAAATCATAGCAAAGAGCAGTAACAACAATCAAAATCATCATGATTTTAAAAAGTTCACAAATTTGGAAAATGGAGGCTTGACATACTTGATGTTAATTCCTCCATTGAAATTGTAGCGGGTCACGTTCCTGCGTACCCATTCTTTGGCCCGTTTATAGTTGGTCATGACCTCAAGCTGGTCATTAGGTATAGCAACCATGACCTCAAGACCACTGCCAGCCAAGGCACTCATAGTAGACTCCGCTGCATCAAAAAGCTTCACTTTCTGAATCCCATTGTCCTTCAACATCTGAACCACTGTCTCAGGCGGCAACTCATGGGTTGCCATGGTTCCCCAATTCACACCAAGACCTTCAACAACAACACAACCAGAGAGGCACAAGCAACCCAACACAACCAAAAGCAAAACCCACTTGGGAAACCACACCCTTTCCATGTTTCCACTGCCTTTTTTTTTCTTTTTTCCTCCCTTTTTCCTAGGAAAATGAATCAAGTTCCCGGGAAAATACTGGGTTTTGTACCCAAAAAAGAAAGGAAGGGGAGCAAAAGGGCTCACTTACAATGATGTTAATTGAAAGATGAAGTTTTTATAAAAGTAAAAATAAAAAGGGAGATTCTTTTTTGGAAACTGAAGAGAAAAACGAGGGAAAAAGGTTGCAGGTGTGTTTTGGGAGAATCAGCGAAATTCCAGTGATCTTATTTCCTTTATTTATCTCCACGACCACGAAAGTGGAGATGGATAAAGTGAGAGAAAGAGAACCCAAATCCAATCCAATCTAATCCAATTCAATATTTTATGTTAAACCAAAATAAGTAAAATTTAGGAACCGAAAACAAATGATAGCTGAGGAGAAATGAGATATAAATAATAAATAACTTTCGTGAAGAGTATAAAGCTACCACACGTTTTATCGCGACCGCCAAGGGGCACCCACCACCGAGCCACCCACTCTTCCCAGTCGACAAATCTGAGATCGACGTTATATTTCCACCAAAACGATCAGCAGCAGCAACAGTAAGCTATGTGTTGTGCTTTTATTGGAGCAGAGAAAAACAGAGCAATATGCACACCCAAAAACCCAACGGAGTAAAAAAAAAATTAATGGGAGATTTTGTAAACGAGAATGACAAGTTTTGCTGATGGTAACAAAAAATCCAAATGCTTAACGACAAACAAGGACAAAAGTAACCAAAACCCAAAACCCAATTTGTGGGTGCTGTGCTGTGCTGTCTGTCTCAGTTCTCTCAATTCTCAATTCTCCAAGAAAGAGAATTTGAGGAGCCTCTGATTGCTTAACGGCTACAATTTGATTTTGACACGCAGTTTGATTTTTGTAAATCTCTGTACAACAATAATATCTGGGCACCTACACTACACACTTTCGCATCAGCAGAATAAATAAATTTATTTTTTATTAACAGAAATGAATCATTTATGCTTTCAAGTAATTATTAAAAATATTAAATTTATAATAAAAAGTTAAGAAAACATGGAATGGAATAATAAATAGTAAGTTGCCAAAGTGTCTTTTTGTTATTCTATTCTGATTTGGAAAGTAGTTACCTTTTGAAACACAAGCACCAAACACAGCTGTTTTTTTAATAATTTTATATACAATCCATAATTTATCGAGAGAAGATTTGAAATCGGGTGCAGAGTGGTGAGCGCACCCCTTCTAACCAACTCGAAATATGTGAACTGCTTGCTGGGTTCAAGTTCAAGTGACCACTTTACTTTGATATTTTCTTCTGTTGTTGTCTTGGTTTTTTATTGAGAATGAAGTAAAATAGAATCTATTAATTATTAAGAAAAAAAAAAGAAGAGAAAAACAACTTCACTCAACTCACAGAGCACAGGTCGGCAGGTTTCCAAAAACTCTTGAGAAAGAATAGAAATTAGATTAAATTATAAGTCGGTGACGACATGGCCCACTTCACTCTGACTCCGCCCGACATCCCTCGTTTTATTTCCCACTGCAAATTACAATGGCCAAGGCCAAAAGGGCATGCCCCCACGTTAACCATCGAGGGCATTGTCGTCATTTCCGCCCTGACTGGTCCTGAAGGTGAAGTCATGGCCTTTTCACTTTACATGGTCGGTCACTGCGACAATGCATGCGATGCGATCCAATTTTGAGATTGGGAAACACTGCTTTTTGTTTTTCTTCAGTTTTTGTTAAGTTGGAATTGTTTTTTATTTTTTTATTTTTATAGTTGGGGATACAAGTTGGTCCTTAAAAATGATCTCCCTAACTTTTTTTCTTTTATACTATCAGTTTAGGGATGATCTTTGCAAAAAAATCATGCAAATTGAAAATTATTAAGACATCTAATTGAGACCAATAAAATCAAAGAAAAATTAGGTTTTAGCAAAAAGAATCCTAACTAATCAAGTTTTAATACCTATAGTATTTTTGTTTGAGCTTTGAACATAGAAATCCAAATTTTCTTTTGGATTTGGCCAAAAAAACAAACCCAGATTTTGGCTCAGCTTAGATTAACAATTGAAAATACATTTGTACCCTTTTTGTTGAAAAAGGCTAGCCCAACTTTAAAAATTTATTTGTGAATTATGTTTTTACCCTCTTAGATTAATGCACAACGCCTTCTCTCTCGTCTTCCTTCTTCGTTCCATTGATGATGCGACGACGCTCTCTCTCTCCTCTTTCTTCTTTGCTCCATCATCAACGACACCTTATCTCTCATCTTCCTTCTTCTTACATGAAGCTGCTGTTTAAATCGTCAGTGAGGTATGTGTTTTCTAGATCGATTCTTATTTCAAAATCTAACTTGGCTCTGTTTGTTGATTCTTTTTCTTTCTACTGTTTCTTTTGTTGGAGAGAATAGAGAACAAGATCAACCTGCAAGTGACCTTGAAAAGAAGGAATGGTCTGCTCAATAAAGCCTACAAGCTCTCTGTGCTCTATGAGTTTAGCACAAGTATAATTATTAACTCCTTGTTCTTGATTTTTAAAAAATTCTGTTTCATTTTATTCTAAAACATCATAAATAAATTTGTGTGGATATAAGAATTCTTAGTTTAATTATATATGATTATTTGGTTTGCTTTTTGTTTTGGGTGAACTTAAATGCTTTGTTTTGGGTTATAAGTGAACATAAATTATGTTTCATCCGATGGGGAGAGATTTTGTATTGAGATCCTATGCTAGTCCGATGGGTCTTATCATACTTGTTTTTCTCTCATTGACTAGAGGTATTGAAGGTCATCATCTAGCTAGAGTTTCTTTCTCCGCTTTCGAGTTTTATTCTTTTGGGATTTTATATATCTAGGGTTGTGTGTTTTATGCTTTAATCACCTGTAAGAGATGAAAAAAAACTGCAATGCAAAAACGAGAACATGCGATAATTCTTCAATGTTCATCTTCATCTTCTCTTGTAGTTTCGGCTTTTGCATTACGATTTATGCTTATGCAATGCGGTTTATGCTTCAATTGAATAATTTGGAATATGGATAGTCTTTAATTGAGTGGCTTGGCTCTCGATGAATTTGCTTATTGGTGTAAAATGTGATGGATTTGATTTTGGAAATGAAGCTTGAAATTTGGATTGGGTTGTTTAAATAGATTGAAGTTTGAAGGCTGCAAATTTTAATAGCTTGAATATAAACCTTTATGTGGTGTTTACGCTGGAGAAGAAACCTCATATCATTTTTCATGTGGTGGTTATTTGAATTACAATATCACTAAGTTGTTTGAAGCCCAGAATTACAGGACTCTTGACATCTTTGCATCTAGGAGACTTTCGTAGCATTACCAAGAAGGCAACCCGTATGCATACTTCTAGTAGCTTACCTTTTCTTTTGATATAATTGTTTTTCGGGTTTGGTAATTTTTCTCTTTTATCCTGTTAAACCATGGAGAAGAACTTGAAAACTCGATTGATAGGTTGCCCAAAAACCATTGATGGTGACTTGAAATGTAAAGAGGTCTCCACAAGTTTTGGGTTTGACACTTGCTTGCAAGGTGACTATAACCCTTAAAACTTGTTCTTCTTGGCCATAACTACTAATATAACCTCAAATTTTACACCTCCATTTTCTATATTTTTGTTCATTTTCATCTTTCCTATCACAAACATGAAAGCACCTTCATTAGTTTTGTTTTTGCATTGCGATTTATGTTTTTCTACAATGCGATTTATGTTTTTCTACAATGCAGTTTATGTTTTTATGCATTGCGGTTTATATTTTTTCTGCAATGCAATTTATGTAGTGTGGTTTTGTCAGTGAGGCTTTCTCCTTTGAGATTCAAGGTTCAAGTCCCTTAAATGTCACAAAATCATATATTTTTAGGGTGAATAAATGGCAATGGAGTTGGTCCCGGCAATGGTTGGCTACGGTGGTAGGCGTCGGCGGCGAAGGCGGCGATGATTGGCGCGGACTGGAGCGGCGGCTAGGAGGGGATTTTCGAGGTGGACATGTGGCATAGTGTGCTTGCCTTAGAAGGAGTGGCATTGTGTGTAATTTTGATATTTTTTCAAAACCAACCACCCATAATTTTGATAATTATCGTTGCTTGCACTATTGGGTTTAGCATCAATCTTCACTTCATGAGATGTATCATCTCCTACAGGCGACGCTGATTTATTCATTTGTATTTATTGCATAGTCCCAAAATTCCACATGTATTTTGAATTCATATTGAACGGCAGCGATTCACTTAATCAAACTTAAGAACCCAATACATACCTTGATGGGAATTGAACCACATGGCCTTATTTCACTTTGAGGTTGATCCCATTCACTGCAAAAAATAAATATGCATTATTTAACTCATTATTAGATTATTATAACACCATGAAGAGGGAGAGGGAGAGAGAGAAACCAAAAGAGACTAAATCAATAACTTGGAGAAGCTAGAGAAATTGCACTCATAAAAAACGAAGGAAAAAAAAAAAGATAATGAGCTAATCTTTAATTTGTTGAATTACACAATTAACAACAAAAAAGCACGAAATGCTTGTACTCGGAGAGAGAGAGAGAGAGAGAGAGAGAGAGAGAGAGAGAGAGAGAGAGAGAGAGAGAGAGAGAGATCAAAGGTTGGAGCAGAGAGAGTAGAAATTGTCGGTGGACTTCTTGAAATTACTTGTATGGGATGGGTGCGTGGGACCCACACTGGCAAAATTGGTGCAAGACAACTTGTAAGGCTTCAAAAGGAGGAATTTAATGCGATGGATCTAATTGCAACGAGCAGACGGATAAACTTAGCAATTGTCCGTGTTCTTTGTGTGTTTGAAATTAAATATTGAAATTTGAAAATAATGGCATAATGACATATGTTGTAATTTTAATATTTTTTAATTATATTATGGTAAAAATAGGTACTATATTTTGGCTTTTGGCTTTATCTTAATTAGGTGAAGTTGAATTCCTATTTACTTAAATAGTAAACTATATGTGTGTAAAAACTAAAACTCCCTAAAATCAATGAACACGATGCTTCAATAAAGTCCTTGAATTCCAATAATTTAATTGAGTGGTCAAATTATATTATATTTAAATGATTTTTGTAGATATTATATTTGAATGAATATCTACAAAATAGATAGTTTGGGTGAAATACATTGTGGAGTGTGCCCTACAAGGGTGTCTCTCAAAAAAGCTTATTTGAGGGATCCCATAATAGAAGCTCTCTGTAAATATATATATATATATATATTACAGAGAGCTTCCATTGAGATTATTTGAGGGACACCTCTTGTATGGCACACTCCGGATTGTATTTCACTAATCCAAACCGTCTATTTTGTAGATACTCATTCAAAGATTATCTCTACAAAAATCACTTGAATCCGATATAATTTGACCATTCAATTGGGTTATTGAAATTTTAGTACTTTTTTAAGACCGTGTTCATTGATTTTGTAGGACACAATTGGATGTCGAAACGGTTTCCGATTTGTCTAATTTTTGTAAGGATAATCTATGAATGAAGACCTAAAAATAGATGGTTTGGATCATTGGAAAAAAAAATTGTATGATACCTTAAAGGGCGTCCCTCAAATAAAATTATTTGAGAGATCCTCAATATAAAGGAAATATATATATATATATATATATATATATATTGTATACTTAAACCTGCTTATATTGGAACAAATAAAAACCTGATTATCTTGATTTTCTGAAATAAAATGGTTTCCATTCCCAAATCTTTTTTCTTACAAACCAATTAATGCATGCTCTGTTTATAATTTTTTGTTTTTGTTGGGTAGGTAGGAAGGAAGGAAGGAACCTCATTTGGCATTTAATCATTATTTACTTGTTAAGTCTCCTATTTGTCTTTTTTAAGCAAAAGTTAAGGGAGGGAGGGTACCTCATTTCAGGGTTAGAGTGTACCAAAGTCTCTTTGAGGACTTACATAGAGGATCTTAGCTTTTTTTTTTTTTTTTTTTTACAAATTACCCACTAAGAGGGATTGTTGGTAAAGGGACTCGAACCTAGACTTTAGTGAAAAAAATGATCCTTACCAACTCAACAAACCCTCGTTGACTTTCCTTTTTGTCTTTAAGATTTTTAACTGAGAACATAAAAAACATCATTATTATGTTTTGTAAATTTGTTTTTCTACTTTAGTACTGATAAGGTTACAATACTTTTTAACTGGCCACACGGAAAGTGATTGACACTATCTTCTCTTACCACATTTGTATACCACAATTTCATACCACCTTATGTGGCGGATGAGGTGTACAACACATCATTTAAAATTAATTTAAAATTTTCTTTTCTTTTATGATTTATTGACACTTTTTAATTGATGTGGTTGTCCACTTCATCTGCCACATAAGGTGGTATGAAAATGTGGGATACAAATGTGGTAATGTAGAACATAGTGTCGACAAACAAGATTTTTTTTTTTGTCAATATAAATTTAGATTGCTGCTTTTTTAAGGGAGCTTTCATTTTAATACACTACTAGCCTCTTGGCACCCGCTCATGCGTGTGCCATCGGGTTTTTATTAATAAGTGTTATATTATTTTTAATTTAAAAAGAAGTTTTGAAGGTAGTTGTTTTTTATTTTATGAATAACTTCTCCTATTTTTATGAATAACTGCAGTATATATTTTTTTTTGTGCTTTTAATTTAAATTTAAATAAATTATGAATGTACCATTTTATTCATATTTAACAAAAGGTCTTTAGTTTTAGTATTTTATTAACCAATGACAATTATAGGGATTTTGAAAATTTCACTTTTAAGGCATTCTGCCTTAATATATATAGATATAGTTTACTAATTTGGAAGATAGGAATACAATTTCACATAATTAGCATAAGGTCAAAGACCAAAAAAGTAGTACCTAATTTTACAATAATGTAATTTTAAAAATCAAAATTACACACAATGCCACTTCTTTTAAGGAAAGCACACTATGCCACATGTCCACTTCTGGCAGTCTCCCTTCCGATCAACTATCACCACCCCTGGCCAGTCGTCGCCGCCAACCACCACCACTTGCTGCCGGCGAACCCCATTCTGGCCAACTGCCACCACCGCCGGCCAACCGTCGCCAACTGCCGCAGCCTATCATCGGCCAACTGGGGAACAACTCCGTTGCCCTTTATTCACCCTAAAAAAAAAAAAGATTTTGTGTCATTGAAGGGGTACTCGAACCTTGATCATCAAAGGAAGAAGCCTCACTCACAAACCACTACACCAAACTTATTTTTGTGATATTTACTCAATTACATAATATTTATATAAACAATCATCGATTAAAAAAATTATTTCAGCACAGATTCACGCAAAAACTGTAACAATGCAACAATAACAAAAACTAATTTTATAGAAACAAAAACTACAATGCAGAGTATGAGGAAAAATAATCATATTAATGAGTGAGGAACCAAAATGCAAAACCATGATGAAAATACTCAAACGGAAACTGCAATGCAGAGTCTAGGCAAAAATACACCTACTAATAAGTGAGGAACTAAAAGGCAAAACCATGATGAAAGTACTAAAACGGAAACAGAAACTGCAATGCAAAGTCTGAGATTTTAAAATAAAAATAATGTAGATATCAATGATGTAAACAACAAAACCATCAAAAGCCCTCATAGAAGAAGAATTACACAAGAAAATTGCTTTGGCAAACAAACCAAAGAAAGAAACACAAAACAAAAGAAGAAAACGAAGAAAGGAAAATAAAAAAAAGTTGAATAAGAAGAAGAGGAAGAGGAGGTTGTTGACTACGACAAGGATGTGGTCAGCCTAATCTGAGCAAAGATTTGTTATATATCTCTATTGTCATATAATCTTAGAAAATTATGCAACAAACGGAAATGGAACAGGAAACTGCACTGTAGTTTTTGATAAATAAAAATTGCAACAAACGGAAACTACAATGCAATTTATGAAAAAAAAATCTACTCAAATGTGAAAAGAAACCAAAAGCCAAAGACATGATCAAAGTACTAAAACTAAGTTCAAAACACGTATAAGTAGATGAGTAGTTGTAACATTCCTATAGACTTGCAAAAATTATTCTCAAATTGAATTATGAAACAAGAAACTGCACTGCAGTTTTTGATCAAAAACTGCAATGAACGGAAACTGCAGTGCTGTTTATGACAAAACATCTGCTCAAATTTTGCAAAGAAACCAAAAGGCAAAGCCATGATCAAAGTACTAAAACTAAGTTCAAAACACATTTAAGTCGATGAGCAGTTGTAACATTCCCATAGACTTGGAAAAATTATTCTAAAATCGAAATATGGAACAGGAAACCGCATTGCATTTTCGATATAAAAAAAAATGGGCAACAAACGGAAACTGCAGTGCGGTTTATGAAAAAAAATGCTCAAATGTGAAAAGAAACCAAAAGGCAAAATCATGATCAAAGTACTAAAACTAAGTTCAAAACACGTATAAGTAGATGCGCAATTGTAACATTACCATAGACTTGGAAAAATTATTCTAAAATTGAAATATGGAATCTGATAAAAAAAACTGCAACAAACGGAAACTGCAGTGCAGTTTATGAAAAAAAAATCTGCTCAAATGTGAAAAGAACCAAAAGGCAAAGCCATGATCAAAGTACTAAAACTAAATTCCAAACACATATAAGTTCATAAGCAGTTGTAACATTCCCATAGACTTGGAATAATTATTCTAAAATTGAATTATGAAACAGGAAACTGCACTGCACTTTTTGATCAATCTGCTACAGCACTAACAAAACAACAAACCAAAAAACTTCATGAAAACAAGCATTGAATGACAGTTAAAAAGGAATATCCACTGATGAAACAATTACATAATTTTCATTAACTTCAAAAAACATACCTCAACAGCAGAAAAACTGAGTTTCACATCAAAACATGAATACTACAATAGAAGAAGAAGATCTAAATATGCACTGCAGGTTCTAAAAAAAACCAAAAGTTCTCATATGTGCAAAGAAAATTGATGAGGCCTTATACGTACAAGTAAAATAACAAATTTTAAAATCCATAAATTTAACAAAAAT
Source organism: Prunus padus (assembly GCA_024362665.1). Taxonomy (NCBI): domain Eukaryota; kingdom Viridiplantae; phylum Streptophyta; class Magnoliopsida; order Rosales; family Rosaceae; genus Prunus; species Prunus padus. The sequence continues at coordinate 31,661,847 of JANFAM010000008.1, forward strand.
CATCCTTAGTGGCATCAATTACATCTATTTTCACATACTCATAGCCACTAAATTGTCTTTTGCATACAAAAATTGAAGATAAAAAAATTAAAGCATGTACAATCATCAACAAGCAGCAATCAAGAACTCAAGCAAGTACAATCATCAATCAAAGAAAAAGTATGGTAAAATAACTACAATAATATATGGAAAAAAATGTCTACTAAAATAACTACACAAATAATAGGGTTAAGTACAGTAAACCCCCAAACTATAAGGCCATTTTCAAGTTCATACCCATAGTTTGAAAATTAGTACATACTCAACGTAACGGAAAGTTACAGTACATACTCTCCGTTAGCCAAACCGTTAGTTAATCCGTTAAATGTCGACGTGGCAAAAATGGGACCCATTTTTTAATGACGTGGACTTCCATGTGGACCAAATACTAATAAAAAATATTTTACTTTCTCTCTCTCTCTCTCTCTCTCTCTCTCTCTCTCTCTCTCTCTCCCCCTCCCTTTGAACCTAGAACCACCCAACCTAAAAGCGAAACACAAAAAAAAAAACCCAATCTCCATTAGCCTAAATATCAACTATAAGGCCATTTTCCTCAGCTAAACCATCATCATCGTTAAACCTAAATCCATCCCCAAAACCAAACCCAGCCATCACCAGATCTCGAGCAATTTCAATTCCCGAATCCCCCAATTCCCTTGGGTTAGAGACGAAGATGATAGAGATTGTTTTGGTCACCCAATTTTCTGCAATTTCATGATCTAGGGTTTTTGGTTTTGTTATTTCCACGAGGTTCTGGAGTACCTCGGGTTCAAGCAGGAAGAGCTTGAATTCGGGGTCTAGCTAGGGCTCGAGAGACTCATTTTTCGGGCGAAGATGGTGATGTTGTGCTTGCCCATAGCCTCTTCGAGGGTATGGAGTAGGAGGGCCTTCTCAACGAGCTCAATGTAATGCAAGTCGAGGAGGGCAACGAGGATGGAATTGGAGTTGATCTGCCGTCGTTGTGGTTGTTGCCGCTTTCGTAGATGTTGATGATGATGATGTTGGAGAGTGAGATTTGGGTTGTGGGTTGTTGGGCAATGCGGAGGAGGTAGAAGTAGAGAGAGAAGCAATGGCGAAGACGATGAGGAAGAAGATGGAGCGACCATAGATCCGAGAATCCATGGTGCTAAGTTCACTTTGGGCTGCGTTTTTACTTTTTTTTTTGGGCAAAGTGGGGTTTTGAGGTAGTGGAAGGAAGCAAATGAGAAGGGAAGATGGAGTGGGGTTGAGATGGAGTGGGGTTGCTTGAATTCCAAAATCAGAAGATGGGTCTGGGTTATGAAGATCTTTGTTCGAATGGGTGAGGCTGGGTTTGTTTGAGGAGGCAAGAGAGAGGGAGAGAGAGGAGAAGAATTTAGGGTAGAGAGAGAGAGAGAGAGAGAGAATTTTTTTTAAATAATTTAAATAGTAAAATGATTTTTATTAGTTTTTGATCCACATGGAAGTCCACGTCATTAAAAATGGGTCCCATTTTTGCCACGTCAGCATTTAACGGATTAATTAACGGTTTGGCTAATGGAGAGTATGTACTCGTAACTTTCCGTGACGTTGAGTATGTACTCACGAATTTTCAAACTATGGGTATGAACTTGAAAATGGCCTTATAGTTTGGGGGGTTTACTGTAGTTAACCCCAAATAATATATGGAAAGCATTGACAAATTAGGAATTCACCTCTTGATTTTCTTTGTTTCTTCTTGCAAACATATCATGGCTTCAAGTTCCAAATACTTTGTAATATGAGAGAGATGGTGTGGCATGGAGTGGAGAGGATTAGAGAGAGCACATGCTTTGGCCTTGGCAAAGGAAAGAATAAGTTGTAAAGAATAAGTGAAGAAACAATTTGGGCAAAGAAAAAATAATCAATTTGGGAAAAGGAATGTTGAAAACTTGGTTACCTGGGAGAGGAGATCACGCCTTTTTGTTTGTTGGGAATTTGGGAGTGGAAAACAACATGTTGGAAACTTGGGAGCGGAGAGCAACATCTTGTTGGGAACAAAAACTTTACCTAGCGCCATCTCCTTTATCTTGATCTCCGACAAGGAGAGGCCGAAGAGAGATGAGGAGGCTTTGGAGTCGGCGAGGTCGAGGACCCGAGCTCTCGTGAGGTCGACCTCAACTTCCAGCAGAGAGAGATTGATGAGAGAGATCTAATTTTGGCCAGGCTTTTTAACAAAAGCATAAAATTGTACTTTAACTTTGTAATTTAGATAGGCCCAATGAATCTGGGCCTCCTCTTTGGCCAAATCCAAAACAAATTTTGATTCCTAGGTATTAAAACCCAAACATAAATACTATATGTCTCAAATCCTAATTAGTAAGGATTGTTATGTCTAATACCTAATTTTTTTTATTGGTATAAATAGCGAAAGGATGGCAGTGGCACAACTAACTACATATAAATACGTGTTTGCAAGAATTTAATTGGCCTTATGGGTATGGCTGAACTTGAAATCCTGAAAATGTCCATGAGGAGAAGATAAAGGGCCCACTTGTTTAGTGATTTGGAATAATTGCTCTTTCAAGTAAGATTTTGGGTTTGAATCCTAGCATCCATGTAGTATGTATGAGTTTATTATATTATTATCCATCTCAATAAGAAATATCATTTAGAAAAAAAGGGATGCCATGAGCTCCACTATTTCGTTCTCATAGAATACAATGTAAGATGGTTTATTGTCTTAAACCTACAAAAGTGATCTTCTAATCAATATAGGATTGCAAAGGACTCATTGTTATCAAGAACTCAATTCTTATCTCATATGGTAGCCAAATATAAGTGTTTAAGATAAAACTAAAGGCTTAAGGATTCCTATTTCTATAAGGATTAAGATTCTCTAATCCTATCACATTAAGGGGTGTATTCAATTAGGATTCTAGAGCATTTTAAAAGAATGTTTTTAAGTGCCAAATTTCATGGAAATCTATAGAACTTTTAGATTTCGCATAGACTTGAAAAGAGTTCTATATAATTTTATTATAAGATTTGTATGGCTTTTATTCCAGACTTCCATAGTTTCTTTAACATATTTCTTTAGACGAATGCTAACTTTGGCATCCTTACCCAAACAATCAAAACGCCAAGAAGAGATGTTTGCTTTCCGCCAAGCAGTAAGTAGTGCTTTGTTTCTTTAGGACATTTGTTTCTAATTGCTCTCTCATTTGGCACTATGTATAAAAAGTATGGTGCAATAACCCGGTCGAAGGCAATAACCAAGCAATAACCTGTAAAAACTTGCATCTCATGTGGCACTCTATATAAAAAGTATTGTCTTTGACAGGTATTTTTTTCTTATAGTTACTAAAGACTTAAAATACATAAACTCTCTTCCCTAGTGATTTTTGACCAGATAGTTTGGTCAAACATATTAATGATGAATGATATTCTTTTAACAAAAAGCAAAATTAATTAAAAAAATTATGTTTAACAAAAAGCAAAATTCATAAGAAATTCACAAGAAATATAGTGACAAATGTATAACAAATTTGAAAGCAAAGTTTAAGGAAAATATTCAACATTCATTCATTATCCTTGATTCTCATTGTTGTCATTGTGCCCGACATCTCTCCACATATTCAAAGCTATACCAACTCTCCATTCATTAGCATTTTGTCGTTTTTGTTCTTGTGTTTGGAAAACTAGTTCAAGATCCCCTTTATTAACTTGTAACGATGAAGATGAAGACGATTCGTTCCCCAATTCAACAAGAAATTCGTCAGATCTACACTCTTTTCGAAGAAAGTTGTGTAGTCCTACACAAGCTAACACTAGCTTTGTTTGTGTCGTATATGGGAATGGAGGTGCGGACTTGAAAATTGTGAATCATGATTTAAATATACCAAATATCCACTCAATGACATTCCTCAAGGACGCATGACGAAGATTGAACAACTCAACTTCATTTGCAGGTTCACGACCTTAACCACTAAACTCTTGGAGATGATATCGAACACCTTGAAATGGAGCCAAAAATTGGCGTCGATTTGGAAATCCACAATCCACTAAGAAAAATTTACCTGATAATAGATTACACATATTTTAGTATCCAATGTACAACCTAATGTAAACTATAAATTAAAAATTAAAAATACCTTGTGGCACTTTAAGGCCATTCCTCAACATCATGTAGTACTCTTGAATCATGAGCTGAGCCCTCCCACCCACTAAGGACATATATGGATTCCAAATCAAAGTTACAAGATGCTAAATCCTTCCAAATCTATGACCTTTTGAATACATGTAAATTTATTTGGACTTTTTCCAAGTCCTAATTGAATACACCCACATTTAGATGAACATTTTAAAAGTTCAAACAAGTCTAGATTGAATACACCTAAATTTTTAGACTTTTAAAAAGTTCGTTAAAATTTAAATTGAATACACCCGGATTTTTAAAAGAAATGAAGAAGACCCACATGAGAAGTGTTGGTTCCAGGACACGCTCAAGGAGGCCAAGGCGGGCGATAGCTCCATGTAGGTCTTGGTGGGTCTGAATTTGGGTGGGTTCTAGTGACTGGCATGTTATGGTGGTAATGGTGGAGATTCAAGGGAGAGAGAGGCCATGGGGTGGGTGAGCTGGTGCTGGTTGAAGATGGTGGTTGTAGGGAGAGGTTGAAGATTGTGGCTAATGGTTTTTTTTTTCTTTAAATCCTAATGTTATTTTATTTTATTATTAATTTAAAAACTAAATATTTTTTTTATTTGTTTGTTATCTATGTGGAGGTGGGCTCCACTTGACATGTCACCCATGCAATTAGTGGATAATGATCCATGTGTACGAAATTACAAAAACAACCCTACCACGTCATCAAAGTTAACTGACTTTTGGATGAAGTTGACGGCAGGGAGCAAAGTGGATCACCAAACCTCCATCAAGGGATGAAAGTGGGTCATTTTGAGTTTTTTTTTTTTTTTTGGGGGAAGGGAGGGAAGGTGATATTTGACCGAAGTTTCAAGGAGTATTAATGTAATTAAGCCTAAAATTAAAAAATAAAACTAAAAACCAAGCATCAAATCCAACGTTGACCAATGATCTGGTGGCATAAGGGGCAAGGGACAGCTGACCAGAATTTAAAGTCCAGAAGCCCAGGTGACTTTTTCTCATGCACACCGTATAAAAAAAAAGTTTAAATAAGTAATAATAAGCAATACTTATGCATGTCCAAACATTTCACATGTTAATTAGAATATTCATGATTTCATGCATACAGGAACTAAAAGGTTTAAAATAAAAGTTTGAGGGGCAAAAGAAAAATACCTTACCATTCATGTGTTGATCGAAGAATCTTGTGTTGCATTCTCATTTACTTTCTTAAACCGAGCAAGGTGCTTGTGATACTCTTCTAGCTCTTTCTCCAGTTTTTCAATAAACTGACTTGTATGTTCAAGGGACTGCTCATACTTATATTTTTCTAGGGCCTGCAGTTTTTCAAACATAAAAGCAACTATAACATTTATTTTTCATTCGTGTGTGAATCAATGCCTTTTAAACCATATTTTCAATTGGCCTTCATAAAAATAGAAAATATATTTTAAAAAATCTGCCCACTTTCCAAATCACAACCTTCTGGGGGTGATGGTTCATCATGTCAAGTACAGCAAACACTATAGGTAACCTATAACTGTCAATTTACTTTCGTTATATTAAAGACAAGTTGACCTTCCAAAAGAGAGTTTTTTTTTCCTTTTGAGGAAAAAATATGAAAGGCTAAAGTGAAAGTGGACCTGCAAAAGTAGAAAGCGAAAGCACCTAATCTACATTTTAAAACTTAGAAACAGCAGCTTCCACTCATTACAACAGTCCTTCTCAATCAAGAAAAACTGCACTAAGGGGATGCCTTCATAATGTTTGGACGAGGACACCCAAAGAGAAGCTAAAAGTCTAATAATATACCATATTACTTCAAACCTCCCTCCCTGTCTTCAAACATTCTCTAGTTCCATTCTGAACAAACACCACAAAAGAGCCAAGATGTGCTCTATCAAAGAGTAATACCAAATCGCAAGTATTTGATGAGCGATGATCCAAGCCAAAACAAGAACCTTGGTTCACTGGACATCCAAACCATTTTAACAGGCCGGAGCATAGGAAGGTATTGCCTATCACATCGAAAGTTAAAATTTATTATAAATAATAATAATAATGATAAAGTCTTACAAGAGCAAACCCGGATCAATCCAGTTTCCACTTCCTCCTATCTGGCCTATGTGTTGACAGCTGAAAATTCTCACAACTGTTAATAGTGCTGCAAGCTCCTCAATTTCCTCTTATTATACGAAAATTCCAATTCACTTGACCTGCACGACTCTCGGAGAAATCAGACACCCTATAATTTGAACCCCTAGATAGCCTGAAAAAGATGAGGAAATCTTGAGCACAAAGGAGATTCCCTTGCCCAAAAAATCTAACTTTGTCCCCCTACCGATTATAAATTGACAACAACCATAAACGCCTCCCAAGCTTGACCAATACCTTCTCATCCCAACCATTCTCCTGAAGGACATATTTACTTCTAATCAGATCATGCCACAAAGAATTCTCTTTGAAAGGGAACCACCACAATAATTCATGTAGCTATGACATTTACTCTTCTTTACTCAACTAGTGTTATATGTAGTTATATTGTTAATATCTATTATATCCATTGAAACTTAATTTGAGTTTTTGTGACTCTTTGATTACATATCCTATTTGTTCCATAAATTTACTGATGCAGCTTAAACTTAACTTGAAGACGCCATCTCACAACTGGGGGTGCTAGCTTATGATGCAACAATAGCTAGTAGCCATCCCTGCACTATGCATCCTTGCAATGCAAATAACTGAACAACCACATTATATCTTTCAAGCATTCACAAAAATAAAAAAACAAAAAAATATAACCCAAACACCAATAAATTAAAACATGTAAAAATGTTTCATTTTTAGGACAAGACCAGAAAATTCCAGACTAAACCCCTTTACTTTCATGCATTGATTTCCATATTCTAAAAAATGAAAAATTTAAGGATAGCTGAAAATTACCTTATTTTTAGATAGTGTATCTGCAGGTGACATTACTTTCGGCTGAACATAGTTCTTTCCCCGGTAGAAAATTACAGTATTATTAGGTTTTATGTCAATCACAATGCCTTTACTCAGTCGAGCAAGCTCTTGAGCATATTCCTGAACCTGTCCTGGCTTACAAGGCTTGCAAATAACCTTTACTGTCTCATGCTTCTTCCAATGCAGATGCATATTTAGAACCACACCTCCAAATACTCCCCGCCTTCCTACTGGGACATAATTCTTCTTTTTCTCACCAGTTCTCTTAAGATAATGTTTTTCTTCTTCAGTTAAAATTTCAGGATCATGTATATCAGCAGGGGCTTTGGCAACCTCAAATTTCATCAACTTCTCAATCAACCATGCTTCCTTTCGTTTTGCCTAAAGAATACACAAGTTGACAGAGATAAAGTAAACATATGTAATTGTGAAACAAAACATATGCAGAAAATAAGAATATTTTCTTCTAGAGGTATTGATGATGCAGGAGCATCTAAGACGCTTTCCAAGGCGAAGCGGGCCATCTAACTAGTTTGGGTTTCAGTTGTTTTCTTTATCTATTATTTGTCTTGTTTTATTTTTATGTTTTATTTCATTTGGTAGACTATAGTTATGCTCCTATTTTTTGTAAATAGTCATGTGAGGTTTTTAGTATCTTGTAGGACTAGGATTAAGTAGCTTTTTAAATAATCAAGGTCTAGGATAGTATGGCTGCTGTAGCTCTAGTATAAATACTCTTTCAAGAGGCTTTGTTAACAGCTTTTTATGCAGAAAATCTGATTCAGAGTTCCTCTTGGGTCTTAGGACTCAATTATGGACGTTCCAACTTCGATCCTATTGCTTATTATCTCTTTTCATGTTTTCTTATTGCTAGAAATTCCTTTAGAGTGGTTTAGGTCTGCTACACCAATCTGACAGCAGCCCTGCTTCTGTCCTGCATCATTTGAGATGGTCATGTCCCAGGAAATGCAGAAATTTATGAACAGAGAAAAATAGAAAACCTAAAAGAGATATTAGCCATAATCATAAACTGTGGTTACCAGAATCATGGTTACTGAGAAAACGTTTTTTAATAAACTTGGGAAAATTTGTAAAAATTCAAATTCTTTTGTAAGAAACAAAACTTTCATGAAACCTGCTACAAATTCTGCCCTAAGAAGAAACAGCAACACAAAACCAGAAAGCTCAAGTAAACAGCGATAACAGCATCAAGGACACCAGAACGTAAAAAAAAATCCTGAAATAGTGGCATCAAATTATGCATAAATAACAAAGCGGTCCAACCTTTTCAAGTTTGTATATAATTCTAACTTCTGGATTTGGAGAATTCATCTTCTTCTTGGCCTTTAGACGGTAAAATCGCAGTTCATTCAGTTTGGCCTTCTTGGACACTTCAGCTCGTTTGGCCATCTTCTTCCCTTTGGTTGAGGAACCAGTTTTACCAAGTGGCTTACCAAATGAAAACCTGACAACATCATTGTTTGTCTTCAGCTCAATTGATGTACTACTCATGCATCTAGCAGGCGGACAGTTTCTAAGAACACTTTGACATTCAAAAATATTTGATCTCCGCACCAACGAAGAATCGAATGAGGAGGATACACATGGAACTTCTAAGAAAGACGTCAATACACTGTATCTTTGCCTTTGCATGCACATATTGCTAGAAAGAGACTGTCTAAAACGTGTTATGGTTGGCAAAGAGAGATCGAAAACATTTTGTGCTAGACAACTGAACCAGACAAAAGAGCCCCTGTACAAAAGATAGATGTGATTTGTCATCAGTGGTGTTCGAAATGCAAAGGAAAATTCAAAGCATATTGCAGGAGCAAGTGTAAGGCAAAAAAAGTGAAGAATTTCATAAGGCTCTGTACTTGAGACAATCAAAAGTTCAAAATTTCCAAAAAGGATATCCACAATGACGAGCAAAGTAATCATAATGGCAAGGCACTTATTACAATCACACAAATTCTAGGAAGAACGATCAATAGTACCACAAACAGGGGTGAAAGAAAAAGAGTACCTTTTGATAGCAGTCGGAGAAGAGCGAGAAGCTGCTCTGACAGAAGTTGAAGCAAACATTATTAACACCCACGCAAAAAGGGAAGCCTATCCTCTTCCAGCTCTCTCTCTCTCTCTCTCTCTCTAATAAGGATGTCAACCACTGGTGCCACTCCAACTACCACTCCTATAAAGAAAATCCCAGCGGGACCTCAAGCTCCAGAATCCCAGCTCCAACAATGAATGTTCTGTCGAATAACTTTCCTGTATTACTCTCAGGCAATTTTTCAAACACCTTGTGGGCATTAAAATTCAATCAGTAATGGACCTCTGATCCGAACCCAACCAATTTACCTACCAATCTATACATCAATAAACAAATAAATTTAAGCAATCAAACCAAACTAATTATTACTTGGGACTTACTTTCAATCTCAACAATCAAGCCAAGAAAATCGGATGAGCACCATAAGCCCATTTGCTGATCCAGCATCCACGGCAATTTGCTCCTCTTGCGCTTGTTTTGCGCGGAATTTTAATCAATCTAGACGGTTGAGATCAAATTTCCGAATAAGTTACAGTCGGGTAAGTGAAACCCAAACCCGAAAGCAAACGACCCGGCACACGTTTTGATTTTGAACACCAAGCCCAAGAAGCCGAAAAGCCAAGAAGACATATTTGAAAACAAAAAACGCTAAACGGCATGCTTGGGGAAGACCCTAAAGTAGCATTTGAAATCTCGGCATTTTTCAAAACTTGTAAGTTATTTATAGGAAGGAAATTGTGTTCTGATAAATTCTGTTATGAGTTGTGAATTATTTCTGCGTTTCGTTATAGACGTTTAATTCCATTGAATATTTTGCATGGGTATAATGTAAATTAACCCGTATGATTTAAATGAACAATATGTCAATAATATATATTGACATGTTAAAAGAATAATCATATATATATAACCCCCACACCTGATTTTATTTGGGTTGGAATAGTAAGGTCTCATCACTAGCCCCCACACCCGTTTTATCTTTAACAAAATTAAATAACCTTAGGTGATGCTGACCCCTACGTTGTGGGCATCCGAACGGACCGAAAGAAAAAATCGGTTGGCCAAAAAAGTCAACAATCTTATATTTTTTAAGTTTAAAGTTTAATTAGAAAGTATGCTATCTAAATCATATTTTTAATATATTTTTTAAAATCTAATGCTATATTTTTAATTTTATAATTAATATTTTTCCAAGTTCAACTTCAATTGGATCGGATGAATAAGTACCGATTCCGATGTGAGCTTGAAACCGAACCGGATCGCGCCCACCCCTACGTTTTGGTGTAGATCACGTTGAAATCGACACACTAGACCTTTACTAGGTCCGTGGCTCGTTGGCCGAGAGTTGTCAATCCTATTGTCGCTCCAAATTACTTGCATATCAAAAAATCTTTTCCATGACATTTATCCAGCAAGGGCACCCCGATCAGGTTTGAAAGTAAGTAGGTGAGGTGTGGTTGATATGAAGAATGAGTTTATAGCATTTTCTATTATTGTCTACATTGAAAAAGAACCCGCTAATAATATAGATTCATACACAATAATAAAATATTTCACTTCTCTCAAAGATCATAGGGTCTAACTTGAATATGTACAATTTTAATTTTGTTGTTGAACATATTTTCATTTTGATATTATGTGTGTTTTTGGTTGCATTTCACATGTATATTTTATTTCATTTTGAACTAGCTTGGTTATATGCTTTAATATATATTTTATTTCTAGAAAAACTATATAAAGTACAAGAAAAATTATCATTAGATTTTAAGCCAATTACTTTAACTAGCCCACCTATTAAAAGATTCCTGGTTATGCCTTGGTTAAAGTACCCTGATTTTTCATAATGTACACTAAAAACATTTAAACCAATGCACAACTGAAACAATACTTTTATTTTTTTAAGTCAAAAGTACAGGAATTATTCCATATATATGTTGTTGGTCAGACTTTGTCTTCCTTTATTTTGTTAATTATTACTTCTTTTCCATATGAATAATGAAATACAAAACTAGAAATTGTGTAGGTGATCCACTCCAATTTTCACTCCTTAAACAGTGAATTTGATTACTTGTGTGTTGATGTAGAAGGTTTTAGTTGAATTTGCATAACCCATCTTCATAATGTCAGTTGGTGGTTGAACATAAGAGCTTACTGCACTTGAGATCAAGAAGACATTCTGCTTGTAATCTCGGAACTCTCAAATCATATATAAGATATTACATCTTCCTGAGCTACTTGCTATGTAATTCTAAATTAGAGCATTCTATCTTTGTCCTGCAACTTATTCCTTTCAGCTTGAACAATTTGTTCCCTGGCCATTGGCCAACTCTCAGAAGGAGAGAGCAGCATGCTGTCAAGCTGTCTATCCTTTGGGAATGAAGCTGAAATTGCAGTGTTTTTATCTCTTCACTCACTGTAAGCCCTCTTAGCTCCAGCTAAAGCCATTCAAGTCAAACTGTTTGCAACTTGAAGGAGCATCCTTATCATCATGAGTATTTAGGTCTAGTTTTGCTGCAAAGTAAGGCACTGATCTATATCCTCGAGAAACTTTCTCAGTCTCCTCTCTAGCTGAATCCGCCCGGTTGTTTGTACGTTCTAGAAAGCTGCCATCCGTGCTTCTTCCTTTCAATCTTTCGTTAGAGTTTCCGTTGCTATCAATGTTCCACCTTTCTCCTTGACATCCAATGCTCATGGATAAGTCATTTGACCTTCTTTCCACAGGAAACATTCTTTTTTCTGCATCATTACTTATGGAGGAAAGAAACATGTTATTCTCTTTTAGATCTTCACACCACTTAAGCTCAGTCTTCTGCAGCATGGGTTCTTTTTCATCCAGGAGCTCTCTGCCATTATAATTAGCTCTTAGCCCCATTGCACTGTTGTGTATCTCTTGGTCCTTTTTAGATCCTTCGCAGGATGTCAAGCAGCTGTCCATTGAACAATCGGTGGGCTGGGTCGTTTGTGTTTGCTGGGGGCACAATCCCTGTAGTTCTTTCAGCTCCGTAAAGGCAGAGTTCAAGCATTGGGTGGATACTTTGGACACCAGTTCAGAGAGTTGAACTTTAGCAGCTTCAAGTCCCACTGTACCTAAGTTCTGTCTTCCTAGTGTCTCCTGGGCTTTCTCCAGCACTGATTGTAGGTATTTTCCTTGAGCTTCTATACGAAGCTGTAAATGTCGCTGAACCTGGTTCGGTTCACAACAAATCATCAGAGTTCTTGAGACACTTCACAATGATACAAAACTTGAACATATTTAAATTCTGTTTTGCAAATATCCTATATATCGTTTGTCAAAATTTTAGAAAAAGAAAAAGAAGCTGAAAATCCATTTCATTATGGTCTTTTGTCTATCAACAGTTTAAGAGGATGCCGTACCTCAAGCTGTTCATGTAGCCTTCTCTGCACTTCAATTTGCATCTGTAGTGTTTCACTTATATGTAACCCTCTGCAATTCAGAATACCATTGTTATTGTGAGGCTCATTGGGGTAATTTATCAAATGATAAACAAAAAGATTAGCATATGGTAAATGACTAGCTATTTGAGTTCCTACTTATTTGCTTGGGGTCCAATGCTCATGTTGCTCATGTGGGTTCCATTTGCTTCAGATAATCTCTCTGCTGCCACTGGAACTGTACCAATACAATAGCATGGTTCAAACATTGAATTAATTCTTCAATTGCCTGTTAAACAATGGAAGTATGTTAAAAGGACTTGAACAGATTAGTCTTCCTACCAATTTTGCTGGTCCCACTAGTAGCATGTCCATGCAGATTCTTGCTAAGCCTGTACTTCTGTTAGATCAAAAAGAAAATGGAGTTGGAAATTAGTATATGTAGTCAAACAATAAGAGAAACCAGCCCTTAACCCCAGACCCCAAAAGTTTGAGAGGAAAGGGTGGAGTTGCTTGTATCTCACACTATATATACAGGATAAGGACATCAGGATTTATATTGGATTAGGAAGTTTCACTTTTTGCTTGCAGATGAAGAAATTGAATTGCAAGAATTACATCATTGTTGCATCTTTTTAAAGGATGTTAATAAAAGAAACTAAAAGCCTAAACAATTGAAATTTGGAAACATGGTAATCTAAAAATTAACTAGAGATGCCCAAAATCAAACTTGTTATTGACAAACATGGAAATACCTGAAGATGACTCTTCAAGTGGTATAATGTAAGGCCTGGAATCCCCATAAGTTTCATTACTGTTTTAGGAGTAGCCTCTGCATTGGAAATCATAACATTGGAATAATGATCAGCTCGAAGTTTAGATTGCATGCCTTGTAAATTGATGTCATGCTAATAGTATTATAAACTCACTGTCTGCTCCTCCTAGCTGGTTAACTGCTTCGATAAATCGCTCGTGGAGATCGTGAGTCCATTTGAGTCTAGGCTTGGCATCAGTTGAGAGGACAAGTCCTGAATCACCAGGACCATTTTGATCACCCTGTTGAAACAAATGCCTTTCAGGAGGAATAGACATCCTTGAAGAAGCAGAAGAAGAAGAGTGGATGTTCTTTCCTTGGTGTTGGTATTGGTTTTGATGGTGGTGGTGATGATGGTACATCATTTTATAGATTCTGTCTTCAAAACCCCAAAGTAAATTAAGGTGATCAGTTAATCTTGAGGTGAGTGAATGGGCTGAAAATTTAAAATTTAAAAAAAAAAAAACCTATAAAAATTAAATATCTGTTGTGTTCTTACCTGAAATTTGCTGAAACTTGGAACTTGCTTAATTGTGCCTATATTCTCTTTGGTGATGATGATGATTATTAGAAGTTTCTACAACTGCTCTTGCTAGCTCTCTCTCCTCACTTTTGTCCTCTGCGTATTTCTCACAAACCAAAGGGTGTGTTGAAGATGGCTTTATAAAGCAAATTGGTGGGGTATGAGGGAAGCTTGTGAGGCAAAGAATCTGATTTGAAAACTGATGAACCAATCCAATATTCACAGCGACTTGAGAAGAGATATTGTCCTTGCTATAGCTATTTTCTTTCTAATTCCACAGACCCATTTGAATTCCTCTGCAGCACCACAAGTAAAATGCCTGCACCAATTTTTGTTTTTCTATATATATATATATATTTTTTTCTATGTTGGCATTCGTATTCATTCGTCCTCCTGTCAATGCCAAAGCTGGGAATCTCATTCTCTCATTTTAGATGGGGGAATCCACTATCACTATGGCCTTGAGAGGCCCCTCTTCACCCTCAAGTCCTCAATGGAAGATTCTTAGAATTTGCATATCTTTACTAGTACTTGTCCTTTCTTCACCTTAGTCTTGACTCTTGGGGACGTAAATGAAAAAGATGGGGATGCATCACGAGGACTTGCCACTTGGAGTTGTTTCTTCAGTTGTTAATGTGCATATTGCATTGATACCATTATTTTTGTATCAATGAGGCCTTACTTGCATGATGAATGTTTATCTATACTATTACTATACTAGTAAAGTGGGCAGATGGAGACACACAAGAAGCCTCTTAATTTAACTGGTTATTTCTGGAGAATTTTGGAAGAAGATTCTGTTGACTGGAGCGCCTAAGCCAGCTTCAAACTTTGGAATAAGATAAAAACAAGAAAAACTTAAAATTAAAATTAAAAATAGAAAATATTGGAACAGATGAGATGAGATGAGATGAGATGAGATGAGATGCTCTCTCCTTGGAGTTGGAGATTATATGAAGGCAAAGAATGGAATATGGAATACATTCTATTTTGTCTCCTTCGGTAAGTTTGGTACTTATTCAGCCCACAAGGTATATTAGTATAAAATATATAGAAGAATGAGGGACCCAAATCTCCCTTTTTCTCTCTTCAATTGGCAACAGCCGGCCCCTCAACGACGAATCCTAAGCAGCCGGGACCCAACTCAAAAGGAAAAAGAAAGAAAAAAAAAAAAAGAGGAATTTTTGTGTTGTACTTTTCTTCTATACTTTCATTGCATTTGATGGACATGTCACATGAAAAGGTGGTCGTGCCCTAAAACTAAATAATGTGATTCAAAATAGTCAATTACACTGCTTACCTCCACTGTTCGGGTTGGGAGAATACCTCATATTTGAAAAAGGCCCAAAGTCATTTTTGGTTCCTATAATTTGACACTTCAATTACTTTTGATCTTGTAGTTTTAATTATGTCAATTTTAACCCTGTAGTTTTGTATTTGTAGCAATTTAAGGACAAGTTAGTATTTCCGTTAATTTCTTTGATCGTGCAAAGGGCAATTTTATCAACCCAAAATCCTTGAGCGTAAAAGCTCGTCTGAAACTCTCCCCATTTCATCTAGGCCTCGAAATTTAATCACTAATCCCAACTTTTGAACCCTAAACTCAAATGGCCAATTTCGAGCCCTAATATGAAATAGGGAGAGTTTCATATGAGCTTTTACCCTAAAGAGTTTAGGGTTGACGAAATTGCCCCTTGCAGCATCAAAGAAATTGACGGAAATACTAACTTATCCTTAAATTGCTACAAATACGAAACTACAGGGTCAAAATTAATGGAATTGAAACTACAGGGTTAAAAGTAGTTGAAGTGCCAAATTACAGGAACCGAAAGTGACTTTTAGCCTTTGAAAAATGAAAGGTTTGTTGTATTAGTACTTAAAAAATTATGAGTCTTTAAGACAGTATCAAAGCGGACTATCTACGAGTCAAGCTCAACAATCATGCGTGCTTTTCACGTCACTCCATACAATTGTACATGTTTTAGTCTTATATAACTTGTAAATTTACATAGTTGAATCTACCTAGAATTTGTTCTATGATCATAGTAATAAAGGTCCTAATACATTACAAATTACAATTATAGGTTTTTACAAACAAACCCATTTTAGCATAATATACAAAAATCCTTATGGAGCCTATTTGGAGAGAAAAATTCAAAACTAGCCACTTGTCATTTTTCAATTGGTTCTTAACACACTAATAACCAATTTAGAGAGTGACAAGTGGCTAATTTTGAATTTCTCTTCAAATAGGCTCTATAAGGAATTTTGTATATTATGTCATATTAGAATGGGCCTATTTGTGAAACGCCCTTAAAATTAAGGTCAAGGTAATTTTATAAGTGTATAAAATGTAGTATAAACTGATTTCTTATTCAGGAGGATTTGCAGTTGACAGGCCATGCATGTGACTTATGCTGATGCTGTTTTGTTTCATTGTGCTCAAGGAATTAGGTCTGGTGATTATGAGGAATTAAACGCTACCTATATAAAATACAAGAAAGAATATTAATATTGGCTATATGATCAACAGCTATTCAAGAATAAATTAATATAATTAAGTTATGGCGACAAAATCTGCCAAACCACCATTAAACCTACACGATATAGATCACAATAATTAATTATCTTGACCTAGCTATGAGTACCATAAGGATATATCTGATTTACAGATATGAGCTTAGCCAAGTTGGCTAGAGTAGATGTGATCCACACTTTGCACACGAGTTCGAATTTCCCGTCCCATAATTTAGATTAGTTTAAAGTCTATTATTGTTTGTATAAAAAAGAATAAAGATATATCTGATTAATTGGATGCCAATTTAACGAGTGCTCTAGTTACACTTCAGAAAATTTACCGCATAATCCTCATACATGTATTTACCATTTAGTTTAGTAATTTTCCTTATAATGTGTTACATTGATTATTAAAATTTGATATTTTGACTTTAAGATCCATTGAGGGACGTTTTCTTGTAATTTTATTTGTATTTTGAAGACCAAAAAGGAAGAAGAAAGAGTGTTGTAGTAGTGATGCTTAGCTAACACACGACAGCACTTGCCTTTTTTTTTTTTAATGAACAAAAGTCTAGGGGAGGGACAGTGGCGGAGTCAGGATTTTGCATTAGAGGGGACATTGGCGGAGTCAGGATTTTGCATTAGATGGGGTTTCTTCACAAAATTTTATAAAATAATTCGAATAGAAGCGCTCAAGTTTTAACAGGTTAATAAGTTAATACGAGACTTTTTTAGGACATTTTCTCTTAAGAGGGGCAATAATATACTAAACTCTCACACACTACACGGATGCTAGGATTCGAACCTAAGACCTTGCCTAGAAGAGCAATTGCTCCAAACCACTACACTAGTGGGTCCTTTGCAAGTTAATATGATACTAACTACTTAGTTTAGCCCACTTCATAATATCATTTCATATTGATTAATAATTTATCCTTTCATTACAATCACAATTGTCCTTAATTTCATATTATAAAATGGTTGAATATTAATCTCATCATCTACACTTTTAAAGACTCATAAAGTTAATAATTTATATTCCAACAAAGAGAAGAAATACAAAAAGGTTCATAAATCTCAATATTAAAGTACCCTACTTAGACATGTAAAAAGGGAGAGCAAAAAAAATCACAAGGCGTAAGCTTAAGTTAAACAAAAGAGGAAGAGAAAGGGAAGGAGAAAAATTTTAGGAGCTTTTAGTGCAAATATGATAACATAACCTAGTAGATTTAATTGAGTAAAAGAGAGACTAAGAAGTTTAATGGTTAATTTGTAGACAAAAAGAACCTAATATATTGTTTTTTTAGAGTAAATATCCCAAATATAATATAATATATTATAATATTTATATCATATATAATATTTAAATGCAAGGGTAAAACAAATTGAGGGGGCTTGGGACCACACTGGTCCCTAAATGGCTCTGCTCCTAAGAGGGGAGGCTACCCCATCCCAACGTCAGGGCATACCAAGACCGTTTTGAGGACTCACAGAGGGGTCTTTGCTCCCTTTTAGTTTTTACAGATTACCCATTAAGGGATTGTCAACAGCGGGACTCAAACCTAACATTGATATAGTGAAGAGAAAGATCCTTACCAACTCAACCAACCCTCGTTAGCACATCACTTGCCTTTAAGAGCTCATTAATTTATACAAAAGCTATGATAATTTCTTACAACTAATTAAACAACATAATTGATCATCAAAGAGAACTCAGACATTGCCTCTACTTTAACCAAAACACTATATACATGATCTTCGAGTCAGTTCCAGTCGGCCTTTTCATGAAAATCAACTGATTCTGATATGTGAGAATATTATTGTACTGAATTTGGGAAAGCCTTGAGGCAACAAGCTAAAGTAGAATCCCAGAATAGCTTGCTAGCATGTGCATTGGAATAATATGCATAGATATGCCTTCCCATTAATTACAACTAATTAATTTCAATATGCTAATTGCCGGCCCCCAGCTCAATTCTATTGTCAACGTACATTTCAATTGACTGTTCAAGGTTGGAGATTGGATATAGATCGGAAATTACTATTTTGTTTTCTTGTTCCTTATCATTGGTGAGCATGGCATGTTGTCAATGAAGGCTGAATTCAACTTAGCTGCTAAATTACAAGTGAAAAATGATACATATAAGTTATAACCACATTTTTAATCCACATCAACTGGCTATATGATGCGACAGTTACTGCATACCAATTAATTAATTATAAATTAATTACGCACGTAGACTAAGACAAGTCACCTTAGAGCATCTCCAAGGAGATGTCAAATGCAAAATGTTAAATTTGAATTTGATGACTTATGTGGCAATTTGACACTTAGGAAAAAATTGTAACTCCAATATCATATTATTTTATTATATTTTTAAAAGCAAATAGGGCACATATATGATGTACAAAGTTCTAAAAGATAGTAAATAATAGTAGGGTTCATGATTGAAAAATATTAAAATAATATTTAACATCAAGATTTTTGATATGTTATTTTTTACATATCTCTTCCGGCCTTCAAATTCATGTAGGATTTGACTACTCGTTTGGAGCAACTTTAACCTTTAGTTTTTGTCATTTGTTGTCCACGTGGCAATTTAACATATCGGTTGGAGATACTCTTAGAAAATATATAGCTCAACCTATTAGACACATAGAGAAATTGTCACCTGAAATATGCTTGAGCTAAGGTTGATTGTTCCAATTCTAAATCATTGTCTTTTTAAGTTTAATTAGTTCCTCTATTAACCATGAACAAACATGTGTTTTTAAGAGTATATTGGTTTCACTATTTTTATCATATATATTTAACAATATGCTGACTATATATAAACAGTCCCACAGTACTATATCCATGGCCCCCATAAATGGAATAAGCATAGTGTTACAACTTTCATTTCATGTCTCTCAACAGGACAAAGTCACCAGTGCCACCATCTTTCCCATAATGGTACAACTAAAGTACTTACCTTTTCCATGATGTTGCCTAAACATGCATGGAATACTTACTTAGGGGTTTTTTTTTTTACTACAAAGATAAATCAAACTAACTGCCTTTACCTACCTCTCCTCAGATCAAATGTCAATGAATATTTATAAATTATTCGTTGCTTTAGAATAGAGCATGTAGAAAGATGTTCTTGATTTGTACTTGCATTTTACCTTTATGGGATTTCATATTAATATCATTTAGTTTGGAGGACAAGAAGCTCTGATCTGGCTAAAAACAAGAACATGGCATATATACATATATATGGGAATCTAATAATGTTTTTATGGGCTGGTCAATCATAAGCTCACACATATATCCACACTCACACAAGCGTAGAAAGACGCTTAATTATTATTGGTTGTGAGTTTTTGACCACACCACGCACACATGCATGAGATCCATATCTGATTGCATTGGCTGAAATAGAAAGTGAGAAATGACCACGGAATGCTATTCCTTGCGGAAAAAAGTTGTGGGGAGGGAAAAGTTTGTAAAGATTCTATGGGAATGTGGAATCTAAACTCAAAACTAAAGCCATTAGGTCATATTCTCAAGTCAAGAATCTGGTTATTCTTCTCTTACCAAAGCCACAAAAAATGGGTTCCTAGTTCCCACCCAGCTGTTTTGCTCCTTTTCTTAATTTTATAGATGCTGTTTCAAACACTAATCATGTATGTATAACGTCCACATAGTTAGCTAGTGTTGTAATTCTCCAAAGAAAAAAAAACTAGTGTCATTGTAGGAGAATATTGCCATGTTTAGAGGTTGCTTATGTTTTCTGAGATCTGTTTATATTGTTCTAGTACTGTTTGGTTATTTTATTCCTTTTGCACTACAGTTCTTTTGACATGTACTTCTTGGCGTGAGGCATAATTCAGGGATCGTGATCTCTGATTTCTTAGTGTAATTTATGTTACCTATAATTAAAATAGTTACCTAGTTAGGATTCCTTGTAATTAGTTAATTAATTTTCCTTGTAGGAAAAGTCAATTTGTACTTGTATATATATCATCCTCTTGGCAAAATATAATATCATTCACAATTATTTAGTCCTTCCGTGTTTAGTTTGAGTTGGTATCGAGCCGGCTAACCCCGGTCTCTCAAACAAAAATACAAAAACCCTAGCCATTGGCTATTGGAATTTTTGTGAACATTTACTGTCCCTCGCAGCTAATCTGGATTGGCCACTACACCAGCTTGATGTAAATAATGTCTTCCTACATGGAGAACTCACATAGAAGGTGTATATGGACATTCCTCTTAGATATAATACTATTCAGGCTGGAACAATTTGCAAATTATGAAAGGGATTGTATGGATTAAAACAATCACCGCGCTCATGGTTTGGACGGTTTACCATGGCGATGAAGAAAAATGATTTCAGACAGAGTAACTCAAATCACACTATGTTCTTGAAACATCATAAAGGGAAGGTAACAGTTTTAATAATCTATGTTGATGATATGATTATTACTAGAAATGATAAACATGAAATATCTCAGTTACAAGATTATTTGGCTACTGAATTTGAGATGAAGAATCTATGTGGACTTAAGTATTTCTTGGGAATTGAAGTGGCCCGATCACAGCAAGACATATTTCTCTATCAAAGGAAATATGTCTTGGACTTATTGACAGACACAAGAATGCTAGATTGCAAACCTGTCTACACTCCTATTGTTCAGAATCACCATCTTGGACAATACCAGGATCAAGTTCCACCATCTTAGACTTATGCGGTGAGCGTTGTTAGTCAATTTATGCATTCTCCAAGTGAAGACCACATGAATGCAGTTCTTCGAATACTTCGATATTTGAAGTCTGCACCTAGAAAAGGACTTATGTTCTCAAAACATGGTCATCTAAATATTGATGGTTATTCAGATGCAGATTGGGCAGGTAATGTAACAGATAGAAGATCCACATCAGGTTACTTCACATTCGTGGGCGGTAATTTGGTGACATGGAGGAGCAAGAAACATAAGGTAGTAGCTTTATTTGGTGCAGAAGCTGAGTTCAGAGGCGTGAGTAAAGGAATTTGTGAGCTTCTTTGGTTAAGGAAGTTGCTTACTGAGCTTGGGCATGAACCTACATCCACAATGAATCTCTTTTGTGAGAACAAAGCTGCTATAGCTATTGCACAGAATCCAGTTCAACATGATCGCCTTTAACATGTTGAGGTGGATCGACACTTCATCAAACAGAAGCTTGAGGCTAAAGTGATTCAGTTTCCGTTTGAGGATCAATTGGCGGATATTTTGACAAAGGCAATTTCCAGTATGGCATTCCACAATTCACTGGACCAGTTGGGCATTTGAGATATCTATGCACCAACTTAAGGAGGAGTGTTGGCGTGACTTGTGGACCCGCGTTTACTTTGCTTACACGCCAAAGATTCCTATATTAAATGTGATTGATTTACTTTAATTCTTAATTTCCTACTGTAAATAGAATTAGAAATTATTTCTTTCATTGACCTACAAGGATTTATTGTACTATAAATATATCATACTACAAGGAGAATAATACATAGAAAATTCCCACAAACAAATATTCTCTCATAATTTTCATATTTTAGCAAATTAAAATGTTCTAATATATATTTATGTGATTTTTGCAGGAAAAGTAGCATCCATAAACCAAATTTCCCAACAATCTTTTTTTTTTTTTTGAGGACCTTTCCTATTGAGAGGGGCGATAGCATACTAAACTCACACACACTACACGGATGCTAGGACTCGAACCCAGGACCTTGCCTGAGAAAGTAAATACTCCAAACCACTACACTAGTGGGTCCTTTGCAATTTCCCAACAATCTTAAGAGTAGAATTTGGATGCTACTCAAATTATTTATAACCAATTCCTTATCATTCATGGCTTTCCAGTGGAGTAACTAATGCTTGCGTATTAAATGACAACCTTCGTAGCACGACGAAATATTTATTTTAAACTCGTTGACTTGTGGTCCAACCTTGGTAAGTTGGCATTAGCAATGCCCAATGCCCGTGGTGGTCATGAACATCAAGATAAGTGATATCTACCTTGTTTGCTCTAAATTGTAATATATAAAGAATATATGACCAGTTAAATTCTACAGAATGCCTTATTTCTTTTACTTTAAATTTTTGCAATCTTAAGCTCACTAGTTTGTTACATGGGATTTATAGTAATAGCCGTTAGCTTTTATTTTGAGCTTTTAAGATAACTACAAAACAGAAGCTTCCTCTTATTTTGGCTTATCAAGGTCTTGGGGAATTAAGTTCTTTATGTTAATTTTAGTTTTAAAGCCTATTAACAATGATTTTATGTTGTATATATAAAATCACGTTAAGAGTTTTTTTTTTTTTTTAATGATTCATATTATTTACTTGAGTTAATCTAGATCCAAATATATTTGGTGAACTAATGCCTTTTTTATTAGGCTACACCTACAGTGAAGTCTTGACAGGAGCCACATTGAGTTAATTGCTATGAAGTGTCTATGGAGAAGACTCAAATAAAATGATAAATTTTATATCACTCTCAAGTACTTGAATTATTTAATTTTTATTTTTGTGAGACATTCGGTGGTCACTATTATATTTACGATGATTATTGTTAAGGCCCAAAAATTTTTAAGAAAGGCCCATGCATATTTTTAAAAGCCCAATGCATTATCATGCGATAAAAGCAGCCTAGCCGATACATACATGCCATGCCAAGCCAGGCTACAATTTGGCACGTGGGGAAGTCGTGGTACAAGTTTACCACTTTCACATGCAAACCTAGGGTTACAAATTTAACAAGCCCAAGCCCACCTAGCCCACTGCACTATCAAGCATTACCTAACACAAAGCCCAAGCCACTGCAATACAACATAGCCCAAGCACAAGCACGCAATAACACGCGATGCCAATCAACTTCCTTTTATTGCCAAATAACCCGACAAGCTTACGTGGGCCCAAGCCACATACGTGCATGGGGCTTGCTGAGCAGGTTGTGGTGTGGATGGTTACAGGGATCCATGAGGCCCATTAAATGTTCAAAAGAATGAAGGTTTTGGGCTGCTTGGGAGCCCCAAAACCTAAGCCCATTTTCTTGAGTCATTAAATGAGTAAGCAGAGAGAAAGAAGAGCCCAGCGCCAACACCTACCCATATCCCACCTAAACACAAGCATACAGTAGCAAACCAAGCACCCGGGAGTAGAACAAACAATCCCAAGCACCCTACAGTAAAACAAGCAAACCCAAGCACCAACCAGTAGAACACACTAACCCAAGAACCCGACAGTAGAACAAACAAACCCAAGCACCCGGCAGTAAAACAAACAAACCCAAGCACCCGACAGGAACAAACAAACAACTTCTTTTAAACCCAACCACCCGGCACCTACATAGAATGAAGAAGTCATGTCATCTCAACTAGGAGATAAGGGCGCATAGCCGGAGCAGCATGCGTGACCACCTTGATGTCGGAGCAGCACGCGTGCATAGAGAAGTGAACTTGCAAGCCTATAAAAGGGGACAGCAGTAGATGAAAGAGGAGGAGGAGGAGTACCCACTGCCGTGCACACCCAGAAAGCTAGGCCTAACCTTTTCCAGTGATTATATCCTTCCAAACCTCAAATATCACCCCATCACCCATATTTTCTTGCAAGGTCTTTTGTTCTAACCCAAGCCTTAACCTCTCCATGCTCATCTTCTATCATAATACCACCTCAAGCCTTAAACAACATCCGTGCTCTAAGCAACACAGCCTCTAGCTGCCGTAAACAACAACAAGCCATGCTCTAGAGGCTATAAGCATAAGAGTAAACACATAAAACCCAAGCCTTAACCTCTCCATGATTATTTTCTGTAATAATACCACCTCAGGCCTTAAACAACATCCAAAGTCTTTCCCAAAACACCATCCAATCATTCCACAATACACTGCCATAATCATTCATTGCTCAAGCAAATCATTCTCTCTTGCTAAACTTATGGATTCTCAGCTCCCACACCACAAGCCTCTCATGCCAAGCCCTTTAATATTTTGGTTCAACATGCCAAGCTCTAATTCACCAAGCCAAGATCATATGGTCTATACCAAGCCCATACGATCTATGTACAAGCCAGAAACAAGCATTAGCCAGCGATGCCACTTTACAAGACTATCCAGCAGTGCGGTACACCATCTAGCAATGCCGTACACCATCCAACAACGCCATACATCATTGCCGCCGTACATCTGCACCTGAAACCAACCAAAACAAGCAACCGCTGAAAATATAACAGAGTACTCCCCTAGGACTTGCTTTTCCTTCAGGATGCTTTGGGCCTAGTTCTCGCTAATTCAAAAACGGGGACTTGAAGGCTTCATTCAAGACTAGCAACCATCCGGCCCAGCTAAGCCTTCCATCAGAAAAAGACCCCAATAATTATCAAGAGGACTCAGTTGACATATCTTTTGTTTCGTTAACTGTTATTTATTGTGAATTACTTTGGAAACATAATGGATTTGCTCTACATATTTTGAAAATGTGGGGGTGCCTTATATTCATAATTCATTACCTTGATATTACTTTCAAGTAATTATTAAATGAGTACTTTTGGCAAGAATGTTGATATCTGTGTGAAGTTTGGTTATATTATGAAATTTTATTACGGGACTAATTTATCTTCAGTTTTTATATGAAAGTGTGTTTGACTAATGATGGTCTTGATATTAAATTGTGGTGGTGACTTCATATTGTCTTAAACAGGTTCCTATTGAGAATTGGAATAGACAGTGACAACTTGGATATGTGATCGTGATTTCAGTCATTTGAAGTGCACAAGAAGAGAGTGAAGAGTATCATGAAAACACTCAAGTATTTATAGTTAAATTTATTTAATAAATTAAGCGTTATATTGTTGTTCATACCTTCAACATGTGCACACAAGTTTCATAGACCATTGCAAATTCATATTTAAGTACCAAAAAATTTGAGAGGTTCAGCAGGCGTACTCAAAGATTTGATATATGATGGATTTTCGCTACACTTTAGTGTAAACGGATGCAAATGAGATCTCTAATTAGTTTGAGATGAAATATACTAATCATTTGTGTGCAATGCTGTAGAAAATATTTCTAGTAGACATGCAGTATGAATTTGAGGCCAAGTAGCTTAAAAACCTCTTGGCTATATCCCTAAATGGAAGAGATCAACTTTGAAGTGTATATGCATTATGAGAACATCATGTTAGATATCCCTTTATGGAAGAGACCAGCTTCGTCTGTGTCTATGCATTGTGATATTCAGGCTGCAGTAGCCCGAGCTCAAATAGATATTATAATGGGGAAAACAAGCATATATGCTTGAGACAATATATTGTCAGGCAACTACTTGAGAATGGGGTGATATCCCTAGATTTTGTGAAGTCGGAGATGAACTTGATGGATCCTTTGACAAAACCACTATGCGAAAGCCAGTGAGTATTACATCGAGGGAGATGGGGACTTATGCTTGTATCAGCAGTCAACAATGATGGTAACACAACCTATGTGAATGGAGATTCCAGGAAGTGGGTTCATATGGGTAAGAACAAGTGGGGCCGCTTTCTGTGAGAGCTCAGGCATGCTCTCTAGAGCACTCATGAATATCCAGGTAGGCGCATAGCCTATTCGCTCCAACCCGCTTGAACAAACTTGAATCAGAGAATTTAATGTGGGTGGTCAGTCCACTGTTTCACACGAAGAAATCTTGGTTCATAGAAAATTTTATTTTCACCAAATTTCTGTGAGATATGGCTAACTGATCCGAAGGCTGGTTCATAGTCCAAAAAACACCAGTTCTGATGCGTTGAGTTCTCACTTTACCTTGAAATCCTTTTCTTTTGTATTTTGAAATATGTGGGGGATTGTTGGAATTTTTGTGAGTATTGCAAAATACAAAATTAAATTATCTAATATATGTTGAATGTGAAATTCTAAATGTTTGGTTTAACTCTATTTTATGAAAATTTTAAACTGATTTCATATTGGTTTTGAATGATTTGGATATTAGTTTGTTGTCGGTTTTGATATGTCCTCTTTGGTTTTAATTGGTTTATTACCGTCAACTTTTTGTATCAATTTATTTTATCATTTAAATAATTTAAATGCTTTTGATTTTACAATAGTTGTTGTAGGTTTTGATTCCAGATTTTTATGGCGTGAGTTAATTTCTTAATTGGGATCATATTTTGTTCTTAACGTGCAAGTGTTTTATGAGGTTAATTGCTTGGTTAATAACCAAATGTTCACTTGGAGTCAGTAAGCTCCTATATAATAAACCATTCGAGCTATATGTTGGAGATAGAGAAATCATCTTGGTGCCACCTTTCGAACTTAGTCACTGAGGCTGGTTCATCACTCTTACTCCAACCATTTCTTTACATAAAAATTTGTTTGTTCCTGATTTGTCCCATCATTTATTATCTGTTAGGCAAGTTATCGAACATTTAGATTGTTGTGTGCTCATGTTCTCTTCCTTTTGTTTTCTTCAGGATGTTCAGACGAGGGAGATCATTGGACGTGGTACTAAGAGAGGGGGTTTTACTATGTGGATGACATTGCACCGAGTCGTGTTCATCATGTGTGGGGGCGTTGTCAGTGAGAAGTATAAGAAGATTTGGTTATGGCATCGGCGGTTGGGTCATGTTTCCTTTCGTTATTTGCAGTCTTTGATTCCATCTCTATTTAGTGGAATAAAAATTTCTGATTTTCAGTGTGAGACTTGTATTCTTGCAAAAAGTCAGAATTTTTTATCCACCTAGTTTGAATAAAAGCACATCTTCTTTTGATTTAATCCATTCAGATGTTTGGGGTCCATCTCCGATTACTACTGCCTTTGGTGTTCAGTGGTTTGTGATCTTCATTGATGATTGTACTCAGTTAACTTGGCTTTATGTTATGAAGCATAAAGCCAAGTTAACCGAGTACAATCATCAACGTGGCGTCCACACGAATAACAACGTCCAAATGTTCACATAGGAGAAGTTTGCAAATCCTCATATTTTTAATATTTGCTTAATAAAATACCTTGAACTCGCCTATTGATTCAAGTCTGATATAAATTTTATGTGGATGCAAGTAGATTGATTATTGTGGGATGCAAGTAGATTGATTATTAGAAATATAAAAAAATTTCGCCTTTCAGAATAATGCAAAACAGGAATAGGATATTTGTACTACGGGATATGCTTAAATCTTAAACCAGGAATATCTGGTCTAATAGCCAGAACTCGTATTGACGCGTGCCCCTGAATAAATGTAAGAATTACTCCAGAAACAAGGTGGAGGTCGCTTTCAAAGTTTGAAACAATGCCATACAAACAATACACGGAAGCTCTTTGATGGGAATGGCCTGGACACATGTGAAGCCCTTGCAAAAAGGAAGGCCATCCCCTTTTTTCGCTGGTATTTTGAATGCCTTTCTTTCTGTGGTAGGAAGAACCCACGCGCATAATGGCTTTATTCATTATTGAATTTGGGTGTACAAAGGTAGGAAGGGCCACGTCGATGCCTCCACAAACACAAGCAACCAACCTTATCCATCTCTATCTTTATTCTTTTCCTTTTCTGTATAAAGTTTATCCACCCAAATTGAATTCATGCATCCTTCCAACCCTCCTTTAACTAGTTCATCCCCTCTTCTTTTTTTTTCCAACTATTAACCCATGAATCCCTTGGAAGACTAATTCGGCCTCTCAACTTGTACCTAACATTCAATTGACCCCTATTATTTTTTTAAAGAAAATTAAAGATATGAACTTTTTTCGCCAATGTCATGTCCCCCTCATGTCTAAATCCTCAACATTTCATTCAATTTTTCAATATATGGGGAAATCAAACATTCATATCCTTAATTTTCTATATATGCATGTTGCTTGCAGTAAATTATAAATTGAAAGTTGACATTGAACGGCCGCTGTGCTTTCAGCTTTCTAAGCCTGATGCCTCGCACCAATATGTGTGCTTCAACAACATTAGCAACAACAAAAATTCCAAAACCAGCACTCTATTCAAACCCAAAATATAATACTTATACAGTTATACCACACTCCAGTAAGAAGGAAAAAAAAAAGCTCTTTACATTCACAAGTGGCTTCTCAGATATAGGAGCAGACCAACAATCATACAATTGGTTGCTCTTCAAAATTACTAGACATTAGCAGGCTTGGATCCCAAAAACCAAATCCAAAGCCCTGCAACTTTATTGGGGGTATATCATGTAAGTATGCGTACAGTGGTATCCACTTAACCTTGACTACTATATATATATGTGTGTGTGTGTGTGTTTCATTCTGGCATGTATCATCAAGTAGAAACACAACTGTACATTACAAGGGGGCAGGGTAGGTAGGGATGGTGAAAACTGACCACGTTATCTCCAAGCAGTGACCACTTGAGCAGACTTTGAGGTTGTCGTCAATGAAAGAGGAAGAGGTTCCGAGTTAAGACGAGATGGCGCCGCTTCAGATACAATCACTTCCTTTGCAGGCGTAGGCACAGCTTCAACTGGTTTAGGCGTGTAGCTAAATGCGAAATCTTTATTAGCAGCAAGAGCCACGAGATCTTTCTCCTCCAACCCTTTGGTTGGCCCAAGGCTGCAGCGGTCTGGCTTGTGCTTGGCTAAGGCATCTCTAAATTTCTTGATCTGTGAAGTCATCATGTAGAAAAACAAGAATCAGAGAAAAAGCTTACTTAAACAATGGAATACATTATTTATAATGGCATCAGAGCAACAAACATTATCCAGTAAATGGGATCTCACCAATTCCCAAAGAAAGAAAAAACCAAGCTAAGGAATAAATGAGATTCAAGTAATTATTAGCAAGTGAAAAAGACTCCATTTGAATCCGGATTTAGCTTTTTACCAAAGGCCCCAATACATAAATTAGATGTCAATAATCAACTCATCAGAAAGCAACAGATTGCAGTATTAATACTTTTCACGTCTGATACAGGAAACCAAGAAAAACAAATACCAAACTGATAAAAGGGCATATTTTCAACAATAAACAAACAGATACAGATGGACAATCAATCACATAATCAGTGATTCATTAGAAATAATGGAATGCAAATACTAACCGTGGCATTTGTACAGCTAAAGCTGCATAGACGACCATGAGCACCTCTGTAGAAACGGAAGAAGGGCAGGACATGAACATTAAGGCTATAACACATGGATTTGTGTTCCTCATAGTTCACCTGAAGGAATTGGACATCTGGGTTCATCTCTGCCAGTTGACATATCTGCCACAAATAAAGCAGGGCAATCACAATCAACAAACAGTCATGTGAATTGGTTGTTTAGCTATTTACAGGATCAAATGGAAAGAAAATAGTGAGTAGCTACCTTTGGATGAAGAGCTTTGCAGCCACCACAACCAGGAGAGAAGAAATCAACAACCACAAGCTTATCCCCAGCGTTTGATAGTGAATCCACAAGGTCCTGCGCAGATGTTACCTCTTTCATGTTGGGTTGATTTCCCTTTTCCCACCATTTAAGAGCTTTCCCAATCCGAAGCCCCGGCTGCTGATTCCACACAACACAATAAACTACTCTTTAACTTTTTAAGTAACCAAAACTAAGGAAAGAAAAGTCAAACCAAAAACCAAAACTTTACGGGAAGAGTACAAAACCCAGAAATTTCAAGATCAAAATTTTAACTATCTATTTAATTTTGGGGAAAAAACAGCAACCATGAAAAATAGTACCAACAAAAATTGAAACCCAGCAGAGAAATCAGAAGAAAGATAGAAAAAAAAAACCAACCTGGGAATTCATAACAGAAGAAGCCTGGTATTGGAAATTCCCTCTGCTGGGCATGGCTCTATGCTCTTGAAGAGCAACCCTTTTGCCATGAAAATCACTCTTTGTCGATAATGAAAGTGATGATATCTCTGGGTTGAGTTTCAGAGAGCAACAAAACGACCCAGATTTATTGTAATTACAACTCTTTGGGAAAACAGAGATGCTTTGATTCTGACGATTGTGATGATGCCAAGACGAGAAGAGACTGGTTTTGCTCAAAACCTCTGCCATTGATGAAACTCCTTGGATTCTCGATTTCCACCAAAATCCAGAAACAAATATTTGGGATTTTCTTCTTGACTTGAGATTTGGGATTTGAAAATTGAGAAAGTGAGAGAGAGAGAGAAGAAATTGCTCGAAGTTGAAGCAAACAGCACGCGGGTGGGAAAGTTGAGACCTTTTTTAAAGGGGAGAAACAGAGAATTTCTAATGCGGGACTGTGTAACAGCTGTAAAATCTAGCATGTTGTCTGGACCCTTATCTGACCGTATGCTATGTAGTCGGCAGTTAATCAGACGGTTAAAAAACAATAACAGGATTTGGTAGGTTTTTGTGGTCTGTGTGTGCAGGTGTATCATTTCATATGCTGTCAACTCGTCGTAGGGATAATGGATAAGGATTATTTTGATTGTCAGTGGGTCCCGTTTCTAAATTCTAATGGTAGTTTCTGGGCCGCGTGAAGTCGTAAACAGTGCTCTTTGAAACACGTGGCAGTATCTTTCTTGCTTGATCTTGGGATATGTTATGGAATTTGGATATATGATTCAAGGTCGCTACTTCGCCGCCTCATCCAAGAGTCATCGTCATTGTGGGTCATTTCATACAAAAAGCCAACCGCCTCTCTTCCCTTTTTCGGTGGGGTGGCGGAAATTATATGACCAATAATAGAAATATTTTTCTCACCACTTTAATTTAATGTGTATGTTTATTATTTCTCTTAATATTTAATACGTGCCATATATGTAACAATAGTGAATTTTTTACTTTGATTTATGTAATCATTGTTATATTTATGGAAACGTGTCAGTATTGAGAAGAGTGTATACATAATATATATATATATATATATATATATATATATTATCTACATGGAGGTCACATGAGCAAAAAAATGGGATCCACGTTTGACACATAAAAATTTAACAGACTTATTAAGAATTTGAGTAACGGAAGGTATCTTTTGAAACGTTTCATGAAGTTTGTGTATTGATCAAACATGTCAATAAATATTGGGTATGAGTTTGTAATGATTTCTATAGTTTGGGGGTTTATTGTAGTTAATCCTAATATTTATTATATTTTGATTATGTTTTGGACTATCCTAGCTCATTAGCTACTTTTTTTTGTCAATAAAATTTTCTCATGACTTCAAAATTTTATGTATATTTTAGTCAAAAAGAGTGGGTACTTGTATTTGGTTTCTAATATGTGCAGGAATGAGATTCCATTGGTTGAGGAAATCTTTTTGTTGCTGATCTCTTTAGTTTTTCCTTTAGACCAGTTTAGTATTGGTACACACATGTTAAAAAACTTTAACATCATGGTTAGCTTTAGTTGGCCATGAAATTAATGCTTTGAGCTCCCTTAGTTTTTCTATGGCATTTCCCTTACTCTACTCCTAAACACAACAATTAATACATGCAGGAGTTTCTACGTATATGCTGGTTTGTTTTAGTTTGGTTTATATTGCTATGACATTTCACTTACTTGTCTAACCACCCAACACTTGATATATGGATATAATGATTATCAATTTTGAGTCATTCTTTGTTTTCCTCTTCTTTCAGTAACTTTTTTTTCTTGTAGTGGCTGTATTTGTTAAGTTTTGTTTCTCGAAGATTTGTTAGCTTTATGGGTAGTAGAGCACATATATATGTGTGTGTTAATGCTCTCTTACTTTGTTCTTTGGTCAAAACTCAAGTGCTATTTTTATTTCTTGTTATCTGCAATATGGTTATTTGGCTAATGACAAACTTTTTTCACTGGTTCTTGTTGTTTCCTTATTTCTTCTCTTTTAATCCTTTTTAGAATGTTTTCATATGTTTCATGTATATCTCTTCTTGTCTGTAGAATTTTTTATTACTCTTTGATACATGTGCTAATTTGGTATGATTGGTGAGGATCATAAAGAGCTAGGGAAAGTCAAGCATTTAAGTGAGAAGTTCTACTGTACTAGATAGCTTGGTTTATTTCAACATCTTTTGTTTTCAATGTAATTTTTTATGTGTTTTTAATATCATTTGCCTAGAAAGTTAACAGGAGATAACAATTTTTTTGGTCGAAGGTTATAACATTTTTGTAGTTTTCAATGTTTGAATCTAAGTATTAGACCTGGCAAACGGGTCGTGTTTATGGGTTTCGGGTCGTGTTCGTGTCAACCAGTTAAGTTAATGAGTTGACATGACACGGCCCGTTAAGTTAACGGGTGACAAATACTGGACCCAAACATGACTCGTTACAATTCGCGAATATCCAATACGACCCGTTAAGAATAAACCAAAAAAAAACTATCACAACACAACTTCTCTGCCCAGCCAGCCAACACGCATTATTTTATCTAAGATAAGTGTGTGAGTACTTCTTGTAATCATAATTCTATAGTGGATTTGTTTTGAACTGAGGAGTCACGTCAATTTTTCCCAGAGATGGGGTTTTATTACGTAAAATAAGTCTTTGTGTGTTTCTTTATTTTATGCTCCGCACATTCAAAGATTGATGTATCATATCAATCATGCAACCACAGTTTATTTATATTTTGTTGATTATAATTTTAAATTGGCCTATTCACCCCCTCTAGGCGTTTGTTAGTTATCCCACATGTAAGACCCGTGAGCTTGGGGAAGCAAGAATGGTGAGCAATCCCACATTGCTCGGGGAGGGAAAGGTGAAGTGCCTTATATGTGTGGGCACTTCTCTTCCTAGCACGAGACCTTTTGGGAGCTCACTGGCTTCGGATTCCTTGGAACTCCGAAGTTAAGCAAGTTGGGGCTAGAGCAATCCCATGATGGATGACCCACTGAGAAGTTGCTCGTGAGTTCCCAGAAACAAAACCGCGAGGGCAGGGCCCAAAGCGGACAATATCGTGCTAAAGGAGTCAGTCGTGATATAATGATATAAGAGCCGGACCCCGATCGGGAGTGTGCCAGCGAGGACGCTGGGCCCCAAGGGGGTGGATTGTAAGACCCGTGAGCTTGGGGAAGCAAGAACGGTGAGCAATCCCACATCGCTCGGGAGGGAAAGGTGAAGTGCCTTATATGTGTGGGCACTTCTCTTCCTATCACGAGGCCTTTTGGGAGCTCACCGGCCAGATTCCTTGGAACTCCGAAGTTAAGTGAGTTGGGGCTAGAGCAATCCCAGGATGGGTGACCCACTGGGAAGTTGCTCGTGAGTTCCCAGAAACAAAACCGTGAGGGTAGGGCCCAAAGCGGACAATATCGTGCTAGAGGAGTCGGGTCGTGATACCACATGTATTTTCAGACTATTAAAATTGTTGCAACCTATCCAATTTACTTTTGTAATTGAAGCAGAAGCGAGTGCTTTAAAAATGGGTTTAAGTTGGACTTGTGGTGTTGGTATTACTTATGTAGGGTTAATTACTCATTTGGTCCTCAAACTTATACTCGATTTACATTTTGGTCCCTCAATTAAATTATTTGTTCAAATGGTCCATCAATTTTATATTATTCGTTCAAATAGTCCATCAACTTTATATTATTCGTTCAAATGGTCCAACCGTTACATTCCGTTGAAGTTGCCGTAAATGTAAGGATAAACCATCAATAACCATCTACAAAGTTGACGGCAACTTTGACGGAATGTAACAGTAGGACCATTTGAATGAATAATATAAAGTTGATGGACCATTTGAACGAATAATTTAATTGAGAGACTAAAATGTAAATCGAGTACAAATTTGAAGACCAAATGAGTAATTAACCCTACTTATGTAAGTATTGAAGGTGACTAACAAATCTTAATGCAGATCTTCTTCATTGGACTTCTCCTCCCTGGCGGATAGCTTCCATCATTCAAGACATTAATCAGCTTTTCCCTTAATTTCAACTAAATGTGGTACAACATATTTATAGGAAAGCTAACATGGTTGTTGACACTCTCGCTACTTATGGTCATAATTATGCAAATCCTCATATTTGATTTTGTATGGTCCGTTTGAGAACCATTTTTGTTTTCAGTTTTTAGTTTTCAATTTTCAAAAACTGAAAACTGAAAACTGAAAAAATTGTTTGGTAACTAATTTCAATTTTCACAAAAAGTGAAAAGTGAAAAGTGAACACAAGATGTTTGGTAACTGATTTCAAATTTTCAATTTTATGTGAAAATTGGGAATGGTAGTTTTTGGGGTCCAATTGTGAATTTATGATAATAGAATGAAAGTGCATGTTACAAAGAGTTTGTAGTATTTTTCGGTGAATTTTGGAGATGGAGTTTCCGAAGGCTTGGATTAGGTCCATGGCCAAATGCAATAATTGAGTGACCGGGTCCAAGTTGAGAGGTCCCAAATACCAAAATTTGATAACTAGAGTGCATTTCATGTGTCGTGATGTAAAATTAATTAATGAAATAAGAGCGCAATAAAAAAATTGAGAACAAAAACTTAAAACACTTTCAAGTTGTTTTCAATAATAAAGGTGATTTTGAAAATTAGATTTCACTTTTTTTGATAATTGAAAACAAAATCGGTTACCAAACATGTTTTATGAAAAATAAATGGTTATTAAACAACTCCGTAATTTTCTGTTATTTGTCCTCATAAAATTATTGTATGATACTTGTAAATCCTCATATTTGATTTAGTAATTTTTCTTTGTCTGTCTCAGTAAAATTTTTGTACAATACTCGGCAATTAGGGTTCCTTAGAGGAACCTCTTTGTAATGCATTTCTGTTTGAAAAAATAAAAAAAGTTTTTAAGAAGAAAAGGTCAACATGGCTTATTTAGTTCTACAAGGCCTTTGATGTTTTCTATTTTTTTCTTTTCAGAAATAAACTCATTATAATATGACATTTTATTAAAAGAACTTTTAAGCCCAATAATTTAGAAAAACTCCATGATGTACTTTTAAGTGAAAAAATAGTAACACACTAAGAACCAATTAGAAAATGACAAATGACTAATTTAGTGTTTTATGCTTTCCTATGATTTTTTTATAAAATATCATGCTAAAACGGGTCTATATGTAAAAAATTCTTTGTTTTTTCAGTTTTGTTTGAACTTGAACTTTTCCTGTGTCAAACACATCCTTAACACCAAAATGGGATTCCAGAATCGAGAGGCCCGATTTATTTATTTTTGTTATGTTTTCAGTGGTGGCCAATTCCAGGCCCGAACCACTAAACACCACACGGCCCCCAGCATCTGTGGAATGTGGTGGAATAAGATTCTATTTCCATTTGGTCTCAACTAAGAAGCACGGGTACGCGGGCTTTATGTCCATATCCCATATCAGATACGCAGTAGGATATGATACATATCGGATACGCTCTGATACGCATTGGATATATATTGGAGTCAGCTGATACGGTCTTTGATTAATGAATACGCGTATCCTACGTTCTAGACACGAGCATCAGACATTTTGGATATATTTATGGTCTATCTTGAAGCCATAAACCAAAGAAAGGAAGAAGGGATTCATACCCATCATCTAAGCTCTCTGCAATGCCTACCCATTTCTCAAAGTTTGGTAATAATTTTTCTATTTTCAAATTTAATTTAATTTACAGAGAGCTTAGATGATAGCTTAGAGTAAGTTACTAGTATTACAGAAAGGATAAAAATCAAGGGAAGATTCGGAGCTTACATGGCTACCTGCGCCTTCAAGGGAAGATTCGAAGAGAATGAGAGGAGAGGAGAAGACGAGACGTATGTTGGCCACTGCGTGTGAGGAGGGAGAGAGAGAGAGATGAAGAAGGAGAAGAGAGATGGTGGAGGAAGAACAAGAAGCGGCACAAGCTCGAGGAAGAAGAACAAGGAACGGCCAAGCTCGAGGAAGAAGATGACCTAATTGTTCAATTTTTAATATAAATTCTCAAATGGCATCATTTTGTAAAAAACATAGATTTGTTGACTAAAAATAATTAAAGATATGTTTATGGGTTTTGGGCCTTAATCAATAATATTAAAATGGACCTAAAAAGATATGAAACAAGCTATATAGGCCTAAAATATATAAAGAATCAGAAAAGAAAACCCAAGAATAATACACTATATTTATAATTTATAATTTTATGTTATTTAAAATATGTTTTAAATTATATACATTTATTATTATATTTTAATTACTATATCCATGAGCGTATCGTATCCTAATTTTTGGAAATTTGTCATATCTCCGTGTCGTATCGTATCTCCGTATCCGTACTTCCTAAGGTCTCAGACTCTATGAGAATATCCATGATTTTCAAATCATTTTGCACACGAGATTCCAAACCCAGAATCCCAATATGCTCCACCTTCTTCTTCGTCTTCGTCTTCGTCTTCCCAACCCTTCCAAACATAACTCATTCCCACATACACAAGCAACTACAACCCCACCCACATTGCTAAAAGCTTCAGATCTTACAAAACTTTAGCAGCTACCACCACCACTTCTACTAACAATGGGGTCATTGATAAAGCTAACCCAACTGATTTCCAGAAGGTGAACAAGGGAACAGCCAACACAAGAGCTTCTGGGGCGCTGTTAGTTTGGTCATTGGCACTGCTGTAGGTCCTGGCATGCTGGGTTTGCCGCTGAAACCATTCGATCAGGCCCTCTTCCCTCAACTATTGCCATTCTCATTTCTTGGATCTATGTCATCTCCTCAATTATCCTTGTTGCTGAGCTCAGCTTCGCCACCATGGAAGAAGATGGGGTTGAAGAGGTAAGCTTTACTGGCCTTGCAACAAAAGCATTGGGAAGTCACTTTGGTGCATTTATTGCTGTGGTCTATGCTTGTTTGAGCTTTGCCTTGTTGGTGGCCTGTGTTTCAGGTATCGGTTCAATTGTCTCTCAGTTGTTTCCTCGTATGAATCTTGTAATGGCTCATGCTTTGTTTCCTCTTGCGGCTGGTTCAGTGATTATTTTCTTTCCTTTTAACGTCATTGATGCTGTAAACCGTTTCTATGCTTGCTCATGCTTTGTTTCCTCTTGCGGCTGGTTCAGTGATTATTTTCATTCCCTTTAACGTCATTGATGCTGTAAACCGTTTTCTATGCTTGCTCATGCTTTTCTCCATAACTTCACTTGTGGCCATTGGTTTATCTGTGGCCAGAGCCAACTTGTTTGCTTCATTTGGACATGCCTCGTGGAGTCTCCCTTCAATCTTACCAGCCATTCCTGTCACTGTCCTCACATTGGGGTTCCATGTTATCACCCCTTTCATTTGCAAGACTGCTGGGAACACCATGGCTGAGGCTCGAAAAGCCATTCTGATTGGTGGGTCTGTTCCATTAGTTATGGCGTTATCATGGAATTTGATTGTGCTGGGGCTTTCTGAGACCCTATAGCCCTTTTGCTTTCCGTCAATCCCTCTGCTTTATCTGCAGTCCAAGGATTTGCCTTCTCTGCTTTGGCAACCAGCTTGATTGGTTATGCTGTTAGCTTCCCAAAACAGCTTCTTGATACTCTGGAATTGATTGGAAAAATCAACCTGAAAAAACAAAGTTATTCTGAAATTCAACTAGGTTCTGAAGGCAATGGTTTTGGAAGAGTTGCGTTTGCTGTTTATTCAGGAAGGCATAATCTTGGAAATGCAGGGAGGCCTTCATTTACCAGTTCAGGGTGTATTGTTGCTTCAGAAGCTAAATTTGGATCAAGCATTAATATCATTGTAATGCCGCTTGTATTTGGTGTTCCAGTGCTTATAGCTTCTTTCTTTCGCTCGACCTTTTCCAGAGCTCTTGATTTTACTGGGCTTTATGCAAACTGCTTTCTATTTGGCATCCTTCCTCCAGCAATGGCTTACATACACCAATCCAGGAAGAAATCCAGGTAATGCCAATATGTTGTGAACAGCCAACACTAAAAAATTTAGGGCCATTGAAAGAGAAGATAACCAACTCTGAGCGCAAAATTGGTCTAAAAGGATACAATGAACATGTTTCCCTCTTTTCTGATATGCTAATTGTTATGCTTGTTCTTATTTCTGTAAGAAACATAAAAGCCAACAAGGATTTTGCAACAAACTTCACACACTAGAAAAGGTCTCGGACATTACATTATCTTCTGTCTATTTAAAAACAAATGTTAAGACAATTAAATGGTGAGCTCCTTTCCTCTGCACAGTGAAGTATCTTTAAAAAATGTAAGGCATTGAGTTTACTGTTCATCTCATCCTTCTTAGAGTAGTATCTTATTAGCTGAAATTTGCAATGCTCTTCTTCTATGGATTCTTCTTAGAGTAGTATCTTATTGCCCCCTTGCCTCTCGAGTAGGGGTATTTAAAAAAGTATAAAGAAAACCCAACTAACATGGGAAGAATTTTTTTAGAACTCACAGACAAACTAAAATTAGTAGTGCAGTTCAATAATCCTTGTCCAAGGTCAATTTTGGAAGCCTATATGGAGGTGGGAAAATTTGTTTAGGTGCATACTCGATTTAATACAAACAAGTACATTTGGTCTTGCATGTCATCCATTTTGCCAGGGGGAGATGGTTCACTTCTACTCCTCTTTGGAATTGCTGTCATTTTGGGGATTTGGCATTAGGTGGCTAGCAGCTACATCTCTCAACAACCCAAAGCTAACTATGCCACAACAGGTCAGATTTGACCTTAATGACTTCAAGGAACTCATTAGTTATCATCCTAAATGCCTCTGCTTTCGGTGAAAAATTGTTACTTCTCTGATTCAGTAAGCCTGATTAACGCATTTTAGAATCCAGTTAGTAAAGAAGCACAGTTTTTTTTTCCTTTCTGGCCTGAGTGAAGCAGAGTTCATGTAGGAAATCATAGTAATATTCCTCTATTGCCTACATCGCACTTGTAATGTAGATAAACATTTGGCAAAAATGTAATGTTGACCTATTTAATGCCTATGATGTGTGGTTTATCTCAGAGTGTTGAAAATTGTTTCTGTAATCTCATGCGCATGTTCTCTCGTACGCCTGTGGTCAGGTTGATTATAGTTATAGACAAGTAACAGACATGGAAAAGAGAATTTCAAGTCCAGGAAATAGAGAACCTGGAAGTGTAACAAGGCATATCATATGAAAAATGCCAGTGAAGTATAATATTATGCACATTAGATGCGGGTAAAGAGCTTATAAAACATAATATGATGAGACTGTATGTGTCTGAAGTCTCTGTCATGGTCACACATAGCACCGAATGCAATTGACGATACATGAAAAGAAGAATGCAACGGAAAGAAAAGGCTGGTTTACCAACATGCATTCTCATGGATGCTGTCTATATAGCACTTTATTGAGCAGACCCTGAATTCTGAAAGCATGGTTATGAGATTCTCTGCTTACCATGAGTGACTTTTGCGCAGCAGTGCCCAAATGATAAAGGAAATTGTTTTTGTAAGTCTTCTCTCTTTTCCCATCCTGTCAATTACATCAGAAGCTCTGCTTGTTTCAAACATTTAACATTAGAATTTTGTAATGCAAGTGAAAATAGAAGTAAAATTCTACATGAACAAGAAATTTATATAGTGTAACACCAATGTATGAGTAAATTAAAATTCAAATACTGATTTTTACTTATTTTCCAAGAATTGGGTTATCTACGTCGGTAGCTTTATACCAACTGTCGTTGTTTAGGGGTTACATAATTGGCAACTTCTGTTCAACATGTTTCATAAGACGACGCGTATTAAGTTTCGAGAGTCGTTTTAAAAAAAATACCCTAACGGATCTCAAATTTTTAGGTGTTTAAGTTACTAATACACGTCAGTTTCCTATCAACGTCGTCTTTCTAAACACAACGACGGGTTTTATATTTGTCGTCGTTGTTTTACTGTTGTCTTTTTCCAATTTTGCAGTAATGATACAACACAGGAGGATTAGGAAGAAAGAATTTCAAATCTTGCAGAAATTTGAGTATATTCCTATATTAAATCAAATATAATTCCCTAATTAAATAGAATTTAATTAGGGCAATTAGTTGACCTAAGGAATATTCTTTTTTCCACATGTCACTCATCTATTGGTTGCCGAAAATATGTGTTCCCACAAGGTGCACTCAAAGAAATGATATATTTTAATGAGTACCAATATTTGAGAGGTATTTTTTTATTATACGAATTGATATATAGTGGATTTCTGTTATACTTTAATGTATAGTGATGTACATGTGATCTCTAATGATATTGAGATGAAATCTACTGATCATTTGTGTGCAATGTTCTAGCAAATATTCTTGATAGACATGCAGGCTTACAAGTGAATCTAGTTTTGAGCATTGGTATGCTATTGGGGGTCATGAGGAAAGGACTAGCATGAGGAAAGGTTTGGAAAACCTCAAAAGCAATGGAACTAAAACCCCTGGAAAGTTGAGTCACTTGTGATTGTAACCCAACCTATAGACTGAAAATCCCAAGAAATAGGTTCAATGGGTAATAACAAGTCATGTAGTGATATGAGTGAAGTCATGCTAGTATTGTTCCATATCCATCCTTAGAAGCATGAAATCCTGAAGTGATATAAGGTTGAGTTATTTATAACTCTTAATGAGATCTATACTCTATATTGAGTGCGATATCTAGCTACATGAATATCCTTGGTAGTCTCACCTATGTGAATGTGGAAGTGAGGTCGCTTTCAATGAAAATTTGGGGGGAAATTTTCTGGAGCGTTCACTATGCCGGGATATAAGCACATGGTCGTAACGTGCTGGCTTTTGAACTTCACCCTAGTAGGGTTGTGCGTGTGGGGTTGTCAGAGAAAGAATTCAAAACTATATGTTACCCTTGTTTATTCTAGAGCTCCATCACTACGTAGAGGTTTAAGTTGAAAAACCCCTTTACTTATTTACAATCTTATGATATGTTGTTCAATGAACTTATTTTTAAAATAAACAAGTGGCATAAAAAATTCGTCGCAAAAGCATGGAAAAGCGTCGTAAATGACAATTTGCGAAGGCATTGCGACTTTTTTTACGCATTGCAATAACCCAAATGTTTTGGCCTTTTTCGCGACGCTTCGAGGCCATTGTAATAAATATTTGCGTCTGCCTTGCGACGATAATGTACTATCATTATTAATTGGGTGTTGGCTTTAAACTGGCCTTTTATGACAATATTTACGACGCGAGCTCATGTCACAAATATGAGTATTGCGACCACTGTAGTTGTCGTCTTAAATTGGTATGTTTATTTTAAAATAAATTATTCAATAATCACCTTAAATTATATTTAAGAGTGTGAATTAAAATATCTTTAATAGAAGGAATATAATTTCTATAATAAGGGGGAGAAATTTTTAAATGTTCTAAGTACACCACGTGGCTGGTGTACCATCCAATAAACATAGGACATATGATATTACTCTCCAACTTAATGCATTGTTTTTTATGACATGTGGGCTGGCTGTATTGGAAATATTCCACATGTCCTCCTTCTAGTGGATGGTACACCAGCCATGTGGTGTACCGGGAACACCCAAAAATTACTCAATAAGGAGATGTTATCCCTCAACGGCTAATTTCCTAGCCCTTAACCCACAACATCTCTTCTGGCTGCATACTATATATATTAGATATATGGCTTGCTGTAAAAATATACGTGAAGAAAAAGTGAATAGCCTTTTTTGTTTCCTTTTCACTCCTATAAAATTCTCTCTTCCTTTTATTTATTTTACTTCATAAAGGTGTTTGTATTCGGGTCCTTCCTCGGTGCGAGGAAGGACCTAGACATACAATATTATGTGGCTGTTTTATCCTGGGAACATAGTGGCCTTTTTAAAACTACTTACACAAATTGAATAGAGCCGCAAAACGTCTTAAAGAGAGCGACTTAGTCTGCGACTCATACTAGAAATCATTCATAACCACTTATTGTATTTTCAGATAATATTGTTCTCTTAATTTAATTTATGCACCAACACTTATATTTAGGGCTGATAAATAATTTATACTATATATCTACTAGTGAGAGTTGAATGCCAAAATATTGTTAATTTTCAAACAAGTTAGAATTTGTCTTTTGCTGTAGTAAGTAAAATAACCATTCCAAACAAATGCAGGCATAACCCAGGTTACAAAAGTGCTGTATTATAAAGTACATTGTCGAAACATAAAGTAACAACCTTGATCTTTACAGGCTCCAGAGGGCCAATTTTAATTATATGTTGAGAAAAAAAAAAGTCATAATTTTCCATTTATAGTTTCAGTTCAGGATCAGAAAACGTCAAAGAGAAATTGGTTGTGGGGAAACTTCCATGAAACTTCCTACATTTACTTACTCTCAAGGGGTTTGGAGAACATTGATTTTTATGTTGTCGTATCATGGAGTTGAGTTTGTCGGAAATGTGATAATGCCAAATTATACCATGTAATTGTTGGAAACTTAGCAATAACAAATTCAATAATTTAATTGAATGGTCAAATAATATCGAATTCAAGTTATTTTTTTTTGTAGAGATGACCTATGAATGAATATCCACAAAATATACGGTTTAAATTAGTGAAATACAATACGGAGTGGACCTCTACAAGTGTGTCTCTCAAATAAATTTATTTGAGAAATCCCTCAACAGAAGCTCTTAGTATATATATCGCTTCATTTCGCTGAAATATCTAACACTAACTATACTATTCTAGTTAATATGAAGGCTACGTGTACGCGTCTTTGTCAAATATGAGCTCAATATTTGTGACGATTAATTAGGTTAATAATACAGAAAACGTCAATGCATCGACACAACAAATTCATCGATCACTCGCTTATTTGAAACTTCACATCATTTGCTGTGAACGGATTGATACCTTATTTGACAATAGTCTTGTGTGAACGTGTTTACACTATTATTATTATACAACAAAAACAAAAAAGGACAGGTTTCATTCAATTGATCAGAGACACAACACAAATCCCACCCTTCTCAAGCAGTACATTTCAAAATATGTTCCTTTAGTTTTTCTCTTTTGGCCTTATTTTTTTTTTTTTTTTTTCTATTAATCAATGTATCAATGGTTGATGGAGTTTCCAATTTGGAATATCGGCCAATTTCAGGAAGAAAATTATCACTAACCAAAATTTATTTATTTATTTAGAATTTAGTTTTTTTAAAATTTATTTTACAAACAAAAGGGGGATTGCATTCATAAATCATGTCACAAGGGTTAGGAAAACTACCCACAAAGAGTTACAACCAATATGGAGGAATCCAACGGCAACATCATAGTCATACGATCAGGGCCGGCCCTGACTTTTGAGTGTCCCAAAGCCAAAAATTAAAATGAGGCCCTTAATTTGCCTTTGTATGTAATCATAGTTTAACAAGAAAAAAAAATGATTCTACACAATAATTATACAAACTACAAGGGGCCGTCCTATTTTCTTTTTGGGATAAATATAATAGTTTAATTGCATATTTGTTGTTCCAAAGTAAATTAATAATTTTTAAATGTGGGCCTTGTATTGCTAAAGATTTGAAGTGATTGCTCTCCAAAAATCACTTTTAATACGGACCTCAATAATTATATATGAATATAAAAAATTGTGTGCCCCCTTGGTCTAGGGCCCTAGGTCATCACCCTCCCTCGGGCCCATGTCTAGGGTCGGCCCTGCATACGGTATACATCCACTCAAAGCCACACAAAAGACCAGGATAACCAAAAGCTAGTTGGTAAAGTTTTTGTAAATTGAGAAACTTTTCTTTTTAATACAAGAGATAGTCCAAAATACAAGGGGGAGGGGGGTTTCTCACACACACACACTCTCAAGATACTATGGGGTTTGAACATGAGACCATTGATATGCTCAAATCAAAATCATTTTCCATTAGGGTAGACCCCGTGGTGTAAATCGAGAAACTTTAATGTACATATTTACAAGGAATTAAGCTTATTGGCTCCTAAATTTTAATTAATCTTTCATCATTGTTATGTTTATCTAAAATTATTTAGTTCATTTAAGCAATTGCTTTTCTAGAAAATGCTTTTACTTTGTAACTTTTTTTCATAATAGCATAAAAAATTCATTGAGGTATTTAGTTAGCGGAAATGAATTCCTAGGAATCCAATTTCCATGTGTTTTTTTGGGAATAAGAAATAAAAAATTCATTTCTTATGTTTGGTAATGCTAGAAAAGTAACCATATGAATTATCAAATTTTATTCACTTTCTCATATTTGATTTGTGCATGATATTGAATTATACCACTAAATTATAAAATAATAATTAATGTTTGTCTTTATTTTTTAATAGTTAATGGGCAA
The DNA here is from genome assembly GCA_024362665.1 of Prunus padus. Taxonomy (NCBI): domain Eukaryota; kingdom Viridiplantae; phylum Streptophyta; class Magnoliopsida; order Rosales; family Rosaceae; genus Prunus; species Prunus padus. The sequence goes on from JANFAM010000008.1 coordinate 31,706,407, forward strand.
AACTGGCCATAAGGAGCCTTATCCTGATTTCCGAGGGAAAAAGAAAATGGAACCCAAGTTTTATGGTAGGTTTCATTTTCCTATAAGGCATGAAACCTTTTCTCAAGCATGCGGTCACCAAATGTGGAAAAGGAAAATGAATTGTCATTCCCAAATCTTTTTTCCCGCAAACCAAACGCCTAAAAAGCGTATCATTCTCATGCATAAACAAAGAAAATGAGGAATAAAGCTTCATAAGCTATTGATTACAACTTCATAAGGTTTTTTAAATAGTAAAGGTGAAATTCTAATAAACTTAGGGCCGTTTGATAATCATTTCAATTTTAGTTTTAATTTTCATGTTTTGTGCTTTATAGAGAAAAATCATAGTGAGAATGGGAGTGAGGATGAGATTGAAAGGGAAGATGAGAGGGAAGCATGGGAGGGAGAAGTAGCAAAAGTGAAAACCAAAACTAAAAACTAAAATATATTTGAAATTGTTTTCACTTTCAAGTTTTTGTTTACACTTTTGCTACTCCCCCTCCCATCCTCCATACTCCCCTCTCATCATCTCTCTCAATCTTATCCTCATTTTCACTCTCATTTTCCTCTATACTTTAACACACAAACATGAAAACTAAAAGTAAAATTGAAATGGTTATCAAACGGACCCTTTGAAAATCCTAAAGATTCCAAAATATTCAAAAAACGTTCATCGACAAGAAAAATTATACGTCTAAAACTTAATATGCATAAATGCAAAATAATATACTAAACGACTACTATTGTAGTGGTTTAGAGTATTTACTCACTCAGGCAAGGTCCTGACTTCGAGTCCTAGCATCCGTATAGTTTGTGTGAGTTTAGTATACTATTGCCCCTCTCAATAGGAAAGGTCCTAAAAAAATATATATACTAAACGACTACTTTTTCTAAGCTTAAAAGCAAAACATGAAACTAATTCTATGGCTGATTTGTGGCTTTGTGTTATCTCACTTGGTTCTATTTGTACTTTCGTTTGGTTTGGGGTTATTTCTCCCTGGCCTTGCTTTCGAATGAAGTCATAATTTTGATAAATAAATAAAAAAGCATAAAAACAAAACATGAAACTAGTTCTACACTTTGCGAAAATACTACCACGTACGCTTGTATTGCATTCAAACTATCTCGATGTTTGTGCAAATAATCTCATGGGAGAATATTTGCAGAAGATTCCCCCACCCTTCAAACTTCTTCTCCCTCGCTTCCTGTAAAATAAATTTAGGTCAACGGACCACACCCTGGGGTATTGGCCAAATGCCCTCCTCCGATGCCTAAGCTAGTAACAAGGAGTCTCGGAAGATGCAGCAAATACTGAAATGACGGAGTTTTTGTAATATCCCGCCCCGACATTTAATTTAATTTTCGAAAATTTTAAAGTGAAATGACAGTTTTACCCTTAGGATTTTTCAGTTGTTAGAGTTGACTTTTTGTTCAGGAAGGAATTTGGGGAATTGAGCTACAACGTCCAGTCGGGCTCGTTGAAACGAGTTCATAGACGGGCGGCACGTTCGATTCCGAGTTGTAAAACTCAAAAAAGGTATAATAGTCATTTAAAAAATTGTTTTAAAACCCAAAAACTTGGAAATACCCCCATTCCTCTCGCGCGCTCACTCTCTCTCTCCTCCGATGGCGTCGATTTTCAGACACCGTTTATGGTGGGTCCGGCCACCAAATATGACGCCATGACTTGCAAACTCTTCCTCTCCTCCTCCTCTACACGACCCGCTAATTTTCCAGGCTCAATTTTGAGCCGTGAAACGACTAGAATTAGGGGAAGGTTCGGGAATTTTCCGACGCCAGCCACGGCGTTTCCAGCAACCAAATTCGTTGAGTGGGGTATGCTTTCTCATCCTCTCAGTGAATTCTAGTTGTTTTGGTAGTTGGATTGGATCGATTTTGAGGTTTGGAGAAGTGATTTCGACACCCTAAAAATCCAGTTTTTAGATTGATTTTCCGGCCACTTTCCGACCAAATTGGCTGTTGTACCAGTTGAATAAGTTGATCCCCTTGTTTGGAGATTTTGGTATAGGTCTTGACCGGCGGTTTGGAGATTTTCCAATCAACGAAATTACTCAAGCCACCCACACACTGCTGGCGCGTGGGCCATGGTGTGGTGGCCCATTGTGTTATGAAATGATCCCCTTGTTGTCCCGAGCGCGATGGTATGCTCGGATTCGAATTTGGTTATCGTATGACAGTCGAACGGATTTACGCCAAATAGGCGATGTTCGGGTTCGATATGTTCGGACAATCGTATCGGCTCCAATACCAAGTATGTCGTTCCCCGTATCTCTAGGATCGTGTAGGAACTTGTGGATCGAGAATCCGAGTTCCAAATACTCGGAATCAACGATAGTAAGGTTAGGCGAAATAGTCGCCATTCGATTGTGAGATCGAGAGCGATGCCACCGCTTGATCGAGGTTAAACTCTTGGGACACGTTTAGTGGACTTTGTGGAACCTATAGGAGTGTTTGGATCATAAAATAGGAGGTTGTGGGCCCCGCAGGCCCAATTGGTCAGATTCCGCGATTGGGGTCAAATCGACCATTGGATCGTGACAAAACTTTAGGGATGAGTTAAACTTGTGGTGGTGGGCCATGTTAGTTAGGTCGAGGCCAAGGAGTAGGTCGTAATTGTGAGCGGACGTTTGTTTTATAAATGAATTTTATGCAGTGTTGATTTTATTAAATGATTATGAATGAGTTATTCATGGTTTTTACTTTCCAAGCATGCATTTTGAATTGAAATGTTTGATTATATGCTTATTTATATATGTATATGTTAAATGATATGAAATTGGATTGTGGTTGCCTTTGGAAATTGAATTGTTGCCTTTGGGATTATAAATGTCTTCGGACAAGTGTTGCCTTTGGAACAGTTACTCATTGATGATAACACCCCACGAGTCTCGGGGACACCCAAACCATGCGGAGCGAGGATTGCATTTCGGGCTGACTTTTTGTCCCCCGATTCTGCTAGGATTACGTTTCGGGCTGATCACCCGATTTTGCTAGGATTTGCTTTTCGGGCTGACTTCGTGTCCCCCGATTCTGCTAGGTGGAATTGACGAATTTGCGTTTCATGTTGACTTCATGTCCCCCAATTCTGCTAGGTGGAATTGACAGATTTGCGTTTCGGGCTGACTTCGTGTCCCCCGCTTCGCTAGGTGGGATTGATGGAATATTATTGGAATTGACGGATTTGGGTTTCGGTGACTTCGTGTCCCCGATTCTGCTAGGTGGAATTAACAGGATATTGTTCGCCACCCTGCTCATGTTTTCTGCACAGGGTTGGCCAGGATCCCTAGCTACCTGCCTGATTTATCTACACAGGTAGTTAGCCAATTTTCCCATCCCCAGTTGCCTTCGGATTTATATATATACCTCTTGGTGGGTGATAGCAGGATGTGCCCTATGCAGATTGGTTGCAGGTATGGTTGCAAGTAAAATGTTTAGTTTGGATATTGGGATTATGAGTTGGTATTTGTTAAAATATAACTTTGCAAATTCAAAGAATATAATGGTAAATTACAAACTCAAGTTCGGTTAAGTATTATATTATTTGAATTGTGATTCTTTTAGTAGAAAGAACTACGTGTGGTTTGATCCCTCAGCAAGGATACGTAGGCAACCTAGATAAATCTAGGGGCAGTCACGGAAGAGAAGTTATTTCGGAAATTTGTTTAGAGTTAGATTTGAATCTATTTATTATTTTAGTTGGGTTCAATTCGACTAATGTGTGATAGAGTGTTATTTGAGTTGTGGTTGGATATGCTGTGATAGAGTTCGGAATGTTGTAAAGCCGGAGGCCATTCAAATTAAATGCTTTTAGATGTGTGTGAATATAACTTGTGCATGCTGAATGATTGGAGTTATAAAATTATGTTTCTACATGTGAAAATAAATTGGGAAATAACCATTTTTCAAAGGAGACTCTGCCAGTTTTCTGGCAGAAGTCCAAAAATAAGTGGTTTCTTTTTGGCTAGGGTAAAGGGTAATTTGGTCATTTGTACCCGGCACTTGCCAAGTGTCGGACACGCATAGGGTTTGACACAGATTCCAAAGTGGAATTTGGGTCGGGTCTTGTCAATTTTCTTTCACCTGGAGAGTCAAGCGACACATGGCCTGCATGGTGGCGCATGGCCGTGTGAGAAAGATGTTATAAAAATTATAGCTTTCCTCTTTCCGTAAAAGTTAAAAGTAAAACCCTTTATAATCTATATATATAAAGCAAAAGGAAGAGAATGGTGAAACATTCAAAAACCCCGAAAATACCCATAGTAAAGTGAAATATTAAATCTCCAGATTTTAATTAAAACAGGTATAATTGTAAAACAACAATTAAGCGAAGTTTAAAAATTTTGAAAAGAAAAGAAAAAAGGGGCAGTTATCTCCACTATTCTAAAGCCAGGCGAAAGGCTTTACCAAAAAATTTGTGAAACATCCCTGAAACAAAAAAAGCAATAGCTGATGACAAATTTATGTTTAGAGTTCCGATGGGTATTTTCGTAAACACGAAGTAAAATAAGAAGATGAGAAAATACAAACGCACAAAACTCGGCCAAATCGTGGGAAAAGAGCAGTTCCTTTCAATTCATTTCAGTTGCATAAAACTTTTTCTTCGATGCTCTCCTCTTTCTCTGCTTTCCTCCTCTCTTTTTTGGTCTACAAACCCACCACAAAACTCGGCCAGATCGTGTGAAAAGAGCAGTTCCTTTCAATTCATTTCAGTTGCAGAAAACTTTTTCTTCGGTGCTCTCCTCTTCTTCTCTGCTTTCCTCCTCTCTTTTTTGGTATTTTGTTTTCTGATGTTGTATGAACTCATGACAACAGGAAGGGGGAAAATGGAGAAATTAACTGCTCGATTGTTTTGAGTGTTTCAATCACCATTTATAGGTACTCTCCTCTTCTTCTCTTCTTTTCTCTTTTTTTTTTTTTTTGTGTTTTTTGTTTTTGTTTTTTTGTTTTGATGTTGTATGAACTCAGAGGAATGGGGAAAATGGAGAAATAATAGGCTTGACTTTCGTATATGGAACCAGAAAGAAGCTGGATCGCAGGCAACGAACCCACCAACAAATTGAAGAGCAGGATCAGACTTTCATGGCGGCTCTGAGATCTTCGAATAGCAGCCAAGTTATGCTATGGTGGAGTTGTACTGGATTGGGGAGATTGGGGCGTGTGTGGTGGTTGCAGAGCATGTTTTAAGGCCTAATCACTTTATTCACACTCAGGTTCAATTCCTTTACTTTGAATTTCAGTGTAAAGTTGGAATCTGTGGTTTTTGTTTCTGGGTTTGTGATTTGGGCGCACTGTAAGAAACTCCTCTTTGCTCACAAAGTAATAACGTTTACCATGAACTGGGGTTGAGTTCATACCACAAAATGCCCGGGTCGTCACCGACCACAAAATGCAAGTTTTCTTTCAAATCCTTGAGCTTTTTTATCACAGGTCCTTGCCCACACCGCTTGGACTGCTTATAACAATAAGCAAAGGACGGGGTTGGGCCAGAGTGGCTCAGGAAAAACCAAAAACGAAAACCAATTGCACTCAAAACCAAAAATGAAAACCCAATTGCATGTTGTCATGTTATTTGTCTGCCAATACTTGCACAGTGGGATTCTTTTTTTGTCAATGTTTGCTAGATTCGTCGAATGAAAGCAATGCTTCTATTTGTGCCTTTCAATTGATGGAGTGCTCCTGTTGTTTTGCTTAGTGATGCAATGATTTGAATACATCAATATATGGACTCAAAAAGAAGCTGGATCGCAGGCAATGAAATCATGTTGAACTTGCCATTGCCGTAGCAATAAAAAAACCAATAGCCACAACAATTTTCCTTTATTTTCAAGGGGGTGTTCAACTTCCCAAAGTGCAGGAATCTTGCAGAGGAATTGGTGAGCTGCTTTCAACAAAGCCATATTACATTAAAATTTTCATTACAGTAGCATACATATGCAATTAGGCTTTGATGTAATGAGATTGGTTTCAAATAACAACATATCTGTTTCAAATTCCCTTTGCAGAAACCATACTCCCAAATTTTGACGTTTTGGAGCTTCAAAGAGGAATGCGAGTCCAGGTTAGGACTGAATCATAGTTAGGCAGTAATCCAATTGCTTCAGGTCAAGTATTTAAGAGTCTTTCAAACTACATGTCTTATTTAAACTTTCAAATTTTATCTCGGATGGAACTGTCTCTCAACTTTCTCGACATACAAGGGTTCCATACCTAAAGCAATCACTAAAGCAAAGAACCAGAGGAAACTTTCGAGGCTAATGATTCTTCATTTCGTTTTATTTAGGCATTTTTTTCTTTTGGGTTCGCTCAAAAGTTCTCCACATAATTCGACTTGGCTCTACTGTGCTACTACGTGTTTTCTGTTTTCTTATTTCTGTTCTTTTTTAGTTGCATCTTAACATTCATGATCTGTCCAATTTCTAATTTTTTTTTTTGGTAACATTCATCATCTGTCCAGATTCTATTTTGTTTGTTATTAGTCAATGCAGAGTTTAGTGATGTCTTGCTTTAGGCAGTGACAGTTACTTCATATTGGAACGGCCACACAGGTTTGTCTAAGCATATGTAATTAATCTTTGTTATATTCATAATAATATTTTCCTACATGCTAATATATTTTTATTCTTTTGATTTCTAAGGTACACCCAACATTCTCTTTGTTTCGCAGGGTGTTTCTCAAGTTCCTGTGAAAACCATCATCAACGGATCACTGTTATATGCTTTTTATTTTATTTTTTTGGGGTTATTGTTTTGGTGCAGTTTATGTGTTTCATGTTTAATGGTCAGAATTGCTTCATTTCTGTTTGAAGTTACTGAAAGCGAAGAAGCATGGTTGTCAATTCTTGAAGGAAAATGTTGTACAATGTGCTGATACTTGAATCTAATAGCATGTGTTAATACTTTCATCCAATATAGGGAGAGGAAACAACAAAGGTGGTGTAGGTGCAATTGGCGTTTAATCATTAACAGAAGATTATAGCATGCCTATCATGTATTTGAAAATTTTCTGTGGCGAAAAGAAAAATAAAAGAAAATTTCTTATAGGGTAAATTGAATATTTATTTTTTCATATTAAAGTTTATTGAATTCACTGTTTCAAGAATGTCATCTCTCATTTATAGCAGTTGCTTTATCAATGAATACAATACAACATATGTTACCAAATTATTGAAAAAAAGAACTTTTAAGGGCAATTCAAATTATGGGGAAAAAGCATTTTACCCAAGCTAATAAAAAGTATTTCAAATTATGGGGAAATACAAGGAAAATTTTCAATTCCACCAAACTGAAAATTCCAAAAAAAAAAAAAAAAAAAAAAAACAAAGAATCCCCTAGCTCGCTTTTTTTTACTCACGCGCGCTACGCGCAACGTACAAAGTTTCATGAATATTTCTTCGCAATTGTATTTATATAGATGTCCGTTTCAACAATTTCATATTTTAATTGCGCGAGTGTGATAAATTGTCGTCTTAAAAGTTTTCCTTTATCGTCCATATTTTTCTAGACGTCCATCTTAGCAGTTTACATGCTATAAAAGAAAAAAGAAACTGCTAAGATGGACGTCTAGAAAAATATGGGCGATAAAGGAAAACTTTTAAGACGATAATTTATCACACGCGCGATTAAAATATGAAACTTTCTAAGTCGCGCGTAGCGCGCGTGATTAAAAAGCCTCTCGCACGCGCGGAAGCGCGTGCAGGAGGCTAGTCTATATATATAAAGCAAAAGGGAGAGAATGGTGAAACATTCAAATACCCCGAAAATACCCTTTGCCAAATAAAAAATTAAAACTACACAATTTTAATTAAAGGAGGGTGAAATAGTAAAACACCACTTACTTAAAAAAAAAAAAAACAAAAAAGAGTCGTGCTAGCAAAGGGGTGAAGAACCGTTGAGAACCCACGAAGCTGAAGAAGAGCTGAAGAACGTGGAGAAAAATTGCACAGATTGAGAACCCACGAAGCTGGCAGTTTCCACGATTTCAGAATCCATCACCACCATGTTACTTATACTTTCTTCGTCCTCTTTACTGGCACCATTTTCTGCTCCAGAAATCCGAATCGCGAGTAACCACCCAGGAACACCCAGTGTAAGGACTGGTCAGACCCAAAAACCTTCATTTCTCATCCCGCACCACACCTACGACCCTGTAACTGAAGGTAAAGCATCGGTTTTGTTTGTATTTATGCCTGTATATTTCTGATATTTCATTCAAGTTGTAGGTTCCATGAAATTTTGTATGTTTTTTTCTCTTATATTTTTTCTGATTTTGTTTCAGGAGAGCTTGGGGAGAAGCAATCACTGAAACAAAGAAGCAAAGAAGCAAAGGTATGTCTTATCTCAACGCCAATTAGGATACCAATTCGCAATCAAACCTAATTCAGCACAACCAAACACGGCCTCAACAACTGAACCCAAATTGCATCACAGAAAATCCCACCAGAAATCAAAAACAGAAAACCAAAATCCAACAAAGAGACTTCATTTACTCACCTCTTGGTTGTATGTCGAAATCCAGATACGACAGCAGTAAAAGAAGTAAAGCAAACTCATTTCACATGGCCACCAAAGTAAACATCGCCCTTATATTCTGTCTTCCTTAACAGAATTGCTTTTTTTGTTATGGGTTTTATGTTATTTGGTGCTTGAAAGTAGATGTGTTTTGATGTGTTTTGCAATACATATTTCCTTAGCATGAATGATATGGAATTAGAGTGGTGTTCAAATTTCCGCTTCAATATCATTTGTCTTTTCTCATAGCTCTTTTCGTTTTTGGTAAACTTGATACCATTTTCTAGAGAACTGAGTTGCAATTCTAATACAGGGTTTGAATCAAGGCCTGTTGTTGGAACCGATTATCAGTAAACCTTGCTGAATTTGTTTCGGACGCCGAACAGAAGGAGCTTCAGTTAAACATCCTCCTCACATCATCTGGTGGTGCTGCTGAAAATGAGTAAGATTCATTAAATGTCAAATTGCATAGTATGAGTAAGATTCATGGTTTTAAAAAAATGGGACAAGGTTTTGCAATCATTAAGGATCTTACTGTTATTGGAATAGCTTCAAGAAATCAAGGTTCCAAAAAGGAGTAACATACATTTGGAAAGGTGTTCATCCATGATCCTACGGCTCTGTCTGCAATTTTTGTTGGCTTGGCATTTCCCTTTTTTCTAATCATGCCTACCAAATGATTGTTCTGATATGAGGATTAAGGGTGCAATAAATTATTTCTTTTATACCACAGAAGTTGGGATTTTTGAGGAAAAAGAACTATATCTCCGTTTTGCAGATTCAACCATTTTGGATTTCTAACTGTCTTTATAATTATGTGGTTGTTGTACTTCTTTCTAATTACAAATTTCCGTTTCAATATCATTTGTCTTTTCTCATAGCTCTTTTCGTTTTTGGTAAACTTGATACCATTTTCTAGAGAACTGAGTTGCAATTCTAATACAGGGTTTGAATCAAGGGCCTGTTGTTGGAACAGCATCAGTAAACCTTGCTGAATTTGTTTCGGACGCCGAACAGAAGGAGCTTCAGTTAAACATCCTCCTCACATCATCTGGTGGTGCTGCTGAAAATGAGTAAGATTCATTAAATGTCAAACTGCATAAAATGAGTAAGATTCATGGTTTTAAAAAAATGGGACAAGGTTTTGCAATCATTAAGGATGGGACAAGGTTTTGCAATCATTAAGGATCTTACTGTTATTGGAATAGCTTCAAGAGATCAAGGTTCCAAAAAGGAGTAACATACATTTGGAAAGGTGTTCATCTATGATCCTACGGCTCTGTCTGCAATTTTTGTTGGCTTGGCATTTCCCTTTTTCTAATCATGCCTACCAAATGATTGTTCGATATGAGGATTAAGGGTGCAATAAATTATTTCTTTTATACCACGAAGTTGGGATTTTTGAGAAAAAAGAACTATATCTCCGTTTTGCAGATTCAACCATTTTGGATTTCTAATTGTCTTTATAATTATGTGGTAGTTGTACTTCTTTCTAATTACAGTTTATTTATTTTTTCCAGTATCAATCACAGTTAGGCAGTCATCCAATTGCTTGTGTATGACTTATGAAAATTAAAAAGTTTTCAAATCTACATGTCTTATTCAAACTTTGGAATTTTATCTCAACAGATTCAATCGTCTCTCACCTCTCTCGACGTATAAGCAATCACTGAAGCAAAGAAGCGAAGATAACTTTCAGGTTAATGTTTCTTCATTTTGATTTATTGACTTTTTCTTTCTTTTGTGTTCCCTCAAATTTCCTTCACAAAATTCAACTTGGCTCTACTACTACGTGTTTTCTGCTCCCTTTCTTTCTGTTTTTTCCCCCTGATTTAATCTCGTGCTTCCATGAAATTTTGATTGTTTCAGGAGAGCTTGGGTACGAAATCCAAATACGAGAAGCGGACGTTCGCCCAAATTGTCTAACCATTCTTCACTTTAAAGGTATAATTCATGATTGCCTCTCTATTCCTTATTCTCTTACTATTTTTTTTGGTATTGATTTCTTTGTTTTTGTAATGTTTGTTTGCTCATCATTTCTGCATTTTCATGTTTGCATATTCCAATAATTCTAAGTCAGTACCTATTTATTGAAAACTATGAGTTTCATCTTCAAAATTATGCACTGTTTGTGTTCATGTAGTATGGATATCATGTCCACTCTTATTTGGGTTAAATTGGGAAATTTGTTATTTACCTTGGTGGTTGTTTATACCTTTTGCTTGACTTACAAGCTGTTTTTAGATGGTTTTGTTAATCTGATTAGCCGTGTAACTTAGGATGGTGTTGGTTTTCATGCAAAGTGACTGAAAAAATGGGCTCAAGTTTTCGTATAGAACGCATTCAAGTAAAAACTTCACTTAGGAAATGGTTTTATATCATTTTGTAAAATGAGTCTTTTAGGATTTCGATTTATACTGTCTGACAAACTTTGCTTCTTTAGTGCTCTGCCTACTCTTTTCAACTCATTCAATTGGTTTCAATTTGATTGATTTTAAACATACATTTCTCAACTTTAACCAGTTGTCTTCACCACCCAAATAAAAATGTCCAATTTGAAGCAAATGTTTTTAATTTTGGGTTTTCTTTTCATTTGTTTTCTTTTGTTTCTGCTGAATTGAAATTACCCCCATTTTGATGTTGCTCCTAATCTCATGTTGCAGGATTCTCTTCCAACGATCTATCTGTTGCTAGGTATGGGTATACCCCACATTCACCGACCTTTACATTACTTTCTTTGTTTGCTAATTATACTTTTTTACCTAAAAAAGCGACAAGTAGCTCAAAGAAGAACAATGAAAACATTGAACAGAGAGAATCATTTTGCTTGCTCTTTTGTATTTGATTATTATTATACAAACCAAAACAATGAAGACTACTGTAAGCCTTATTAGGACTACACACACGTGAGGAATTAGGCTGAAACTATAACACATACATTGAGATTAAATGAGATATATCCAGCTACTCTTTTGGTATGTGATAAGGTATCTTATTGAGATAAGGAGTCCTAATTCCATATTATAACTGATATGAATTATCCAGTTTGCTTGGTGATAAAGTAGAGTCCTAATTGAATTTGTTGATGGGAAGAATTCATTTAGGGTTACACCAATTAAGTATAAAAACAAGGGTCCCTGCCTTTGCAATCAGTTCCACACATAAAGTACTCAAACCCCATTTAGAGAGACTGTGATCAAGGGCTTGCAAAAGGGAGAAGACCTTTTGTGTTATTCATACGGCTACACGGGTTAGTGTTTTTAGTTGGTTATGATTTAAGTCTAACATGTGGTATCAGAGCCGGTCATAACACAACTAAAGACCTATTTGGTAAACTCTAAAATTAACAATTAGAAATCATGACATTCTTCTTGATTCTTGTTTCAGTTTTCATGCTTACAGTTTTGATGAAATAAAGCATGACGTTTTAATGCAAGTTGAATGTATCAAGTTTTCATTCTTTTATTTAATTTTTTAATTTGGCTTCGGCAGTCCTGTGACTTACTTTTGGTATTGTGGTTATAGCATGTGGACTAATATGCTCTCTTTTGCTTGAGTGCCGTTTTTGATAGTTTGTTCTTTTGGTGGAGCTTGACTCCAAAAGGGCCTGCTTTTGGTTTTCATTGATCAGGTCTCACCATATTAAGTTATTAACCATAAAAGTGTGTTTTAAATAGTTGTAAAGACTGCTCTATTGGTTTAGTTTGAAGTGCATGTGTTCTACTTAATTGGTCTGAGGGGAGAACACGAGTCTAAGGAGTTGTACCAATTAATAAGGACCTGTTGGGAATAAATCAATAAGGATCAGATTTTATCACGAATAATAAGTATAATTAAAATAAATAAATAAAAGATTGGACGTGTAAGGGACCTGTGGGAACATGTGTATTCTTGAGTTGCTTGTATTTGTTCCTTGTGTGGATTTTTACAGTTTGACTTGAACAAAGAGATGCTAAAGAATGATGTGCCAAAACAAGCAATTAAAGTTCTTTCGGGCATCAAGTTTGCTAGCACGTTTTCAAGTTTTCAATCTGATTTTGTCAATTACAGTTTTTGATGCATTAGATTCTTGAAATTCAGATTTTAATAAAAGTATATGAAGTGAATCTAATCATTGATTAAGAATTTCTTTTAAATAATTAAAAAAAAAAAAAAAAAAGGCGAAAATCTTTGTTGCCACTTTGTTTTCAATATATATATCCTTATCAAGTTTGAATATATACTTTCATGTCATTTAGTGTTGTATATTGTCATCATGGTATAATTCCTATCAAGCCTTTAACTAAGAGAAATTTTCTTTAGAACTCTAATATATCATGCAGGAGCTTGTAAAGTTTTGACAATATCTTACTATGTTGGAGTTGAGCTATTAAGAGAGAAAAGTGAATTTAGACAGTTCTAAGGAAAATATACATGTATCTCATCATATTTTGATGCATAGAATATATATTAAAGGATTGCATTAGTATATTGCGGAATTTCGATTATCACTCATGTTATTTAAGATTTCAGGTTTCAAGATCTTAAAATTGTTGTACTAATCAATTGTTGCAGATTATAGCTCAATCGATAGAGTTCAAAAAGAGGGTATTACAATGTTTACAAATTGCCAAAGCCATTTTATTCATTGTAACACCTTAAATGATCAAAGAAAATCGATTAGAGATTGCATTATAATTGAGACATGTGGCACAATTCATTCCAAAGAAGAATTGTTCTAGATGTTTTGATTAGTAATGGCATAGAATGGTGCACATGTCATAAAAACTGTTGAGATTTTTATCACTCAAAGGTGTAAAAATTTTCATGAAAGTCAGTTTGTATGTTTTGTACACTAGTTTTATGATTAAGATATGCACATTGAATTCTCTAACAAAGGTGAATTTAATGGGCTTACAGTTAAGGGGATAAAGATGTCTACTCTTGCACATTCTATATTGACAATTATGAATGCCTCTACACCTCAAGATCTGTTGCTCATCAGTATTATGCACGGTAAATTAGAGTAATTCAATATAAAGAATAAAATTGGTTTTGCCTTTTCCAATTGCAGGTGTATATCTTGAAATGTTGGCATGCTTTATACATATGAATTTTGTTATGCATATATTGAATTACAAGCTTTGACACATGCTAGAATTTCTTTTGAACACGTGTCTTCTAAATAGTTATGGTTATTAATCAAATTACGGTATATCAATGGACTGGCTTGATTCTAATAAATTATAAAGTGGCATATAGTTTGTTTTGGTGATATAGCAAAAGCACTTGTTACGGAATTTTTTAGTATCATGAGTTTTCATGTCATATTATAAAGAAAGATTATCTCATCACTAATTAAAGGAAAGAAAGTCTTGGATGATCGCGTCATATTTAAATTTCCCTACATATTTAACTAAAGTTTTATTGATCATGTTTTAAAGAAAGATTTTGTATCGATTGAAATGTCAAAGCACTTCTTCGGTTACAACATCTTAATTATTCAAGGCTCGATGATCAAAATGGCATTATGAAATTTTTCCTCTCAATGAGGACTAGTATGGTTCAATTCATAATGGCACAAGATAAGACATATATTCATTGTGCCCTAGTCTTGTGATATAGTTTTTATAAACGAAGTTGTATTCTCCCCAAAGGTGAGAATATAGCATGAGAAAGTTTTGGGAATAAAGTTGTTTGGAATGATAATTTAAAGTAAATTTGAGCTTTTATATGACAAATTGAGTGTATCATATTACGGTTTATCATGTCTTTTGTCTCTCCTCGTTTAATTCCGCTGCAGTTTTTTAAGGACATCTTATTGTGTTTATATTAAAGACTACTAACTTATTTGGAAGTTTTCAGTGGTATATAGTGCTTATAGTTTGGATACATTAGGATATCAAAATCGCTTAAGGTACATGTTAGTTTTCATAAATTTTATCTTTGTTAAGTTTTCAGTTTTGAACTCTCGTGCTATGATGTATGTTTTGATGTTGCTTTACTTCGAATCAGTTCATGATAAAATTATGTGATAAAGTAGACTTTCTAAGGTTTCTTTAGGCACTGATTTCACGAAAATATGTTGAGAATTGAATTTTTGGTAGTTCTATAAAGTTGATACATATGCACAGAAATTTTCCTGACAGTTTTGGTACTTCAAGTAAAGATTAATGAATGACTCGTCTAAAGATCTTCAAATGACCTGAAATTTTGGTATATTGAACGTATATGTGTCTTCTTATAGACTGCACATTTTCGTGATTATTGGATATGGATTTTATTTCTGGAATATTTTAAAGTAACCCATGTTCAGGAAAAAAATATGTGCTGGCAGGTTTTATAAGTTAATTTTGTAAGTCATTTTAGACAATTAAATGGACATAAACAGACTGTATATTTTTGTTATGTGAAGTTTTATGTCTCTAGTTTGATTCTATGTAATTTGGGGTTAATCATGCTAATAAAGATATTGTGATAATTTTTCATGTAAGGGAATGTCATTGCTGGAATCTTTTTGACATGTTCTGTATTTGTTTTTTTGGTGCACCTATGGTATTGTGAGTTATTTAGAGAGTATATCTTAAAAGAGGTTTGATATTACCTTATTATTATGTTTCAAGGTTATGTGACTATAATAAAGTTTTGGTGTACTTTTTAACAGTAGTAAAGTAGTGAGTGTTTTGCCCAAGTGGGAGAAGTGATGTACTGTTTTTGGGCTTCACACTCACTGCCTTCTTTTGTAAGCTCATGAAGTTTTACTCGCCTATGTTTCCAAAAATTTTCCAAAAATTTGCCTTGGTTGTCCAATTCAGTTGAAATTTAAATAAAGTACATGCATCAATTAAGAAATTCAAGTTGAGCCATAGCCTAAGGATAATTGCAGTTTTGAGTTATTTTGGCATTAGTATATTTTTCAGTATTATCATCATTAAAATTACATGTTTTGTGCTTGGTGTAGATGATGAATTATATTTTCATAAAGGAACTTTAAGGTAAGAAGAAATAGAGTTAATATGGATGTGCTAAGGTTGTGATTGTTACTAAGCTTTCAGACATGGTTTTATGCTTGTAAGAGAAAAGGTAAAAGAAGAAAAAGCTAAAATTCTATTATGTGTATGATGTGCCAAATCAGTGGGAGCTTAGTTTCAAATTTGTTTTTTGTCTGTTGTATTTTAAATATAACTTACAATCTTCTTATGCCGTAAGGATTATTTCTGGTTTGCTTAAAGGATTTGCGAGATAAAGAAATTTTAATTTTGACAACCAGTCAGAATATTTGGCTAATTGTATTGATTCATGATTTTCTCTTCAAGGTTTCAACATTGAAACAATAGAGAATTCGAAAGCTGTTAAAAAGGATTTAATATTTTTGTTAATTGCTTTAAAGTTTGTTTGTGAATGAAGGATGCAATCAGTGGTATTACAGTTGCTAGCATTACAGTTTATGCATAAAGTTTTATCAGTTTATCACTGAATGATGTTCACATAAGGTATTATAATTTATTTGATCATTTTTTGGGAGCATTAGTGTTAGAGTTTTTGTTTTATCTGTAGATATGCATTGAGTAGTGGTTTACAGTTTGCTTAACTGCTTAAAGTTCATTGCTGCTTATAGTTGCTTCAGTTTTCCATTAATTTGGTGCAGTTTTTCAGTTAAGTTTCTTGTCTATTTCAGTTTATGGTAATCTAAAGTATTTGATTACTAAGACAAGTTATGCAACTATTAAAGGCTTCGGTTTAGAAGCATAAAGAGGACCTAATGTGTTGATGTGCTTACAGTTCACATATTTGGTGCACATGATACATTGCTTCGTTCATATCTTGTGGGAGCTTCATGTGAATGGGAGCTTTGTGTATGTAATCATGGAAGCTTGCTTGAATGTTTTGAGCAAATGTTTCTATGGTTCTACACATATGTTTCTATTTGACAGAAGCGACATTAGGACTTTGTTTCTTTAATCTCTTGGCCAATCAAGAATGTTTGGTTGTAGTTTGAAGGATAAGCTTATTTTGGTGATGTGTTTGTCCTAGTGGGAGAATGTAAGCCTTATTAGGACTACACACACGTGAGGAATTAGGCTGAAACTATAACACATACATTGAGATTAAATGAGATATATCCAGCTACTCTTTTGGTATGTGATAAGGTATCTTATTGAGATAAGGAGTCCTAATTCCATATTATAACTGATATGAATTATCCAGTTTGCTTGGTGATAAAGTAGAGTCCTAATTGAATTTGTTGATGGGAAGAATTCATTTAGGGTTACACCAATTAAGTATAAAAACAAGGGTCCCTGCCTTTGCAATCAGTTCCACACATAAAGTACTCAAACCCCATTTAGAGAGACTGTGATCAAGGGCTTGCAAAAGGGAGAAGACCTTTTGTGTTATTCATACGGCTACACGGGTTAGTGTTTTTAGTTGGTTATGATTCAAGTCTCACAACTACAACCTCGACATGCTCAAGGTTGAACTTTGCAATATATGTATTATATTTTGTAATTAATTAATCATTTGTATTAATAACCGATCTTTTGTATTAATAATCGATGTACCCTTATTTGATTTATATAAGAAGTTCATTTTCAACGTATGATTTAATGCCTTAACTTCAATTTTTAAGTAAAGGTTTAAAAAGATATACAGCCATTTTTTTGGGATAGGTTTATATAGCCATTTTGAAGATATTTTTGCACGTGAAAAAAACATTAACTAAAATTCACAACGGTATTTGTAATAATTAAAATTCGAATTAAGAAAAAACCATTAACTAAATTCACAACGGTATTTGTACTAATTAAAAAATTTGGCAATTATTATATAATAACTAAAATCTGGCACATGGGCAATTATTATATAATTAAATTAATGTTAGTAATAAATATTGTAGTTATTAATGGAGCGTGCACACAACCGTACAAGAGAATGGCGACGATCAATGAGTTCTTCGCAACGTCGACATTATCTAGCTCGCCGGCGTGCAATAGCTCAAGGAAAGCGACCAATAATGAACAATGTACGTGATTGTCATACTGAAGGAGGCCCCAGTAATATAGAAGAGCGACATCCAGGTATTTCATGCATTAACAATTTGTGCTTGACTTGACAATTTGCCAAAAGTTTTTAATTCGTGCATAAAATTAATATTTGTACGCTTAGTGTATTTTCAATGTTAATTTTATGTTATCTAATTATAGACAAGTAGTGAATATAATTAATACAAATATTGACATTTTACACTCATAAAACTTAAATTCAATACATTTAATAGAACAAGTTCAACACGAAGGTACGAGTTCAACGGTTGCATCGCATATCAACAATCCTGGTGAACAATCTACTAGAATGCGTTTAACACATGTAAGACAGTTGGCACGTTCGAATAGGCATCAATTTCCTGATGGTCTTCAATTAATTTCTGCTTCCAATGGTGAGCTCAGTAGATACCTATTTTAAACACATTAGTACTACACAATTTTAAGTTTATAACTTAAATCTTATACTGAAAAACCAATATTGATTAATACAAAACAGAAGTGGTTGAGGATACATTACATCATCGTGAAGGCCAACACAACAATGTCGTGCATGATGTGCAACATGTAAGGAGAGCGATGAGAAACTACAATTGTGCCAGAAATTATAATGAGAACATGGGTGTCCTAGGATGTCATTTACCAACTTCCACCACATGTTCGAAGTGCAATGCGCGATTATTCCCACGAGAGACATTTAGTATGTGTTGCTCTGGTGGAAAAATTGTTCTACCTAATATACAATCTCCACCAGAAATGCTGGCTCTTTTCTCTGACCAAACAACTGAGGGCAGACTCTTCAGACAAAACATTCGTGTTTACAACAATGTTTTTTCATTCACTTCAATGGGTGTACATGTTGATGAAAGAATAAATTTTGGTGGACGTGGGATTTATACCTTTCGTGCACAAGGTGCAATATATCATAAGATTGGTGGACTTCTACCCAATGAAGGTACTACACCGCGATTTATACAGGCTTACATATACGACACCGAGCATGAAGTTGAAAACCGAATGACTCAAAGTGAAGTTTTAGATAGAATTGTGGTTGAGAAGATACAGCGAATTTTGAATCAACACAATCCTTTTGTGCATACATTAAGAAGCCTCGGACAAATCCAAGATTTACCAAGGTGCAAGCTCATTATAAAAGAGCAACCTTCTGATCGACGTCAATACAATTTACCATCGGCATCGCAAGTTGCTGCAATTATAGTAGGAGGGGATGATATGTTGAATCGAAATGCAAGAGATATTATTGTTGAGACAATTAGTGGAAGACTTTGGAACGTCCCAGATTGTGCTGGATTCTATGACCCACTACAATATCCATTATTGTTACCGTATGGAACATATGGGTGGGATATTAATACTCACGATGACAATGGAAGAGATGTATCATGTTGCGACTATTACTCACACATTCTACAGGTTTGTACTCGAAATATAATTCGTTTCCAACTGAACATTGAAATATTACATTCAAATGTATGCCTAAAGTTTAATTTGCAGATACGTGAGGGTGGATCGTCACTTTTGCTTCGAGGGGGTCGCCTCTTACAACAATATATTGTAGACAATTACGTAAAATTGAATCTCATAAACTTAGATGGATGCGTTCAAATCAAGAAAAAATTCGAGCTGAGCTTTACCAAGGACTACAAGACTCTTTAAATACGGGGGTGAATAATGCAGGTACATATTTAATGTCAATTTTTTTTTAAAAATATAAAGATACAATTCTAGGTGCGTGTAAAATATTTATTAAGCGGAAAATGACAATGGATCAGGTAACATCGGTCGTAGAACCATTTTGCCATCATCCTTTGTTGGAAGCCCACGTGACATGTACCAACGATATCAAGATGCGATGACTTTGGTTCAAAGATTTGGAAGACCAGATCTATTGGGAAGAAATTAAGAGAGAATTACTCCCTGGACAAACGCCGCAAGATCGTCCCGACTTACTCACTAGAGTATTTCGTGCAAAATTGGAGGAGCTAAAAGAAGATATCAATGGAAAAGGGGTATTAGGTAATGTTGTTGCTTATGCATACGTTATTGAGTTTCAAAAACGGGGTCTTCCACATGTGCATATGTTAGTTGTGTTAGATGAAAATGATAAGCTCAATAACCCAGATGATTATGACCAAATTGTTAAAGCTGAAATACCAAACGAAGATGAAGAGCCTCAACTTTACAATGTGGTATTAAAACATATGATTCATGGTCCATGTGGAATTCAAAACCCAGAATCTCCCTGTATGAAAAATGGAAGGTGTAAAAGAAATTACCCCAAATCATTTGCTATAGCCACTATTCAAGGGAATGATTCATATCCAATTTATCGAAGACGAGGAAATCGCATGCCTGTCCCACTTGATCGACATGGAAATATAATGGTTGATAATAGTTTGGTAATTCCATATAATCCTTGGTTGTTGTTGAGGTATGACTGTCACATTAATGTGGAAATATGTGCAAGCATAAAAAGCGTCAAGTATTTATATAAGTATGTTTACAAAGGTCCAGACAGAGTAGCACTCGAGGTTCAGCCAGATCCTGTTTCTGATGAAATACGACAGTTTGTTGATGCAAGATGGGTTTGTGCACCAGAGGCATTGTGGAGGATATTCAAATTTGTAATTAATCGGATATACCCAACTGTGGAGCGCTTACAAATACATCTTCCTAATATGCATCAAGTTCAATTTCAATCTAACCAGACTATTGCAAATATTCTGACAGACGAGAGACTTAACAAGACAATGCTCACTGAATTTTTCACTTTGAATAGTAATGATGCAGAAGCAAGGAGATATTTGTATAGGGAGATTCCTGAGCATTATAGATGGATTCGTTCTAAAAGACTTTGGTCTAAAAGAAAGAACCGTCTCAGGGTTATTGGGCGAATATATACAGTCTCACCCGCCGAAGGTGAGAAATTTTACCTACGCATACTTCTAAATCATGTCAGAGGAGCCACGTCATTTCTAAATTTAATGACAGTTAGTGGCGTTTTGCAACCAACGTTTAAGGAGGCAGCAGAACAACAAGGTTTGTTAGAAGGAGACGATAGTATTCGACAATGTTTGCTTGAGGCCTCTACAATTCGAATGCCATCAGCCTTAAGAAGATTATTTGTCACCATTTTGGTATATTGTGAACCAGTTGGCGTTCGAACATTGTGGGATGAATTCTATCCATTCATGATTGAAGATTATGCTTTCTCGAGTAACTTAAGTTGCAATGTTGTTGTGAATAGACTCTTACGTGACTTAAACACACTTTTGGTACAGTTTAACAAGAATATCAAGGACTTTGATTTGCCCCAAATGACAATGGAAGTAGTTTCTGCAATGCCTAGATGTATTGAAGACGAACTCTCAGTAGGTATTCCACAAGAAGATCTTCATGCAATTGAACGTCTTAATGACGACCAAAAGTCTGCATTTAACACAATAATGGACACAATTGAACGATGTCATAATTCAATTTTTTTTGTGGATGGTCCAGGTGGAACTGGAAAAACTTACTTATACCGTGCATTGTTAGCAAAAATGAGAGGGTTGGGTCATATAGTATTAGCAACGGCAACATCTGGAATAGCAGCTACAATATTACCTGGAGGGAGAACGGCACATTCTAGATTCAAGATACCACTTAGCCCAGATTCATCATCAACATGTTCGATCAGTAAACAATCTGATTTGGCAAAGTTAATACAAAGGGCAAAGGCAATTATTTGGGATGAAGCAACGATGGCACATCGTCATGCCTTTGAAGCACTAGATCGAACTTTTAGAGACATAACTGATGTTGACTTACCATTTGGGGGGAAAACAATGATCTTTGGGGGAGATTTTCGACAAGTACTTCCTGTTATTCCTAAAGGAACGAAGTCGGAACTAATCCAGGCCAGTGTGGTGAAAGCATCGTTTTGGTCACAAGTAAAGATTTTGAAACTCAGACAAAACATGAGATCCAGGAATGATCAACAATTTTCAGAATTTTTACTTCGTGTTGGTGATGGGGAAGAACCTATTGTTGGAGATGATATGATAAAAGTACCTGAATGCATGGTAATACCATGGGAGAGTGAGTTATCCATCAATGAATTTATTTATCAAGTTTTCCCTAACTTGGAGGATCATGTAAATGATGCAAGTTACATGGTGGAAAGGGCAATAATAACTCCTACAAATGAAGATGTTGACATGTTGAATGAAAATATGATAAATATGTTTCCAGGAGAAGAAGAGACAATGTATTCGTTTGATTCAGTTGAGGATGACACGAGGAATTTGTATCAGCCGGAATTCTTGAACTCAATTTGCATTGGTGGGTTGCCACCACATAAGTTAACTTTGAAGAGAGGTGCTCCAATCATGCTTCTCAGAAATATTGACCCAAAATTGGGATTGTGTAATGGAACAAGATTATTATGTCGTGGGTCGTACCAAAATCTCATTGATGCTGAAATTCTAACTGGACAATCTGTTGGGACCAGGGTTTTTCTACCACGTATCCCTCTAAAGACAACTGAGACTGCTGGGCTACCATTTGAACTAACAAGAAAACAATTTCCAGTGAAGTTGAGTTTTGCTCTCACTATAAATAAATCTCAAGGTCAAACAATACCACATGTGGGTATTTTTCTTCCAGATCACGTTTTCAGTCATGGACAATTATACGTGGGTTTATCAAGGGGTGTTTCAAAGTCGACTACAAAAGTGTTAGTGAAAAAAGGGTCAATAACCGGTCAAGAAGGTGTTTTCACTCGGAATGTGGTGTACAAAGAAGTCCTACTTCATTCGAACTAATGATGGCGATTAAAAATAAGTAAGCATAATTTTAATGAGAATAACTTTTCAAATAATCACAGCATGTTTTTATCATTTATTGTTGTAACTGTTTGTTTGTTGTTACTTAACTCAAAGAGTTACATTAGTTACATATACCTATTTTTCAACTTAAAAAATATATATATGCTTTCTAAGAGTTAGACAATGCACATAATGCCCGCCTTTTTAGAATCTCAAGATTAATGTGATATTTTGTACATGCTTTGGTTATTAAATTTATTTAATTTTCATTTTCATTTTACATCAATCATTTTGTATTCCAATATTGATAGGAAAACTGGAGTGTCATGGGCCTACAAATACAGTTTATAGTGGTTTAGTTCAGCGTGTTAATACAACAAATGATGATAACAAGGTAAACTTTTTTACTTTTCAATTAGTACAATATTAAAAGTTATGTTTATGTAATTTATTTAAATCCTTATTTAAGAGTATGTAACCTTCCTATTGTTTATGGTTGTACATGAAAATAATGTATTTGGCTAAATCTCATACCAGGATGCAGAGTGTAATAGGCATGTTTCAGTTGTCTCATCGGGTTGGAGTTATTCAGTTACAATGAATAATAGTGATCTTAGTCTTCTAATTTTGAAAGAATGGAAAAAAAGAAAACAGAGCAGTAAGTATTGTTTTATTAGAGAAATATTTACTTTACCTACCTATAAGTTAATGATGACAAGTGACAAATATAGGTGGCGTAAAAATCGTGCACTTGAACAGCTCATACATGCAAATGTTCCTCATATCATTTGGACCTACAAAGCAGTTTGTCGGATTAGGTATTGTTTTTATTTAAAATTAGAAAGAAAAAATCATAACCTTGATGATGATACTCTAATTTTGTAACAACATTTTTCTTTGGTATAGGAGAAAACTTAATCAAGGACATAAAGTCTTTCTACGTCAGGTACTTTATATCACTTTACCATCTCCAGTGAATGAGTTCACACTATAATTTTTTTAATACTCATTTTGTACCAGTTTTACAAACATCGTACCCGTTGCTATGTGGAGAAATTAGAGCACAAAATTAAGGTAGCAAATCATGAAACTGTTCCTTTAATCCTCTAGCAATTTCTTTATTAATTGTTTTATTGTTAAACTTGGCTTTTTATATAGAAACGACAGGATTCCTTTTGTCTCTTCACTTTTGAAAATGACATTATTTTTGGTACAGTTTTCTTCCGATAATTGGAGTAGGCATGTAGCAAAGGATAAACTGTCAAAATTGAAGGTGAGTATATGTGTTCCCAAATTATGCTAAAATTGATTAGTACAAATTTAAAAGTATATGTTTAAGTTTGGTCTCATCTCAAGTCATTTATGTATAGATTGACAATGAAAAAGTGAAAGATCAATTAGAGAGGAACGGGTGGCGCAAGTGGTCTTGATCGTTGCATGTCTTCCTCCTACGTGCATGTTATGTAAATAATCTAAAACTACGATGTTGTGTAGAATGAAAATATTATTTTACTTAATTTTTTTGAGATTAGCCTATTAATGTTGGATTTTTTTTGGATAATATTAACGTCTGGGTAATTAATTGAATAAGAATCCCCCTATCTCCTAAAGTTCATTAGACTAGCCTCCCTGCACGCGCTTCCGCGCGTGCGAGAGGCTTTTTTCACGCGCGCTACGCGCGACTTACAAAGTTTCATAACTATTTTTCGCGCAATTGTATTTATATAGATGTTCGTTTCAACAGTTTCATATTTTAATCGCGCATGTGTGATAAATCGTTTTCTTAAAAATTTTCCTTTATCGCCCGTATTTTTCTAGACGTCCATCTTAGCAGTTTCTTTTTTTTTTCTTTTATAGCATGTAAACTGTTAAGATGGACGTCTAGAAAAATACGGGTGATGAAGGAAAATTTTGAAGACGACGATTTATCACACCCTCGCGATTAAAATATGAAACTGTTGAAACGAACATCTATATAAATACAATTGCGCGAAAAATAGTTATGAAACTTTGTAAGTCGCGCGTAGCGCGCGTGAAAAAAGCCTCTCGCACGCGCGGAAGCGCGTGCAGGGAGGCTAGTATAAATAATACATAAAACAAATAGTAAAGTTTTAAAGTAAAGTAAAATTAAATAAACAAATAATAGGTAAATAAAAATAAAATAAATTAAGATTAAGAAAGCAAGTCTGGTATAGTGAAGCACGTCAAAGACGTTGTCCTAAAGCCTTTGTAGCCTCCCTACGTGCAGGTACTGATGATCTACAAGACTCCATGATACGACCCCCAATACACAGGCTCAAGTTCCGCTATGAGTACGTTCACAGTCGGATATAGGTCTCCAAGTCACAGAACCGTACGTTGCCCAAAAATAATAATATAAGTTGAGAAAGTATGAAAGGTAGAAGAGGAGAGAATCAGATTGTGGTGGTGATTGTGGTATGTGGTATTATTGTAGTATATCAAATGAGAAGGATAAGTGGCCTTTTATAGGCATCCGAGAACATGTAACCTAATTAGTTGACCTAGGGAATATTCCTTTTTCCACATGTCACATTTCCATTGGTTGCCGAAAATATGTACACACTTGAGTTCTTGCATGGTCTCTTCTCTTGCCAGTTTTGAGCCGTTTTTCATTTCTTAACTCTTTCCCATTTGAATCCATCCCTATATATGTTATTCTACGTATTGTACATCACCTTCCCTACATTATCCCTTTGAAGGCGCTTTCAACATTGTTTAAGGGTGTCTCTAACCGATATGTCAAATTGCAACGAATTTGATACATGAATCAGCCCCTAGACAGTAGAGGCCATACTTGTGATATGTATGATTAGAGCATCTCCAGGAGAGTCTTCAAATTTTAGCCAAATTCTAGCTAAAATAACTAGAAAGCCATTATAGCAAACTACTTAAAAAGTGTTTCCTTTAGTAATGTTCTCTATTTTGGCTAATCTCAAATATTTTATTATTTCTCTCTCCTCCTCTCTAAATTAAACGTTCATTAAAAAATCAAAAAGTAAGAGGTGAGAGAGGGTTGTGAGCCTATAGAGAGAGAAGAGGAAGAAATTGAGAACCCTCAATTTCTCTCTCCTCCTCTCAAATGTAGAGAGACACCAAACTCAAAGAGGGAGTTCTACAAAATAGAGAGCTAGATAGCAAGTCTGCTGGAGCTATGTTTTGCCCTCATTCTAGCCAAAATAGCTAAAGATCATAGTATAGCAACTTGCTGGAGACAATGGCGAATCCAGGAATTTTCCATCCAGGGGTCAACGTCTAAAGGGTTAAAAAATTTCTATACAAAATAGACCCATAAAAATGAAACAATAATATTATAATTCATAATTAATAGAAAAAAACCACATTACAATTGTCCACGACGAGTTTTCATATTCTAAAAACGTAGCATTATAGTTTCATTAAGGAAACACATCTGTCTCAATATAAACAAGTAAGCTATCAGTCAACAATTGATCTCCCATTCAGTTGTGAAGTAGATCTTTCACAATATTCATAGCAGAAAATGCTCTCTTCACAGAAGTAGTTGCAACCGGTAAAATTAAAGCTAATGTGATAAGCAAATAAACATAATTAAATGTTCTATACAACCCTTTCTCCACCATTTTTCTTGCAAGGCTACCAATTCCTTTCAATTGACAAAAATCAGTAGAAATAACTGTATTGGTAGCGTTCCATAACTGTATTAGTAGAAGTAGTTGATGAGAACTTTCTCTTATAGTAGCGTTCCATAACTGTATTGGTAGAAATAACCAATCAAGCATCAACAATAAAAAAAAACCCCTAATTTATGCAAACTAACCAAAATAAAATCCCAACAACTAATCAAATTTACCAAAATATAATCTAACATAAAACCCTAATTTACTCAAACTAACTAACCAAAATCAAAATCCCTAATTTATTCAAACTATCCAAAATAAAATTCCAACAACTAATCAAATTTACCAAAATATAATCTAACATAAAAGTAAAACCCTAATTTATTCAAACTAACTAACCAAAATAAAACCTCAACAACAAACAACAACAACTAATCAAGAAAAATATATAAGAATCTTTATTAATTAATTAAAGCATAAATAAATTAGGATAACATACTTTCAAATTTGAGGGACAAATCCACCTTTGAAATCAAATTGAATTTGGGGGTGACTTCTTTACTTTGCTGCTGTCGTCACCACCACTATGAGGATATCGTTGGCGTCAGATTTGTGGAGGAAGCCACCGTTGAATTGGGTGAAGGTTGGTTTAGTAGGATTAGGGGGGGTTTTGGGGTTGGGAATTTAGGGTTGATAAGTGAAGAAATGAGTTCAAACTCATTTGGAGGAGGAGGTCAATTGCTTTGCTGCCTCTTTTTTATTTTATTTTTATAAAACCTGTATGAAAACGACGTGTTTTTTTAATAATAAAAAAAAATTTGAGTGCAACGAAGTTAGAAACAAAAAAGAAGCGCATGCGCAAGCAGCATGCTGGAGGACATACAGGTTGCCCCATTGGGGCATTTCATCGAATACCTTACAAGAGTCAAGTTTTGCTCATCTAATGGTAGATTTCGAAGTTGCGATGGTCAATTGACTACCCTTCCTCTTTTGTGGATGGCCCTGGCTGGAGATGTTCTTATGACGCGTGAATTGGCCATATGTATAGCCAGCAGTTACCGTTGTCGTATATAGATGCATGAATGTGACGACAACTATGGCCTCGGGACATAAAAAAAGTGGTGCCAACGACCTTTCACAATATCCGGCCGCCGCCATAATTGTATAATAATGTAGATATTTAGTGTATATACGAAGGATTTTTCAACAATGAACATTTGTATTTAGTGTAATGTTTTTGTGAGACGGATTCAACCTTCTCTATTCAGACATACTCGAATATAAATTGATTGTGTTCTGATTCAATAGAAATTCACGTTGACAAATTCAGCCCTGTATACCAGCTTAAATGCCTGTGAAAAATGTGTGCTAGTACAAGTATTCTTACAAGGTAGCCCCAATTGGTGCCATATATGTAGGTTTTGGTGTTTTGGCTCATGAAAATCATAAGATCTGGTTGGTTAATTAATAAATTTTGGATTTGAAATTGGAAAAGGATTGAAGGTATAGTTAAGTGTGGTGGACCAATGAAGGTTGAAGTGGGTGGGGTTACTTATGGGATCTCACATAAGATGAGGTTAGGCATGTGACCTGACATGTATAAATATTTTAATATAATATATAGAAGCACAAAGTTGGTTTCCTCATTAAAGAGAGAAGATATAGGAGATAGCTACCTATGCAGCCCTATATGGTGGAGGCTGATGATTGGTGGGTGAGGCCAGCGACCCCCATGTTTTCATGCAACAAATCAGCTAGGCTTCTAGCTACGTTTTCCAATTGGGTCATTTTATATAGAAGAAGAATATGCTGCTGTTTGATTTGAAATTTTGTTGCTTAACACAAAATACTTTGCTATTTTATTATGGAAAATACTTATCTCCTTATCATGTAAGTAAGGAGTTTCGACATTCATGCCAATAGCTGCATGACATGTGTGTAAAAATTTATCTTTTTGTATTTTTGATGAATTATTTTTTACATATCTGCCAAATTGTGATTTGCTTTAATAAAGAATATCTCATTATTATAGAAAATGAGGCAAGTAATATCCTTTTATTATTTCAATGGTGGAAGAAAGAAAATAATAATAAAAATAATATATCCTTGTCTAAAAGTGTAAAGTGCAAGCAAGCAAGCGAAGAAAGCCGCAAAAGGGCGGTTAAAGTTTCCTGCAAGAATGAAAATCCAACGGACGCTTTGCTTTGAATGGAAAGTAAGTTTTTTTTTTTTCCGGGATGAAAATCTGCAAAGCAAATGATATTATTGGAATATTGTTGTGCAATTCATCCATTTCTGTGGTTGATGATCACATGAATAATATGGATCATGACTCATGAACCTTTCTTTTTCCCATTCCAATAATAATAACCGACGGATGGATATCCTTGAGTTATGAAGCATGCTGATCAATGTTATTATCTCTTTCTTATCTCTATCTTTTTAGCCTATTTTTACATGTCCCCTTTCTTCTTTTTCTTTTTCTGTTAGCCTTTTAGCCACTATTACATGAAAGGAAGCATGCATGACGCCATACATATGCAGCATGCAAATCTAGCCAACCTACCACTTTAATTTTAACTATATCTATATGTATGAAGAGGTCGATCGCATGTGTATGAAGAAACAAGTCCAAGGAATAAAGGTAATAATGATCAGTTTCGTTTGACAGAAGAGATTCAAGAAAAGAAACCAATGAAAATTTTAATTCTTTTTTTTTTTCTTCGGTTACAATATATTTCATATATTTATTAAAGGAATTGTTTTGAACTGATGAAATGAGCTTTTTATGGTGGTGAAGAGCATCTGCTGCTTGCATACTTTGAGGGAGCCATTCACGTGATTCTAGCTCCTAATTATTCCTTTCATATCCTTTTAACTACTATTATTGTTGTACTAGCTAGTTGTCATATGTATACTACTCTTTCTCTTATAAAAATTATTCAAAGCAAAGGACCAACTAGTGTTACCCCCCATGAAATGTCCTGGGTTCGAATCCTAGCGTTCGTATAGTATTCCTGTGTGCGAGTTTAGTATATGTTATCATCCCTCTTAATAAGAAAGGTCCTCTAAAAAAGAAATTTTTTTTATTCAACAACAATTTATAATACAGAAGAAATCAAACAGTCTCTAAAACTTTTGAGTACAATATGCTACCTTTATTTTGGTCCAAACTCTCTACATATATGTAAATATTCAGTGAACCTGTTTGTACCATGTCAGCTAAAACATATTAACGCTCAAAAGAAAATGAATATATGGGAACCATGAACACAAGATTTCAAAGCTTCTCTATATATCAGAAGGAGATGATAAACATCAAAATTATTTTGGACTAGGTGGTGCAAGAATACTGTTCAATCAAAGATCAGCTCATCTTGTGTACCACAAATTAACAAATTTGAATGCAGAAAAATGGACTTGGAAAAAAAAAATGCAGAAAAAAGGAGGAAAGCCAGTTAACAAATTTAAAAACCATGAATTGCACTAATAAAGATTTACATGAGGTTCACAATAATCATGAAAATCTTCCTTTTGGTATCTAAAAAGGAAAGAATGAAAATCTGAAAAATTAAGATCAATATCTGGAAACCATGAAATTAAAGTAGTATACAGTATTCGTGTATGCAACAAACTGTTCTGATGCCTAATTAATCACCTATACCAGATTAAGAAAGAAAAAATAACCATTAATCCTAAATTAGACAAACAACAAACAGCAGGCGCCAATAGTTTTTGAGTTGGATGAATGTTCTCAGAAGTCCCATAAGCCTTCAATGTCCGAAATGGGGACGACTGATGGACGTTGATCATAAGATGAACAATTGTCGGCGGCGCTTCCCAATTCTTGCTTTGATGAAACAAGAGATGACGATATCTCAGTGGTGTTGATGTCTGTGCTGATACCGGTGTCTTGGGAGAGGCTAAACATGGACTGGTTTGATGAAAACTGCTCCACTTTGCACTGCCTCTCTAAGCCACCTGATGATCTAAAGCCTGCAGCAGCAGCTGCCCCAGCTGATGAAGATGTTTCATTCATATTGCTGTTGTTGTTGTTGTTGCTGGCTGCAGCTATTGCTCTTAGAATGGCCTGATCATCTTCATCATCATGATCACTAGTAGTATTATTATTACCCCTAATCATGCCTTGTTGAAAATAATCAGAATTATTGGGATTTGGCTGAAACCAGAAACTTGAAGGATTTGGATTTGGATTTGGATTTTGAAACTGATGGTGATGAGGGTATAACATATTGGGGTTTGATGTGATTGGGTTACTGAGACTAGTAGCTTGGTAATAACTGTTGTTGTAGTTACTGGTAGGCTGCACCTGAAAGCTGTAATTTGGCTTCTGGCCATGACCCCCGGAGCCGCCAATCGAAAAGTAACTGAGGTAATTATTGTTATTAATTGCATGATGATCATCTGATGAAGATGCTTTAGCTGATGATAGAGGTGGTGCAGTAGTAGCCAGATTGGTGCCGGCCTTCACGTCGTGGTCTCCATACCCACAAGCCTTGTTGTTGTTGTTGTTGTTGTTCATGATGTCGTTATTGAAACTAGTAGGATCCATAAGAGGTGGGAGGGAAGAATAATCCAAAAGATCATGATCCCCAAAAGAGTTCATCCTGGTTGGTGTATTATTGGTCTTTTTGAGCCCCATGTTCTTGTGGAAAACCCTGCACACAACCCATTCATCCTGCACAGCAAATAACAAAAATCAATTAATAATTAAACTCTATTATTAATTGATAACTTGCAATAAAAGAGGAAAAAAGAAGAAGTAGAAATTAAAGACTTGGCCCCTACCTCCAATGAAAGGAAAATCTCAACTAACAAAAGAAAAGTGGCAAAAAAAAAGAAAGATTGAAAAGCTAGGCATGATGATTTAATTTAAGGTTACCTTTGCAGCCTTGGAAAGGTTGCTGTATTGTGAGACTTTGCCTTCAAGTCTGTATTCATGCATGACCCAGTTGGTCTTCTCTCCTTTGGGGGCTCTCCCTCTGTAGAACACAAGAGTCTTCTTCATCCCAACAAGGCATCCAGCTTTCCCTTTGTTATTGAAGATCTCTTTATCTTTCCCAGTGGCCTTCCAGTACCCAGATTCCGTGGCCCGGTTCGTTCTCATCCCTGTTGGATACTTGCGGTCTCTCTGGCAGAAGAAGTACCACTCCTTCTCCCCCATCTTGGCTTTCTCTGCTCATCAATCAAACCGTTGACTACAGAGATTAATAAGAGTAATTAAAAAATATATAAATTTAAACTGAGGAAAAATATTTAAAATTAATTACTACTCACTTGGCAAATCCCATGGCTCACACTTGTTCAAATCAGCTTCCCCGATTGCAATAGCGACGAAGCTGCTGTTGATGACCTTCTCGGTGAGATAGCTAGTTATGATTTCCTCGTCCGTGGGATGAAACCGAAAACCCGGAGGCAACTCGATGAGCTGATCTTCTCCTCTGTTCACCACCATGTCTTGTTCCATCGATCCAAAATAAAATTGAACAACAAAGTATTCTCCTTCTCTAAACCCAACAAACAATTTCAGCTAGCTAATTAAGCTGCTATATGTAAATATCAGAAACGAACACACGAAAGAAAAGAGAAAGTTATTGATGAATCTGAGAAAGAGGTCGCAGAGAGAGAAGAAGAAGAAGAAGAAGAAGAAGAAGAAGAAGAAGAAGAAGAAGAAGAAGAAGAAGAAGAAAGGGTAAGAGAGCAGTTAAGAAAGTAGAACAAAGGGAAAACAAAGGCTTAAATAGAGACGAGTTTCTTCTTCAAAACAGCTCACATTCTCAAGATCCGTGATCCGCAAGGCACTTACTGAGGAAGCCACATAATTTTATCATAATTATTCTATCTATTAACTGTTTTTGTTTTTTGTTTTCTCTGATTTCTTTATTTTCTGTCGCGTCTGTGTGGTTTCTCAACTCTATCTACCTGTTTGAAAACGCATGCGCCCAAATTTAAAACTAATATAAAATAAATAAAAAGGAGCTTTCTATGTTGGAGGGACCCACGTTTCCAGCTTTCACATTGCCTTTAAATTAATTAAATTAAATTAAATTACAAAAGGGCTTTATATCCTAAGCTTGAATGAATAGTTGAATCTGTAACCTCTTTTGGAATTTCACTGCATGTTCCAATCGGCTAAAATCTATTCAAAAGTCTCTGTTCAAAGCTCTGGAAAAGGTTCATTTCTTTCCATCTCTTGATTCTTCAATATACATTCATGAATCTATATATCTATATTTATATACCTGCTAGCCTGCTATATAAGTTTTTTTCTTTAATTCTCATCCTTAATTATGAATTTGTCAAATAAATTAAATACTTAATTATAATTAGGAGGTGCTCATTGGCTTACTGGCTTGGCTAGCTCATGAGCAGCATTCTGCTTTCTCTTTCTGTTCTCTGGTCGTTATTACCACGCAGACGCCATATATTTTTTACTACTCCTCTCTGCTTTTCTCACTGTTTACAATAACGTCTATCCCTGCTTTCACAACTATTTACAATAGCATCTATCTCTGTTTTTCTCATTATTTACAATAGCGTCTGCAAAATAATAACATAATGCATGGTTCCCCACAAAAATGCAAAGCAGGAAATGACTACCCATTAGAGCGAATCTAGGAGGGGCCTCACTAGCCCATAAGTCAAAAGCACCCAAAAAAAAAACACGAATTTTCCAACTTATTAATAGCTGGCGTTGTGGTGAGAACCATGATCGATCAGAATGAATGAATGTATGTGTAATACAAGACTTTATTGAAGCAAAGCTTTGCCAACTTTTTTTAACATGTTTTTCAAGTTTCTTTTCTCTATGTAAATAATTTGTAAAAATAATAATTAATTAGGAATAATATTATTTACGATATTTTTCATTCTTGAAACTACTACTGCAGCTTCCAAGCAGCTTCAATGAAATTAAGTTCAATGAAATTAAAAAAAATATATATATATATATTAATACATATTATAAGTATCCCTTCCCCACTAGTTGAAGCTATAAAAAATGTGTTATTAAATCGTAGCGGTTAAGTAGCATTTTAAATGGAATGGGCTCACTTTAATTTGGGAGGTCATAGCTCACTTGGCTTTTGGAAGCTACAAGTGCCTCAAACTAAAACCATTTCTTATAATGGCTTTAGGTCCTCTTGGAATGTCCCTTAGGTTTAGATAATAGTTAAAATATAAAGAATAAAATAAAAGCTTTTCAAGATCCGGTGCTTTTATCTAGCATTTCAGGCTCCGAAATGCTTAAGGGGTTGTGGTTCTCTCTAACCACTCTAGCGGTAGGAGAGTAGTCTATTTGGGTAGTCAAATGACGAACCTTTATGTGTAAAGGTGCTCATCTAATCATCACTACCCTATTTTTGTACTCTTCATTTTCTTCAATAATTTATCACTTATGATGTAGATATGAGCTTAGCCAAGTTGACAAGACTAGAGCGGATGTGCTCCTCACTCTGCACCAAGTTGAATCTCCCTCCTCGTAATTTATATTAAATTAAATTGGAATATCGTATCGTTTGTATGAAAAATAATTTGTCACTTATTCTAAAATAGTAAAAAAATTGAAATCAACATTACGGCCGCCGACAAAGAAAATCAGCCGGCTTTGCAAAACCAAAACATGACCTCTCTCTATAACTGCTCGATTAATTTATAATTACAATTATGATTATGAATGAATGAATCATATTATTTAAGTATTTTTATAATTAACAGTAATTAATGGATTAATACCAGAGAAAGGAGATAGGGGCCAACGAAATCCATCCCCCACCCCCACGTGTTGACATTCTCTCATGTTGAATTTTTGATGTTTCATACATAGCTGAGCTGGATATAAAAATATCATAATTATTTTAAGATCATAATTAAGAAGAACTAAGCTAAAAGTAATTAATTGCTTAATCAAGTCCTTAATCAACACATAGCTCATAGCTCATACATTGAGTCATCACCTCCCCAAAACAAAACCCAAGAATTGTATTGAAAAATAATTATTAGAAAAATGGTAGAAAGACGTAAAAAAGGGAATTAATTCCGGTGGGAGATATAATAATTTAATGAAAACCGAAGAAATATTCAAGAGAAACGCGTGGACTCACCTAACCATTGCGATGCCACCTTAGCACAATAGGGGAGAGTAGGGCAATTGGAATATTTGGGATTTTATTTGGAATATTGGATTGGAATACAAGCTAGGATAGGCTAGGCTTGAGAGAAAGTGTTGGCTTGATTTGCTTGGTTTGCGTTTGCCCAACTCTCTCTCTCTCTCTCTCTCTCTCTCTCTCTCTCTCCTTACACAACACAACACAACTGTTGACTTTTGTACAACGTAAGTGCAAAGCAATAGATGGATTAAACAACCCCTCTCCTCTCCCTCCATTTAGCTGACATTTTGTGACGACACATCTCTCTCTCAGCCATCATATATACATTATAGATATTACGTACATTCCATGAGTCCATGTTAATACCTATAATTTTCTTTTATAAAGATGCAATTTGCTGCTCTTAAAAAAAGATGCAATTTGAATTTGTTTTGTTATGAAGTTAAAAATCTTATTTTATGAACATGACTCATTCACGTTCATCCCACTCTCATATCCATCATATTATTAATTATTTATGTTATATATTGTTGATGTCCAAAATTGGATTCAACTTAGATAGGTGTGAGATGGTGAATGATGTGTGAAAGGCGAGGGCCTTAGCATAGGTAAAGTAAATAGCGTGCACAAGCAGATATCATTGGTTCGAATGATGGGCTCGTCCCACGAGAGATAGATGTTCTCATTATAGTAATGTTTGTTTGCATTTGTCTGAGGATCGGACCCAAAGTGAAGGGGAAAAATGGGGAGGAAAGCCCAAGGATTGGTGGCCCAAGATCCAAGTCCAAGAGGTATCTTCAAATCCCAGTCCGATCCCACAGAGTGTCTCCAAATCCAGTCGAGAGAGTCCTCCCACTTTAAGTGAAGGGTGACCTCCTTTTTATAGGTGAAGGGGAGTCTTCACTTCTTATTCTTTGTCGATGTGGGACTCTTGCGTTGCTTAGAGTTGCTCGGTTAGTCACGGTACCAACAGTAGTCCCCAAAGTTCGTGAGTAAGAAGGTACTTCTTGCTTGGGGACTTGTAATTTTGAGTGCCTTGGCCGAGCAACACCGTAGTTTATCTTCTAGGCCGTATGGTGCACTACACTAGTCCCCCAAGTCCCTAGGTAAGAAGGACATTGGAGGAGGAACTTGCAACAAAAAAAAAAAAAAACCCAAGTGGTTTGCAAGTTTGCCCAAGAAAAAGTGACTTAGGATTTTTTTTTTTTTTTTTTTTGGGCTTGGCTCCTTGCCCTTGGGGTGTTGGGCTAGCTCCTTGCCGAGCGGTAGGGTGACATCATCATGGCCTTGAGGCCATTTTGGACCTCCCTTGAAGGCTTTGGCATATGATGACGTCATCATGTCCCTTCATCCCAAGTCTTCAACCCATGGTGATGTCATTGTGGCCTTGAGGCCATTTTGGACCTCCCTTGAAGCTTTGGCACATGATGATGTCATCATGTCCCTTCATCCTTGGTCTTCAACCACAAGTGACTTAGGATTTTTTTGTTTTTTTGTTTTTTGTTTTTTTTTGGGGCTTAGCTCCTTGCCCTTGGGGTGTTGGGCTAGCTCGCTTGCCGAACAGTAGGGGTGACATCATCATGGCCTTGAGGCCATTTTGGACTTCCCTTGAAGCTTTGGCATATGATGACGTCATCATGTCCCTTCATCCCAAGTCTTCAACCCATGGTGATGTCATTGTGGCCTTGAGGCCATTTTGGACCTCCCTTGAAGCTTTGGCACATGATGATGTCATCATGTCCTTCATCCTTGGTCTTCAACCACAAGTGACTTAGGAATTTTTGTTTTTTTGTTTTTTTGGGGCTTAGCTCCTTGCCCTTGGGGTGTTGGGCTAGCTCCTTGCGAGCAGTAGGGGTGACATCATCATGGCCTTGAGGCCATTTTGGACCTCCCCTTGAAGCTTTGGCATATGATTACGTCATCATGTCCCTTCATCCCAAGTCTTCAACCCATGGTGATGTCATGATGGCCTTGAGGCCATTTGGGACTTCCCTTGAAGCTTTGGCACATGATGATGTCATCATGTCCCTTCATCCTTGAGCTTCGACCCATAGTGATGTCACTTTGGCCTTGAGAAATTTGGGACTTCCTTTGAAGCTTTGGCACATGATGATGTCATCATGTCCCTTCATCCTTGGGCTTCGACCTATAGTGATGTCACTTTGGCCTTTGGCTCCTTGTCGAATAAGGAGCCCTTGGGGAGATGGGCTAGCTCCATGCCGAGCGGCAATGGTGACATCATCATGACCTTGAGGCCATTTTGGACCTCCTTTGAAGCTTTGGCACGTGATGATGTCATCATATCCCTTCATCCTTGGTCTTGACCCATAGTGATGTCACTTTGGGGTTTGGCTCCTTGTCGAATAAGGAGCCCTTAGGGAAGATGGGCTAGCTCCATGCCCGACGGCAATGATGACATCATCATGGCCCTAAGGCCATTTTGGACCTCCCTTTGAAGCTTTGGCACGTGATGATGTCATCATGTCCCTTCATCCTTGAGCTTCGACCTATAGTGATGTCACTTTGGCCTTGAGGAAATTTGGGACTTCCTTTGAAGCTTTGGCACATGATGATGTCATCATGTCCTTCATCCTTGGGCTTTGACCCATAATGATGTCACTTTGGGGTTTGGCTCCTTGTCGAATAAGGAGCCACTTGGGGAGATGGGCTGGCTCCATGCCCGAGCGACAATGGTGACATCATCATGACCTTGAGGCCATTTTGGACCTCCCTTTGAAGCTTTGGCACATGATGACTTGAACCATTAAGTCCCCGGTAAGGATCTTGGATGAAGGCGGAGCACATATAGAAATTGTGAGGTCGAGGCCCGGAGCTAAGTGCGAGGTAAGTAGGTGCCAGACGGTAGAGGGCTTGGGCTAAACCATAGGTGAAGCCAAGCATGAAGATGGTGAGGCCGAGGCATGAGCTGAGGAGCTAGGTACCAAGGTTCGAGGCTTGAGTGAGGAGCTAGGTGCGAAGGTGGAGAGCTTGGGGTGAGGAGCTAAGTGTCGAAGGTAGAGACCTTGGGCTGAAAAGCTAGGTGCCGAGGTCAGGGGCTTGGTGAGCTAGGTGCCGAAGGTCCCAAGGCTTGGGCTGAAATGGAGATGTTGATGTGCCTAGGCACTGGGGTGCAAAGGTATAGGCCGAGAAGGCACGGGGGCGGAAGGAGCAAAGCTAACATGTTGCAAGGCGAATCGCTTAGGCACGAGTGCGAAGGTATAGGCGAAGGCATAGGGGGCAAAAGTCGTAAAGCTTGCATGTTGCAAGGCGACTGCCCTAGGCACGAGTGCGAAGGTATAGGCTGAGGCACGGGGGGCCAGGCGCAAAGTGTGCCGAAGGCACAAATCTTTCATGTCGCAAGGCGAATTGCCTAGGCACGGGGTTGCCAGAGTAGGCCAAGGTAGCAAGTCTTTGAAGGCACGGGCCGAAAGATGAAGGCCAAAGGCAAAGGGTGTTGCCCAATGGCGCAAAGCTTGCATGTCGCGAGGCAATGTGCCAAGGCACGAAGTACGAAGGAAGGAGCAAGCCAGAAGCACGGGAGCGAAGGTGAAGGCCAAAGGCAAATGGTGTTGCCCAACGCCAAAGCTTGCATGTCGCAAGGTGATGTGCCAAGGCACGAAGTGCTTGAAGGAGCCAGGCCGAAGGCACGGGCCGAGTAAAGGCCAAAGGCTAAGGGTGTTAAATGAGTAAGCCGAGGGCACGGCATGCGGAAGGAGCAGGCCGAAGGTAGAGAAACGAGTGCGAGGTGAAGGTGTGAGCCGAGAAGGTGCGGTGATGGTAGAGAAGCCGGAATGTGTGGGCTAAAGGCGTAGAGCCAAGGTGCGGACCCGAAGGTGCAAGTGCCGAATGTACGGGCTGAAGGCGTAGGCCAAGGGCAAGGATGTTGCCGAATGACTATGGGAAGCTTGAGCCAAGGAGTGGTGATCAGGCCAAAGGCACAAGTTGCCAAAGGAGCATGCCAAAGGCGTAGGCCTAGGGCAAGGATGTTCTTTGAAAGCTGGGTGAAGCGGTAGGCCGAAGTGGGTGATCGAGTCGAAGGCACAAGGAGTGCCAAAGGAAGCGGGGGCAAATCGTGAGGCCAAGGGCAAAGGATATTGCCAAAGGAGCTGGTGATCGAGGCCAGCAGCACGAGTGCGATGGGGTGCGGAGTCGAAGGTAGGGGTGCCGAAGTAGCAAGCCGGAGACACCCAGGTGCCGAAGGCAAGGTGTGCGGATGGAGCGAGGCCAAGGCTGCAGGGTGCCAAAGTAGTGGGGCTGAAGACGAGGCCGAGGTCGAGAGTCGAGGGCGAGGTCGAGGAGCCGAGGTTGAAAAGCCGAGGCCGAGGCGAAACGCGAGGCCAAGGGCCGATAGCCGTAGGAAGTTGCCGAAGGCACAGCAGAACACATGTGAGGGTGTCGAAGAGCACTTGAGGAATGGAAGAGCGACATAAGCTTCTTGTGTCAATTCCACAGAGCGTAAGCTGATGTCCAAAATTGGATTCAACTTAGATAGGTGTGAGATGGTGAATGATGTGTGAAGCGAGGGCCTTAGCATGAGTAAAGTAAATAAGCATGCACAAGACAAGATATACGTGGTTCACCGAATGATGGGCTACGATCCACAGAGATAGATGTTCTCATTATAGTAATGTTTGTTTGCATTTGTACAAGGGGATCGAGACCCAAAGTGAAGGGAAAAATGGGGAGAAGCCCAAGGCCCAAGTTGGTGGCAGATCCAAGTCAAGAGGGTATCTTCAAATCCCGAGTCAGGTCCCAGTGTCTCCAAATCCCGAGTCGAGTCCTCCCCTTTAAGTGAAGGGTGACCTCCTTTTATAGGTGAAGGGAGTCTTCACTTCTTATTCTTTGTCGATGTGGGACTCTTGACGTTGCTTAGAGTTGCTCGGTTAGTCACGGTACCAACATATATATATATATAATTATTCTCTTATTTGGATGTCAACGCGTTATTATAGTGTGTATGTCATTATAAACAGAGAGGAAAGTAGGATGGCGTCATGCGATAATAACATCCGAACGTCTATATATGATAATTTTTGTATATGTTTAATATCCAATATTTATCCACCACCATACAAGTGAATAAGGGTTGTAATATTAACAATCATTCCAAATAATTTCAATGAGGAGATCATGATGTATGTTGTTAACAAAAAGATATATGAAGATATATATGATGATCATTTTTCATATAGAACATCATCCTGCAAGTGACAAGAGACTAGCTAATAATTATAGAGAGAGAGAGGAGAGAGGGACATATGGAACCAAAAACTAAACTTACTTAAGCAACACCTACTATATATATAAAATACATATTAGGGACAACCTTGGTTTTGTTTTCTTTCTAACAAGATGATACAGGACAAGTTGAGATTTGAGAATTCACATGATGGGACCATCACCAGGGCCAATCTTAAACCTTAATCTTCTATAATATTTATTTATAGTTTTTTCTTTTTGTGTATGATTAGCCAAGTGGGATCTGCATAAGCTTCATCACCTATATAATTATTTGTAATGAATTTCATCAATTATGGAAAATGTAAGCACAGCATCAGCAGTAGGGCCCCTTGCCATTCCCCTTAAGGCATGATCAGGAAGCCAGCCAGCCAGCCAGCCATATATATATATATATATATATATATATATAACTGTTTCATGGGCTCAGACAGTTGTCTGGTCCCCTCATTCAGACAAATAGGGGAATGACCAATCCCATCCCTCAATCCCCATTGAAAGGGAAACAAATTTTAAAAGCCAACTGACTTTGGATTGTTGGATTAAGAGATAAGGCTTATTTTTGTCATCTAATTATTAATTATTAATTGCTAATTAAGCATTTAAAGTGGGGTTTGATTCACTATAGGTCCATACAGTCATGATCTCTTGAACCCAGGATCCAAGGAATCTGTGGTCACCCATCGTTGGATTTAAATCCAACGGTCCAATAGAGTTTCTTAAAATGAATACAAAAATAGGTGACTCGTTGGATTTAAATATAAAGATGGGTGTGGATTCTCAACTCTAGGAGTCAGAGATCATGACTGTAGGTCCATAATCAATGTTGACTTTTTCCTTTTGGTTGGTGTCTATGTTTTATATGTAGTCAATAGTCAGACCTTTTTAGGCTAACCTCCCCCAACTCCTCTCTCTCTCTCTCTCTCTCAACATACTCCAATGTATATATATGCCTAACTGCCCCAACTAGATCAAACTAGCGGACTAGAACATCAACAATGCCTTTATCAAGAAAACTGTGAGGGTGCGTTCTCTCTTTGACTAAATTCATAGGAAATACTTGCTGGGTGTCAACAATTTTAAGCTTGATGATTCAGCTAGGGGAATATGAGCAAGGACTTGATGCACAACAGAACATCATGTATCCCATAATATTCAGTGTGGGGTGACAATGTCAAAAGAAAAAAGGGTTCTTAAAAAAGGAAAGTAAAAGCATCTCCAACAACTAAAATTGTGTACTTTGTTGACCTATGTGGCTATTGGGCCCCTTCAATTTTATTAATGCATTGTTTAACTACTTTAAAATTATCATTTCTCAAAAAATAAAATTACTTTAAAATTATTACACATTAAAATATAATTACGAATGTAACATTAAAATATGAAGAAAAAAATCACTCACCACACTACTAAGACTTGAGCCACTTGATGGCCTTGCGTTGGATTTATTCAAACATGTCTGTCTTCCATAGAGAACATTATTGGTTGATGGTCTTAAATCTAGATGCGGATTGAGGTGATCAAGGCTCCGGATCAACAATATATTGGGATCATGTTCTAAAAACTTTTGGTAGACACGATTCTAAAATGTTTCATTTGCTGAAAAGCAAGACACTACAATTTTTTGTGAAATTATGCTATGATTTCCTTCTTTGTTTTCTTCTCATCTTTGTTCATCTTGAAGCATTTGTGTTTCGTCTTGAAACCTCTGACAGTACAGCAAGGAGTCAAAGAGATGTATTGCAGGCCTTCTAGTGTACTCTTTCAAAGTTTCGTTTCCTTGATAAATATTCAATTATTCCCTCAGTGAGTCCAAATGTCCTTTGATGACCACCCACCCTCGTAGTTGAAGCACGTGTTACATTTTCTGTTCTGTTTGTAAGTTTAGCTTTTTATTTATTCCTTTTCCTTTTCCTTATATATATATATATGCATATTATCATATATTTTGTTTCAGGAGGCTATGATGGATCCAAAAACCTTAAGTTATGAGAGAATTGTTAGCGTGAGCCATAATTCAGGGATTCCGTGATTTCTGATTTCTTAGTGTAATTCACGTTACCTAATTAGGGTTCTGAATAATTCAGTATATTTATATTCTTCTCACAATTTTGCATTTATAGTGATACAAATAAAAGCATATCTAGAAAATAAATGCAATAAAGAAAAGGAAATAAATACAATCCCGGTCAAACATGTATTCCTATAATTACAAATCAATTATAATAAAGATAATAATTGTAACGTCCCAGACCTAATTTGAATTAAAATAAAATAAATAAAATGAATTAGTTAAATTGAGTAATTTAAAAGGAATTAAAAGGAATTAAATTAATAAAATTGGAATTAAATAATTAAAATAATATTAAAGGGGAAATTTGGTCAACTTTATTTTCATATGAGAATTTGGCGAAACGAGTTGCGCCATTGCATCCGGCTCGTCGAAACAAGTTCGTTGACGTGCGGTATGTTTGATTTGGAGTTGTAACGAAATAAAAGGACAAAATGGTAATTTGAAAATTTGAGAAAAACCCTATAACCAATCGATTCAGATTCTCTCTCTCTCTCTCTCTCTCTCTCTCTCTCTCTCTCTCTCTCTCCTCGTGATCTCTCTCTCTCTCTCTCCTCGTGATCTCTCTTTCTCTCTCTGTGAAACTACCACAGTAGGTGGCTTTGTTTGGCTTCGTCGCCACGTCCGCCACCACCCGGGCCGGCACCATACCAAACTAACCGGCCATACCTCCCGGTCATAGCCCAGCCCATCCCGGCCTCGTTCAGCCACCGGGGCCGCCGCTGGGACGCGAAAACGGACCGATTTTCTCTTGAATTTTTCGGTGTTCGCACGGCCGTCTCCGGCCACCTCCGGCGTCGATCCTGGTATGTTTTCAAGTCCTCTCCTCTCTCTAGAGCTATCTGTAACCTTGGATTGGGTCGTTTTGGCCGTTTAGAGATCGGATCTAGAACCTATGTTTTGGCCGAATTTTAGTTTGAATTTCTGGCCAATTAATGGCCAGTTCTCACCGGTTCCGAACTCACCTCAACGTGGTGGTTTGAATGGTGTAGGTGGTGTTGAAGGATTCGAAGTTTGGGTGTTGGCCGAAAATTGCTCAACACAAACAAACCCATGGCGGTGCGTGGGCCAGGCTATGGCGGCGGTTCTCTGTTCCGTTGCAACCCTCGTGTTGTCTTGAACGTGTAAGTGTGCTCGAATTACGATTCATACATCGTTTGAACCTCGATCGAACCTACGCCTGTTATGCGTTGTTCGGGTTCGATGTGTTCGGACCGTTAGATCGAATCCGAATTCACATATGTTGTTCCTCGGATTTCCAGGATCGTATAGAATTGACGGATCGTGATTTGGAGTATCGGATACTCCGAAATCGCAAACCCTAGAGCTAGGTAGACCATAACCGTCTGATTGTACGATCGTGAGCGATCCAACAGTTCGATCGAGAACAAACTTTCAGGACATGTTCTATAAGCCGTACTGAACCTGTAGGAACTTTCGGATCTAAGTTTGGAGGTCGTGGGCCCCACAAGCCCGGGTTTGACCTATTCGGGAAAGTTTGACCAAGTTTGACAAGGGTTGACCGTATGTCTCCTGAGGTCGTTTCACCTTCTAATGAACGTCGTGTACCTTAGAATTCGTCGTACGTACGTACGCACACTTTGAGTCAGGTTTTGTTAGAGTTTGACTTTAAGGTTTTTGTTCAAAGTTCGGTTGTTAATTAATCATCGTATTCTTGAAATAGGTACTCAAGCTCTTCGTGATCCTCAGGCGGGACCCTTTCCGGGTCAGGCTACTTGGGACTATCTGTGAGTGGACTTTGTTTTCAAACGAGCATGATTTTAAAGAATTGAATGGAATGCATATAAATGAGATTTGATAATTGTTTTAAATCTTGGTTTTGACTTTTGATGAATTCATTATGATTGAATTGATATTCGAGGCTTATGCTTGATTTGGGTTTCCGGTTTGTATGTGGGGCCCTGATGGCTATATTTTATTATTATAATTATCTTTAAGTATTGAATTTGGGACGAGGCAAGCGTTTGGTAGTAATTGTGTACGGATTTGGGTACGGTGGAACTTTATGGATTTTCTTTGGGTCATATTTTAAGCTTTTGGAATTATACTTCATATCCTTTTGAGAAACTTATACCTATACTTTAAATTGAATATTTGGTCGGTAAGATTTGGACGTTAGTATAGTCCGATTGATTATGTATTCAGTTTTGGCGTTTAAACCTTTTGAATAATAATACTTATATATCTACTTTGAATAAATACTTGAATAATGGGAAATGATTATATGTATATATATATATATATCTACTTTGAATAAATGCTTCGGATCATTGGGAAATGGTTATATATATATATATATATATATATATATATATATATATCTACTTTGATTGTGGCGTTTTACTATTGTTTTAATCGTGGGTTTGGTACTTTGTGAAATAATGGGATTATATTGATAATTGAGGTTTATTGACTTTTGGTTTAATTTGGTTTTTGATTTGACGTTTTCTTGACTTGAGTTTTGAATAAGGTTTTGAATATGCATTTTCGGTGATTATGACATTTTAATTGATTATGGATTGAGATGTTGTCATTTGACGCTTGTGACTATTTTGACTATGGAATTATATGTTTAGGACGGTGATGTCCTTATTTTGAGTATATATGACGGTTATTGGATTGTTGGACGTATATATGTCTGGGTGTGATATTTTGGGGTTCGGGTACATGTGATTGAATATGTAATTATGGATTATTGAGTTGTGTTGAGTGGAGTGCTGTTCGCACCACTGTATGTACCTCTCCTGGTTCTTATGGATATGGTTCGGCTACATCTGATACCAAGTGCATTACTTAACAGGGTGTGACTATAGACCCTTGATTGGGTAGTCTGCGCGTAGGACTTGTTACGGACGTATTGGTATTGATGGTCCCTACCATACGGGCCGGTGAGCTTAGTCCGAATTGGACGGCTTGACCCTGGGCACAAGGCCATTACGATGCCGTCCCAGTGTCCAGTCAAACCCTGGGCACGAGACCATCGTGAATGCTGTCCCGGTGTCCAGTCAAGCAATCCCCTGTTGGATTGTTTCCCCAGTACATTTGTTTTGGTGTTGAGATTCTATATTACTATATGTACGTGTTATTATCTTCGTATTCGTATTTTTTTAGTGAGGATCCTTCCTTGCTTGAGTTGC
Source organism: Prunus padus (assembly GCA_024362665.1). Classification (NCBI taxonomy): domain Eukaryota; kingdom Viridiplantae; phylum Streptophyta; class Magnoliopsida; order Rosales; family Rosaceae; genus Prunus; species Prunus padus. The sequence continues at coordinate 31,751,019 of JANFAM010000008.1, forward strand.
CTACGGGCATGTGGTTATCTGTGAGTGAGAAAGAATGGGAAACAACACTATGATATGGTTATTATGTTGTTATGTTGCAATTATTAGGATTTGAATGATTACGTATATAAATGATTTGAACTGCATGATTTCAGCATTGTTTTTGAAATGGTGGGGTTAGTACGTTGATTTAAATTATGAAAACTTTGTTTTTGTCCACTCACACTCTTTCTGTTTTGCGCCCCACCAGGTCGTAGTCGTTGCTTTTGTACGGTCCTGCCGAGCGCTTCTCTTCTCGAGCTTCGACTTGATTGTAGGACTCTATGTTCATTATCTTCAACTTTGGATATTGTCGTTTTACTTCCGCACACTCTTAGATTGCTATGTTATCGCCCCTTTAGGGTTGAATTTGAAGGCCGGAGGCCTATGATGTATTTTTGTATGCATGCTGGCAGTTGGTGTATACATTTATGTTGTATTCTATCATGTTGAACTTTTGGGATTGTACGTTTTTTCTAGGGAGACTCTACCCCATTTTCGGCAGAAGTCTCGGTCTCTTTTTCATTTGTTTTGGGAAGAGGGTTTCTGTTTAGTATGTGGGCTCGGCATTGGGATAATGTCGGAACATCAACAGGGTCCCACACTGGTTCCGGGGTGGAATTCGAGTCGGGTCCTGTCAATAATTATAATTCCTATCTTGAACTGGATTCATGCCAACACTCCCCCTCAAGATGGTGCATAGATGTCATAGATGCCCAGCTTGACAAGTGAATATGTAAAAGCTTGATTTGATACAGCCTTTGTCAACATATCTGCCAATTGTTCAGTAGTCTTAAAATACGGAACTTCAATAATCTTATCTTCCAATTTCTCATAGACAAAATTCGGATCAATCTCTACATGTTTCGTTCTATCATGTCAATCGATTCTCAGCAATCTTAATTGCTAACTGACTGTCACAATACAACCTCATAGACACCTCAGTAGGAAAACCCAGCTCCCCCATAAGCTTTTTCAACCATAGCAATTCACAAATGCCTTTCACCATAGCTCGATACTCAGCCTCTGCACTAGACAAAGACATAACCTTCTGCTTTTTACTCCTCCAAGTAACCAAATTTCCTCCTACGAATGTGAAATAACCAGATGTTGATCTTCTCCTATCCCCATTTGCTGCCCAATTTGAGTCTGTATATCCCACAACCTTTGTGTGCCCATGCCTTAAGAACATCAGACCTTTTCCTGGTGCAGACTTCAAATACCTCAAAATTTGTACTACTGCATCCATATGTCGTTGATGTATAATTTTACTACTTGAAAATTAGATAGTTAAATTCAAGAAATAAACTTGCAAGCGCACAAGGTTAATGCAATATAGCCAAGGCAAGTACAAGGTTGTTCCCACAGAGACTGAATAAATTCTCAAGTTGTTGTGAATTATGAACTAATCAAAATCCTAAATTACTCTAGACACCCTAACTAATAAACTAAAAATAATGACTCAACTAGAACTTAACAAAGAAGTTTTGAAAGTTGGTTTTTGAAAGATTTTCTTTAAAAGAACGTTGAAAAGAAGAAAATTAAAAGAAAAGATAACAAAGAAAAACGTGAACTAAATAAGTTTGTGAAAGATTTTAAAGAAGCTTACCAAGACAACAATTTCACCACAATTCCTCTTATCCAAACCTTAGCATGCATGCTATCAAAATTCCCAAATTATGTTGATGATTAGTTCTCCAAAATTATGATTAACTCTTTTCACAGCAATTAACCATTTCTTCTTACACGCAATTTATCCTTGGCGTGAGGCATAAATATAAACATATAAAAAGACCTTAGGTTCAATGAGAACTTCACACAATCACACAAACCCCTAAGAGTATGGTGTTTACCTTAGGTGCATTCATGAATTTAATCACAAGAAGCAAAACTCATATTAGGCATGGCGTATACCCTAACATGCATCAAATTACTTAACCAAACACCTAGATGGTAGCTAAGCATCAAGATCATTAGTTAAGAAAATAAGCACAGTGATTAAATTTCAACAACATGGAAATTCTAATAGCATGACATAACTAAGCTTTGAATAATTAGAAAAGGGTTACATTGTGTCTTAGTAAAAGAAAACTAGTTACTCATAATCATGGTAACAAAGCAAAAATAAAACATGGAGAAAGAGATAAGAAAAACCCTTAGAGTTTAGAGACACGGCCGCTCTTCCTTGCTCCACGGATGATTTGCGAAAGTTCTGGTATCCCCTTTAGCAAGGCCGACCTCCCATATAGAAAGGAACCTAAAACCTAGTTAGAATGGGCCTAAACAAGTGGCCTTACACGAAGATTTGATTACCAAGTCAGTTCCCAACTAGAAAAGGTAATTAGCTAAGTTTCCTAAAACTTCCAGGAAACAGCACGTGATTCCCATTGCGAATGCGATTTGGAATCCTTCCTGACTTCAGAAAATTGCGTACGACCAGTCTTTGGAAAGCTCTGGATGTCTTCTGTTCAGCCATATGTCGTTTGCCTCAATCCGATGTCATATGAGTGATTTGTGACCAAAATACTCCTGCTGACTCAGTATTCTCCGGGAATTAGTTTTGGCTGAGTTGTCTAATTAAAAATGGGCACCTTAGTACTCTTCAAAAATTATGAAAATATTCATGAACAAAATTCAAGATGCTATCTTCCATCTCCAATTGGAATCATGTCAAACTCTATTATGAGGAATATTTGTCGAATTTCTACATTTTGTAACTCATAAGCTGAAAAATCAGAAAATAACCAAAATCAGCATCTTTAGTCCAAATTAATTCACAAAACTAAGTAAAAAGGATATAAAATCATGTGAAATTATGAACATATCAGTCGTACACTTGAATTATGCATGAACCTACTCACAACACTTACTGCATACGCAATATCAGGTCTAGTTTGAGACAAATATATCAAACGACCAACCAACCTTTGATATCGTCCTTTATTAGTTGGAACTTGATCTAGATACTCCTCCAAGCCATGATTTTGTTCTATTGGAGTACCAATCAGTTCACATCCAATTATATTTAGTTTAACATGAAATTAATAATTATGTGTAGTCTGGAATGTATCTAGAGATTTCGAAAAATTATGAATTCCAAAATATATTGGGGCTTCAAGTTTAGACTACACACAATTACTAATGTCATGTTGAACTAAATATAATTTGATGACCAAATAGACATAGACAAGTTATTTCATAAAGGATAACAACATTTTTTTAAGTACAAGTGATAGTCTAAACTAGAGGGGAGGGGGATTTCTCACACACACACACACAACTATGATGCCTTGGGGATTTGAACTTGAGACATTTGGTTTGCAAGTCAAGGCCTTTTTTCCACTGGGCTAGACCCCGTTGGCAAAGAATAACAACATATAAGTACTAGCATATAATACTTTTCCAAGCTTACTGTATGAGTTTTCAATTTTGAGTCAATTTTGATCCTTCAAATGGTTTGGCACGTTTAGAATTTTGAACTAGTTTATGAAATTTTCCAAAACTTCTGAGTTTTCCAAATTGGAATGGATATGGAAATTCCGAATTTTTTTGGATTGGAATTAGAATCCCTTGATACTGATCTGATTTGTTTGAAAATCAGCCCTATGATTCTGACTTTGAGGGAGTCACTTGACCAACCTTACTCCTCTGTGGATTTGCCACAAGACTTGGATACTAGTGAAGTCTGAGGCCTTTCTACATGCATTATATTCCAATACACCTCAGAAATCGGATACTACTAGAATACCAAGATGTTGCTTCGTTGGTCTTCGGTTCTTCTCACAATAAAAAAATCTGATTTAAGAGAAGCAAAAATGCATGTTTTCCATGGGTTTCAATACGATCGAAAACAGGCCACACCATCATATTTTGCGAAAAAAGTTATAACCGAAAGAGGTTTTCTAGTAACAGGCCACACCATATTTCCCATGCGAAACGCAACAAAGTTGCATATAAAAAAGAAAAGTTTACTAACTGAAATGGGGTAAGTATAAAAAATCACTGGGTTCATTTCATGATATAATCGTTTATAATAAATAGGGTGATTTGGTTCAATGTATGTAAGTGCTAATCTCGCTGCAACACCATGCTTATGGTTAAATACCATCTTGGATTAACTGAGAAACAGACTGGTTTTGGAGAAACTGAGCCAACCCAAGCACTGAAGCATATGCACTTGGGCATAAGGAGATTTACCAGTGCCTACCTGGTCAATACACAAGTGCAATCTTTCACCATAAAGACAATAGCCAATTGCAATCACACATCAATAAATTAATGTATCTTTTACACAATACACTCAACCCATTATAATGTCAATAAATTAAAAAATATACAACCAACTTTTTGTTTTTGATAGGTTACGCATTATACATACGAGCCACAGTTGTAGTAGTTGACAGTTGACATTATAATCACACTTTAATATTTTCACACATAATAAACATATAAACTCAAATCGCTCACCGTGAGAACTCGAAGTAGCCCTCCAAACTTTTAAGCACACAATATCACGATAAAGCATGGCACAACTGCTGCAAAAGTATCCTGCATTTAACATCATTAAAGTAGAAACAAATTAGTTGATAGATCTAACAAACAAAACACAACTTAGCAGCTGTTGAGACACTTGACGCTAAAAAAAATAAAAGAATCTCATACTGCAACCATTAAACCTCTTTATTAGGACCTGACTTATTAGAGATATAATATTGCTCAGGAAAATTATTGACAAGTCAAAAGATGGAACTAAACATAATGTAAGCTCTGCAAGTAAATTGCTTGATCTTTCTTGTTATATGTTGAAAACTTACAATAAGGTACAATCTTCCATCGCTGGTTATCTCCTTTGTTTTTATTCCACAGAACTATGATAGTGCCATCATGAACACCCCCAGATTTCTTATCACCATGAAAAGCATCCAGATTAAGGCGAATGTTATTAACCATCCTAACGGTTCTGAAACCATCACCTAGGTCCGCACTCTCAGTCCACAGTATAGACTCATCAAGAATATCTGGATTATGAGGTATCAGCTGCACCTGCAGATGAAACAGGAAAAATTTAATAAGAATTGTTGAAATTTTCATAGTATCTCTAGATTCTGCACAGAGAAATGCACAATTTAGAATCATATGCATTATATTTTACATATGTGTAAGACTGCGGAAATAACTTGATTTTTTACTAGTCTCTCCACATGCATTAACATGCCTGTGGACATTGTGAAGAGACTTTTTTTAAAAAAAAATAGAGTGAAGAGACATTGTGAAGAGGATAAAAATATGTAGCAAAAACATATTTTACAGTTGCACACTTTGTACCAATAAAAGATTAAAATATGTAGCAAGCAAAAAGAAACCCAAAAGAGATTGAATGTTAAATTCTGAAGATTTCAGTAGAACCACCTCCAAACCTGTTTGGTAGAGATTGAGAGACAAGGAACACTTAGATCTTTTTGGACCGAGAAAGGAGGTTATTTTGCTATTAATATGGCTTTAAGGATGCAGTTTCTTGATTTCTTTCTAGTGGGTTTGTTAACTAAGAGAATCTCACTGGTATTCTGCATTCCTCGTCCTTTTCTCATTTCTTTTTTTTTTTCTAAAATATTTTGCACCTTTTTTACCATTCTATCCTCTCTATATATAGATTTTCGGCTATAACTTTCTTCCTTAAGCCTTGGTGGGGGTTTTTCCGAGTTTCACCAAATAGGGGCTCTTGCTTTAAAATATCAGACATTAAATTTTAGATCAAATTTTGTACATGGGGCGCAGATGAGACCTTAAATTTAAATTGTGTTTGAAGGACATGGTTGAAAATAGGCATTAAAAGGAGCACCCCACATGATAGCCTTAGTCAAACTTAATTGGGTTGATTTGGTACGGAGCTGGAGGTGAGGCAATGCCATGGGCATCTGGTTGAGACTTATTTTTCTCACCTCTGCATAATTTGTCCAAGTGGCTATTCATGGTGTAGGAAGAAAAGCTCTCAGTAATATATTAATCAACTGCTAGACCTACAATATATTAGCAATGACAAACATAATTCATTGAACCATATATGACCAGGTTTAGGAAGAAACTTTAAGGGGATATAGAGGCCAATCTTCTCAAGTATCTACAATTAGATGTGTTTATCCTTTCATTAGCAGAGTACAATGAAGAAATTAAAAGAGACGAAAGGTCTTTCAGTAACTTTTACTCAGCCTCAAGAGTGGCATATATCAACTTTACCATCTCAAATTCCAACTTCGTAAAGAATGTAAGGGTCTGACTGATGTGAGCGTGCCAACTAGCTCTTGGTCTAGTGGTCTCTTCCTTGGACGAGGTCCCAAATTCAAATCCCCCCTCCCCCAATGATAAAAAAGGGTCTGACTGATGTAGAATGATAAGGGAAATTTAAGGTGCTAAAGCAATTGAATGTGCTGGAAATTTATCCATAACAAAACAATAAGAAAGAGTATGGAAGTTACACAAAGTAAGTTGAACGTGACTAGAATCAGTACAGTTTAATTGGGAATCATTTCCAGCTAATCAAGGACTGTGAACCATTTCTAGCTAATCACTATAGTTTAATTTTTCCGAGATATCAAAATTCCAGAAGAACTTAGTATGTGTGTGGGTGTGTTGTGGATGCCTGATTGCTCTAGACCTCTTAATGTGTATGACTCTGGGGTCTGCTGCACCCTAGAACTCTTCTTGGCCTGCTTATAAACATTAAATGGAGGAGGCCTGATCGCCATCATGTGACATGATTGACATTATTGACAGTAAACAAAAGCAAGAAGAAACTTATGGTCATGAACATCAAACATGAGATACATGACAGTAGAACAAACCTAAGGATGCAATACATATGTTTCAGCGGTGTAACTTATATACAAAATAAAGCAACACCAAGCATAATAAATGGAGTAAGGGAGATATGGGAGGTAGAAGAAGGACCACATCTGAAACTGTTTATGATGCAGGATGCGTAGGACCTAAATTGATTAGTTTTCTAATTTATTTGTTAGTTCCAGGTTCTCTAGATTTCCAAAATCTAGTAGGATTTCTTTTCCAGATTTCTAAGATTTCTAAGTTTCCTATTTTATTTGGGTTAGGATTTCTGTTTTAGCAAGGGATTTTTATCCTATTGTCTCTAGGTTTTAGTTTGCTATAAATACCCCCATGTAGTTCTTTAAAATGCAGATTTGGATATTGAATAAACCCTCTCTTAAAACTCTCTGATTTCTGTCTTTTCTTCTCGGTTCTCTGATTTTTGTCCTTTCTTTCGTCCCTTCGATCTATCTTTTCTTCTCCTCGACCCCTATATTCTTCTCGGTTCTACTGTTCCTAATGTTTAACATGATGGAAAGTTAACATGAAAATAATGTTTTAAGAGCTTTTGATACAATTACATAAAACATAAAGCAACACGAAATATGAGAAATGGAGTTAGAGGGTACAAGGGAGACAGCTAACAACAACATCAGAAACTTTGAACATTTTGGAACATACGACAAGCAAACAAAATTGGTTTGCTTTCTAATTTCTAAAGGTTAACTCTGCTGTGTCAAAACATACACTCATCACCCAAATCGTGTGAGAATAGCCCCCAAGTATAATACAGAAAATGAAAAAGAGAACACATGTTTGGAAAACTTGTCCAAATCAACAAAAGTGGGAGATTGAAAATCTACTATAAAAAACACTCATTCTCACACACTCACAATATCATAAGCCCCAGTACACCCAACCTCTGAACTCTCTTTAACTCTTACACTTTTACACTCTATTTTTCTTTTTCTTTTTTGCTACAACAATTTTACTCTCTTATTGGTATCTTCTCATACCCTTACACCCTTTTGGTTTTAGTTCTCTTGGGCACCACTCTCTCTTTATATTTGTCATCTTTGGCACAAAGACTATCCCTAGTCATTCCTCACTTTGACACAACTACCCTCCAACACACTCCTCACTCTCTCTCTTGGTGTTTCTCATCTTTGGCAAGGATAGGCAACACTCTGTATGGTCGTGGTCACTCTCTTAATGCAGCACAGCATCAAACATACCCTAAAATCTTTGACAAGAGTAAATCTATTAGAAGCACAAAGAGATACAAAAAAAATGAGGAAACTTAGCACAAAGAGATACGAAAAAAATGAGGAAACTTTCTTTTCTGAAGAGAAAATGAAACTTCTGCAATAATACATAGAATAGGATAAACTAGGAGGTTTTGAATCTAAAATGATCTTCATCTGAAATAACAAGTCCCGCTACACATATACGTACATATATGAAATACTAAAGTGTGACTATTGAATTCTGTCCAAGTTCTGGAAAGGGAAACCAAACACACTTCACTTTTCCCTTTATTCTAAAAGTAAACAGTAAACCCAATATATTTTGTTTCCCAAATCACATAGAAATTTTAAAAAGCAGCATGTTGACAAATTAACTTCAAGCTGAGGATGCAAATAAGCAACTGCATTTTCTCTGATGTACGGAACAAACTGTGCAGATTAAGAAACTTATTACTTCCTATCACTCCACATTAAAATCTTAATCATGAGTGAGTAAGAAAATCTTACAGGATGAGTGGCTCCGATGGAATGCTTGAGAGCCTGCCCGGTGGCTTTGTTAACCAGAGCAAACGAGGGGAAGCGTTCCTCGTCCTTCACACTTGTGCTGTACTTCTCATCTTTGTACCAGTGCTGCAACCCAATCAAACAAACGCATACCATAATTGAGAGAAATTAGCAAACCCATTGGTGGAAAGTAGCAAATAAATCAAATTGAGAGAGATGGGTAGTCACCTGGAAGTCATCGGTTTCATGGGAGCGGGCAAGAATGACCTTTCCCTCTGTGATGGCGAGAGAGAAATTGGGGTCAGCCTTTGAGAAGACTCTGAAAGTGGGTTTGTTTGAGAAGTAAGAGGAGGAGGCATGGGGATGGAAGGAGGGCAAATGAGAAGTGTGAGAAGTGTGATAGCTTTCAAATTGAGCAGGGAACTGTTGGTCACGGTGAACTTGATGAGCAACATGATGCCCAGTAACAGGTGGAGTAGGTTCTTCAGATTGGTAGTTGAAAGAGTGAACTGGTGGTGGTGGTGGTTGGTGAAGAATGCCTTGGGAGGGTGGAGGCGGATGACCATGGAAGGAAGAGTGGGACACGTGGCTCACTTGGGTAGGTGGAGGTCTATCTGCTCCTCCATAGTATGAATTTGGGGGTGGTTGATCTTCTCCATAGTATGAATTTTGGGGTGGAGGTTGATCTGCTCCATAATAGGAAGGTGGAGGTTGATCTTGTCTATAGTATGAAGGTGGAGGTTGATCTTCCCCGTGGTATGAAGGTGGAGGTGGAGGTTGATCAAAGCCAGTTCCTGGTGGTGGGTAATTCTGTCTTTCTTCATCATCATCATCCTTCTGATGATGACTGTGGTGGTGGTGCCTTACATTTGGGTATTCCATTGCTGATTGCTCCGATTTTTGCTACCAGGATTTTCGTTTTTATAGGTTCACTTAGAGCATTTCCACCTATTTGTTATGGCAAAGGGCTAGGAAAGGAAGGGTAATGCAAGGACTGTTACTATTCACGTGAATAGTGGCAGCCATTGCAAAAGGCCTCGTCTGTTTCTACTCATTGTCATGACAACTACTATTCACATAAGATATGAGGAGAGGAATTTGTATAGAGTTTTGGTATAGGAAGTGAAGAATATGACTAGGTATTTATTAAAAAAGAATTTTGAAAATTTTGGTATTTTTTTCTATTTTTTTCGTTGCTGACGTCAACAGACCTAGGCAACAACCCAAGTTATTCTTGACTTTGGGCTAGCCTGGTTTGCTGGGAACAACAAATTGACTGGGCTGGGGCTTACTGCTGGAACTCCAAAAATGGCCTTGGGGTCCTAACTGCCCTCGCCTGGGCTAACCGGTGAAAAGGCTCTTATCGGTGGAGATTTTTTCATTAATAAAAGGGATTCTTTAGATATGGATGAAAATTATTAACTGTCATTTGGTTTATTCCACGCGTTTTTCGTTTTAGATAAATGTTTTTTTTATATTTATTTATTTATTTCTTTTGACGATTTACCTTTTGAGTTAAATAAAGAAAAAACATTGAAAATCTAATTTTAATGCTTTATTTCCTTATAATTGAATTTCATAATTTAAAGTTTGAATTATTTCCTTGATAATATTCCTAATATATTGATAACATACAAGTTAATCAATGAAAAGTAAAGACCTACATAATATATCAATCAATTAGACAAGCACTCACATGAAATTATGTACTTGACATCGAAGTAAATAGTGTTATTATTAGTAATGAAAGAAATTTAGTAACAAATCGTGTTACTTATAAGTTAGGAACATAAATTAGAAGACTATCTATAAGTCAAATATAAAAATAGACAAATAAAATTGTATGTTACCTAAAAAAAATGGCTAATTACTATGACATAAATAACTATTACCCGATTCAAGTCATAAGGGGCAACATTGGAACTAAAAATGATTTTAAAAATAAAATAAATAAAAAGATTACATCCGAAAATATTTAAAAAGAAATGTAATCCTATGTTGCATAAAAGTCAAAGGACTTGAATCAAAGTCACCAAATCCGAGGATTAAATCCAACTCCTCAATGGAAGTTTGGATCTATATCAACTTTTCTATTAAGAAAATAATTACAAATTTATGCTCTTGTAAGTAAACCCAACCACCGTCTCCCCCTTTGGCCCTTTCCTCCCCGACATCAGTTCTAGCCAAGGATGAAAATATCAGTGATACAAATACTATGGGCCTTTAATTTACGGATATTTCGGGCATATATTGATGTCGTTTTAGGTATCGGGCAAAATCGACAAAAAATATAGATATTGGCTTAAAAACACGGAATTTTGAAGTGAAACTTTCATAAATATTAAGCGCATTATCAATGAATGTATTAAACAAATAAAATTCAAAATATACAAAGTATAAGATATGCATATGATGAAATGTACATGTATATAATACGCGATGAAAATCCTGAAAATAAATACAATTAAGCTTAACACAACAAAGACAATATTATTCAAACATAACCCAACCCAACCCATTAATACATAACCCAACAATATATTACAAGAGTCAGACTTAATGATAAAGGAAATGAAAGATAAAAGATAAGGTGAAAAATAAAATCAAACACACAAGAAACCGAGCAACCAGAAAGAGGAGAGGCAAAGCCAAAGATAGTCGAAATGAATGCGAAGAGAAGAAATGAGAAGCTACTAAGTATTAGAGATTGGTTTTTGACATTAATTCAGTGGCTGGGACTTATGATTACTTTCTATTAGGGTCTTTTTGTTGAGAGCTACAATGGGCTTATTGGACTACTGCGAAGCGGATCGAGCTCTCTTGCGCCCCTGTCTGAGTTTACAGCACTAGGCCCCAAAACACCCTGAATGAGTTGAAGCCTAAGGCTCGCTGTGGTCTTCTTCAATGGCTCCTTAGTACATTGCAAGTTATGGTGCGAAGGATACAACAGTTGATGTAAAGACATTGCTTGACGATAGAGGTGGAGCAGGCGCTGGAAGGGGTTTGTTTGAAACACAGTGGAACATGTGTTCCAGTAGCTGCTACTTGTTTGATTGGGCTTCCGACTCCTCTGGAAAGAGTTGGAGACTGTGCATTGATGTTGTACAGGCTTGAAATGAGAGTTTGCCTTGGTGAATCAAGATACGGCTAGGCTAGGCATGAGATACTTGTGGCATAGGAGCTAAGAGCCCATAAGTTTAGCAAGAGAGAGAGTTGGAAAGGGAAAAGCTTGGAATTGTAGTTAGACTATATCTTCTGACAGCACTGTAATTGCTTCCACGAGCTTGAATGGATTTCTTGAAACAGAGAAAGTTAATTATGATGCTTGACTCTTAGGATGTTTAGGGTTTGGCATGGTCTTCTAAGAGAAAATGAGCATAAAGAAAGGATTAAGGCTTGAGATTTTGGGTGTTTTCGACAGCTAGAGGATGAGTTTGTGATGCCTGCAATTTCTTACCAAGAATGTGATGACTATGGTTTCAACTTAGCTTGAGAGGATGAGTTTGTGATGTCTGCAATTTCTTACCAAGAATGTGATGACTATGGTTTCAACTTAGCTTGAGAGGATGGGTGTTTCAGATATAGGATAGGACTTTTTCAGAGAGAGAGAGAATGAGAAGAACCAGAGCTTGAATTTGGTGCTTCAAGCAGTGGGAGAGTATGCTTGCATTGGTTTTTAAGATAGAGAAGAAGGAGATGGAAGGGAAGGTGCTTGTGCTTGATGTTTCCAATAGTTAGAGAATAAGCTTGCACGACTGCTCTGGTTGAGTTGAGTCTCTTTTGTCTACATGGGCCCACTTGTGAAATCAGTTTGGATTAGTGGGCTAGAATGGATTTGCAGGTTTTGGATGTAGAGCCAAAATTAGCGGCCCACGACCTTACAAATAAAAGACATGGGGACCAGAGAAGGAAATGTATGGACTGACATTTGGCCCAAAAAGTCTTACTAAAATAGCCCAAAAAGTATTGGATTCACGAAATGTCCAACTAAAATGTTGACTCAACAATATGTTCCTCGGCTTTGACTATGGCCGAGTAAGAATTATGGGAACCAACTTTGGGAGGGCATCACGTGAGGGCATAAGGAATAAAGGGACGTTTAGCTACATTTTGGAATTTCTGACACAAATAGAAAGGATGCGTGTGCGAAGGGATTAACCTCGCAAATTGGGTCAAGGTTTGATTTGGCAGGGAGGTAGCAGCACATTCGACCATTTGGGTAGTGGCTGATTTTTTGTGCAGGATTTTGTAAATCGGCGGTTTTTGAAGGTCGGCAAATATTTGACTATAAATAGGAAGTTCTTGTTTCATTTTGACACACTCAACGTCTCAACAAAAACCGCCAATTTACAAAATCCCCAAGTTAAAGTTAGAATTTTATTGCTTTCTTAGGAACCACGTAGTCATATCACCGAGGAAGCTTTGATGCTTGTTTAAAGTTTCCTTGAGCACCATCATTATAACCGCCCATATTGAATATATTAACAAACATCTCTGTTTATCAGAGTTTTCATTTGAGCACCATCCAATCCACTTAATTTCTTGTTTTAATTTATAATTTAAAGAGGACTTGAGAGATCAAAGTGACAGCCGAACCTAGGGCTGGGAACGGTATGGGATGACACGGGATGGAGGACTTCCCGGTGTCAATCTAGAAAAGGATAATCGGGATGGGACGTTATTCATGTTTTTGAGAATACGTCCGAACCATACCGGAACCAAACGGGACCGGTATGATTCGACACCATTTTGAGTACCAGATCATCAGACTTTATTTTTATCTTCCTCGCAAACAACTGTTATTTTCTGAAATGTTTTTAAAATTTAACATTTTGATTTTGTTTTAGGCCCCGTTCGGTAACGTTTTAAGGGGTTGTTTTCATTTTCAGAAAACAAAAATGAGGCAAAACCACGTTCGGTGGCCTAAAAAAGGAAAACGCTGAGAATGTTTTCATAAAATGAAAACAAGTTCATGTGTACTTGTAGAAAATAGAAAAAAGTTGATTTCATTCTCATGGGAAACATTTTCATAAAAATAGCTCACATATTATTATTTCAAATTGTACTACCAGACACGTTTTCATTGTTTTTGTTTTCTGAAGATGTTTTCTAATTAATCTATCAGACGCATTTTCATTTCCTGAAAATGAAAATTCGTTTTCTTGTTTTCATTCTCTGAAAATATTCTAAGAAAACATTCTCCGAAAACATTACCGAACGGGCTCTTGTTGGATGCCTTAATTTTCAGTTTTTATTTTCTATTCATTGCCTTAATTTTTATAGTTTAATGTGTCTGGAGGTTGCCAGTGTTGGATGCCTATAAAAGGCCACTCTTCCTTCACATTTGAACACACCACAATCAGATTTCTCTATTCTCATACTTTCATATATTCTCTACTTTCCATATTATTATTTTTGGGCAACAGTTCTGTGGCTTGGAGATTTCTATCCGACTGTGAACGTGCTCATAGCGAACTTTGAGCCTGCGTATTGGGGTCGTATCTTGGAGTCTTATCGACCGTCATTACCTGCACATAGGGAGGCTATAAAGGCTTTAAGACAACATTTTTGACGTGCTTTTACTATACCAGGCTTACTTTCTTACTCTTGACTTATTTGACTTATTTATTTGTTTTTTTATTTTTACGTTACTGTTAAAGCTTTGTTTTATATATTAGGCTTATTTATTGTAGTACCCCTTGAAACATTGGTCAAATCTCACTTTACCCTCTGAAAGTTAAAATGACCCACTTTACCTCCTTGACCGATGTTTTGCATCTCAATTTACCCCCCCACCATCAAATCAGTCAAAAACTCCATTAAAAATGCCGACGTGGCACAAATGGGACCCACAATTTTGTTGAATTGGATGCCACGTAGGTCCATGTGTAAAAAATAAAAAGAAGACCCCTAAACAAATTACTTACTTAGAGAGAGACTAACTGACCAAACTAAAACATACTCAATTACAATTAAACATGATTAATTAATGCTAATTAATTGAGGATGAAAGCCCAATCAATCTCAGAAGGGTACTTCTCCAACATGGCTGTGCTCTTAGAACCACTGGTGTTTTCCCATGGTAAAAACTTTGTGTTGTTGGCGAAAGCCTAATCTCATCGACCCATTTGCCCCAATGGCGTTGCCTTACACCCCTGTAAAGCTTGGTGGGTTTTGGTGGCGAACCAGAGGAACCCACCTGCTTCATCGAGATGGGTTTGGGGCTGAGGAAGCTGAGGGTATGAGATTGGTGGTGGTTTTCTGGGAGAGTAATTTGTTGTTACTGAATCTGATAGTTTTGCCAAGCCAGGTTGGGCTGGTTTTGAGCCTGGATTTGGTGGATCTGATATGGGGTTAGGTGGTTCAGCCCAATTGAGCCTGGTTGCTGCTACTGCTGCTGCTCAAAGAACCCATATGAAAACAGGGTCATGGAGGAGGAGGTGGAGCAACCATCTTGGTACAAATTGGGCTGATGGATTGTGGTGGTTGTGGGGATTGAAGGAGAGAAAGAGAGGTAGCTAGACAAGACCCGACCCAAATTCCAATTTGGAATCTGAGCTGAACCCTGTGCGTGTCTGACACTTGCCAGGTGCCGGACACAAATGACCTAATTACCCATCTACTACAATTTCAAAGAAAATCAAGGTTTGACTTCTGTCGAAAATTTGGCAGAGTCTCCCCTGTAATTTGATCACTTCCCAAAATCTTCACCTGTCAAACAAGCATATATTTATGTATACCAACTGCCAACATATAATATTTACATCCCAACAGTTAATTTACATCCGAGGGCAATTCATTAGAGCAAATAACTAAGAGTTTACAAGAAAATATAGTTTGTTTACAAAGGATGCCCTACATAGAATGAGAGAGAGGCGGAGCGTGAGATCTGCCCTGTGGTGGCCTCCTAGTGCACGCCTATTGCCTGGGGGCGCAAAACATTTAAAACTGTGAATGGAACAAAAATAAAGTTTGAAAGTACATATGAACGTACTAACCCCACGGTAAAAACATGTATGAAAACTAAATCACTTTCTACTCGTACTGAAATCATCGCATTCATATTTATATCTATAAGGCCAATTACACTCTTAATCAAACAACAGTTCATTGAAAGCATTGAAAACAACTTTAGCCTACCACCTAGGTGTACCCATTTTATTTCCGTTTTATCCCACATAATCCGTCATTTCCTTATTTCTGTTTCATCCCACATAATCCGTCAATTCCTCACACCACCTTTGGTGACACGTCCTCGCAGGTCTTGGTAACACAAAGTCGACCCGAGCCGCGTTCCTCGCAGGATTCAGGTGGCATTTAGTCAACCTGAACCGTGTTACTCGCTCCGCACGGTTCCGACGTCCCCGAGACTCGTGGGGCGTGAAGTCATACGCGCACAAACTTATACCAAAGGTAACTATGTCCATAGACAGGGTAATAACCAATATCCATAAATATTCCGTAAGCGGCATAATCTTTCTGAAGGCAACATTTTTAGGGTACCTAGGGTGGTTTTAAAACCGTTTATAAAACACATAATTAAAACATACACCTTTCCTCGGGCTATTCCAAAATCCATAAACCATATTCATGAAACTCATTCTAAAATTCAGTAATAGGCTCGGAAGTCAAATCAGAACGAACATTCAAAAATTTCAATTAAATTCCATTACGCAATTCATAAATAATATTCGGAAATAAATAATTCTATAAAAGTACTAAATAAATCATTTCATGCCAAAATACATTTATAAAATAAAAGTCCACTCACTACTGGTCCGTGTTAGTTGGACCTTTCGAATGTCCCTCATGCGGGTCAATCTGCGCCCGGGTGCCTGATTAAATCATCATAATATTTTATTAATAAATTTGCTCAATATAATATTTAGGAAAAACTACAGTAAACCCCCAACCTATAGAGTCGGTTACAAGTTCATACCCAATTTTAGAGACATTTATGAGTACATACTCAACGTCATGAAAACTTACGAGTACATACCCTCCGTTAGCCAAACCGTTTGTGAATCTATTAAATGCTGACATGTCAAAAATGTGACCCATTTTTTGATGACGTGGACCGAAAATTAATAAAAAAATTATTTTACTGTTTAAATTATTTTAAAATTATTTTAATAAATCTCTCTCTCTCTCTCTCTCTCTACGAACCGAGAACACGAACCCAGAAAAACCCAATTCTCCACACCAAAACCCCAATTCTCCAGTCATAAACTAGTCCCTTCGCCACTCACGAACCCCAGCCCCTTCGCAACCTCCAGTGAACCCAGTCAACTCTCTATCCCTCCCGACTCAACCCCAGCCCCTTCAATTTAAAACCATCGACGAAGGGGCCTGGGTCATTGATGAAGTTTCTTTTTGCTTGAATCAGCAATTTGCAACCATTGACTAGAGAGCAAAGAAAATTAAATGCAACCTTTGTCGTAAATGTGATGGTTCTTTCTAAGACCAGTGAGCAAGGTGTTAAGCTTGGGCTTGGAGGCCAAGAGGAGGTGGAGGTAGTGCGTGGTGATGAAGCCGACATCGAAAGGCAGAGACGAAAATAAATTGTTGGCCCTTCAAAGAAAAATGAACACTGAATCAACAAATGCCGATCAATTGAAGAAAATTCTGGAAAATTACTTCAATCAAACAAAGAATCGACATCATTGAACAAGAAGAAGCACACCCACGAACCCATAACCCAGCCATCACCAAATCTGAGCAACCCCGTGGCACACCCTCACCAGCCATCTCCACCACCAGATCTGAGCAACTGTATCCGACTATGGATCCATGGCGGCCATCGAGCTTTTCTTGCCCCGTCGCCTTTCTTCATCCAAACGGAAGTACGGAGAAGGGGCTCGAGAGAGAGAGAGAGAGAGAGAGAGAGAGAGAGAGAGAGATTCAAAAGCTTGGTTTTGTTCACTCTCATCGATCTGTACCCAGAGGCATGGCCACCCAACAACACTCTTTAGTTTTGAGTTGAAGGGTCCAAACCCCCTGTTTGAAGGTTTGTGTGATGTACCCATAGCAATCTTCAAATTCATGGTCATCCAAAGTGTGAGCTTTGGAGTTTATGACGAATACTCATAGCCATGGCCACCATTAGCTTGAGCTTCTGAATTGAGTTTCCCATGAGCCACCAATTTTCAGAGTTTGAGTATTTTTATGGTGAAAAAATAAAGGGGGGGAATTATGAGCTGCGCAACAAAGTGATGAAGAAATGTGAAATTAAAAGTAATCTGATAGATAGAGCCCTCCGTTAGAAGAATATGATAGATAGAGAGACAAATTAGAGTTTTTTTTATTTTCTTTTTCTTTTTCATTTAATATGTTTAATTTTTAAAAATAATTTAAACATGAAAATAATTTTTTATTAATTTTTGGTCCATGTGGAAGTCCACATCATCAAAAAATGGGACCCATTTTTGACACGTCAGCATTTAATAGATTCACAAACGGTTTGGCTAACGGAGGGTATGTACTCGTAAGTTTTCATGACGTTGAGTATGTACTCATAAATATCTCTAAAATTGGGTATGAACTTGTAACCGACCCTATAGGTTGGGGGGTTTACTGTAGTTTTTCCTAATATTTAATTAAAAACCCTGACCCCCGGCTCCTAGAAGTGCGTGCATCAAATTTAAGATCATGCCTATGCCCACATAAGTTTTTCCAAGGTTTAGGATGGTTCAAAAGTAACTCGGGACTAAAAAAGCGATAAAGTCCCAAAAAGTCAACCTGAAACCCCGTGGAGTCCACAACCTCCAAATTTTGATCCGGAAGTTCCTAAAGACGGTTGGATTGCTCACGATCGGACGGTCGGATGATTTTCCGTAACCTTAACCTAGGGTTGGCATTTTCGGAGCATCCGGGACTCCGATTCACGATCCGTCGAATCCTACACAATCCTGGAATTACCTAGATCAACATAATAAGAGTTGGAACCGATCTGATGGTCCGAACACATCGAACCCGATAACGCGCAATAGGCGTAAATCCGTTCGATTATCATACGAACTCCAAATTGAAATCTGAGCACACCTACGAGCTCGTGACGACGCAAGGATAATTTAGGAATGAAGATTGATAGCTAAAAATGAGTCCACGCGTGGGAACACGCACCGGCGCTTCAAGGGTTAAAAAGCAATAAATTCGTCACTTGGACAAACTCCAAACCAAGAGCTGTCCTTCCACTTCCAACTAGTTCTCGACCTCCCGAACACTTTCTTCAACTACGGGAATGTCCAATTCAGACCGCAAGTGGGTCTAAACCTGATCTCAAAATCTGCCTAAACTTTAACTCGAATTTCGGGTTACCTACACTACAAATCGTTCAAAACCTACCCACCCATCAGCTAGAGCATGAAAAATAGGTGGAAAAGCATACCTCACTTGACTAGATTGGTGGCCGAAGGACGGCGTACGGACGCCGTGAAGTTTTGACTGAAACGGTCGGATTTTCTTGTTTTTCCGGCGGTTTTCGCGGCGGCAGGCAGCGGGAAGCTGGGGGTGGACGGCGGGACCTGGCCAGTTCGTTTGGAGGTGGTCCGGTGGGGTGTGGTGGCCTGAGGCGGTGGTTGTGGATTTTTGGTGGTGTCGGGCCGAAGAGAAAAAAACATGGGGGAACGTCGCGGGAGAGAGAAGAGAGGTGAGGTTTTTAAAAAAATTCTGATCTTGGCTAATTACCATTTTGGCCCTCACTTAAATATGATCGTATTTTCTTCAATACAACTCGAATTGAGCCCATAACATACCCACGGACTCGTATCGATGAGCCCGACGTAACTTTGTGGCTCACTTCCCAAATTCTCTCATGAACGATAAGAGTTAATTTTAAAACCTATTAAAATATTCTAAGGTTAAAATTGTCGTTTTCTCTAATAAATTAATAATTAAATATTAATTAAGGTTTGGGTTATTACATAGCTGTTGTTGTAGGAGGGGGAGGAAGAGGTAGAAGGGAAGGAAGGAAGAAAAGGGTTTGAAGTTGAAGAAGGAGGAGAAGGGGTTGTGGGTGTGGAGGTGGGTGGTGATGAAGAAGCACCATTCCTAAAAGGCTCAAGTGCTTCCATTAGCTCACCCCTAAAGGGATCTGATGAAGATTGAAGAGCTCTACTACTGTAGAAATGCATTGTAGCTGCCATGCCTCCTTTAAATCTCTCACAAATCGTAAAACACTAGCAATTAAATTTTTAGACAAGATAAAAAGATAGGGGAAAATAAAATGCTGAAATTTGTACCTAGAAATCAACCTGTTCTTATCAAAATTAAAGAACAGGTAGTGGGTTTTTACAGAAAATACAGACAAAATCCAGAAAAATTAGAAGAAATAGATTTCAAATAAACAACCTCTTTTACTCCCATAAAATTTAAGTAAGAAAAAAAAAACCAACCTTGAGGGACCAAAAAATCACCCTCCAAACTGATTTTCAAAGGAAAAATAAAACTAAAAACTTAACTAAGCAGCAAAAGAAAAAATAATAATTATATAAAACTTGGATCTCGATTCAGAAAACACCTGGCTTTTGAGAAATCCTTCTAAGTTTGCTTTTTGTTAATTTGAAAAACAAACCCAAAAATCATAACTTTGAAAGACAGATGATTAACAGAATCAAAGAAGCGGGGATGCAATCCTCTCCCCTCTGCCTTGAAAGTCCAGCCGACCTTTTACACCATCATCATCAAAATCACAACAATCATGATCTAGGCAATATTTTAAGGCAATTCCTTATTACAAGGAGACCACATTTTATAGATACTAGGTACAAAAGGAGGGGTGGGGTGGGGTGAGGGAGGAGATCTGTTAGTTGCGATGGTGGACGGGTGGCGGGGTGTGGAGAAGACGGTGCTGCTGGTTTTTTAATTTCCTATTAATTTTTTCTTTTATTAATAATAATTGAATTAGGTTTTTTAAAAGAAAATCTTTCTTTTTAATTTTTTACACATGGCACCTACGTGGCATCCAATCCAACAAAATTGTGGGTCCCATTCATGCCATGTCGACATTTTTAACAGAGCTTTTGACTTACTTGATGGTGGGGGGTAAATTGAGATGCAAAACATCAATCAAGGGGGCAAAGTGGGCCACTTTAACTTTCAGGGGGTAAAGTGAGATTTGACCAAAGTTTCAGGGGACACTACACTAAATAAGCCTATATATTAGTTGTATTTAAAAGGTTTGAATAAGAATTTTACGGAAAAGGAAAAAACACAATGTTTAATCACAACAACAAACCCTCTTTTGCTTTGAGATACTCAGCAGCTACCTCATAACTAGGAAATTCCAATAACAAGGGCCATATCGCACCAAAAAACTAAATTCCTAGTAGATCTAAACTAGCACCGTCATAGAGAAAAAGAGAGAAATGCAGAAAAAGAAAATTGGAAAAACGAAGGGAAAAAAACAAGAGAAAGGCTGAAAAAAAGAGAGAAGAAGAAGAGAGAAAAGGAAGAAAATAATTGGCGGAAGAGGAAAAGAAGAAAAAAAAAAAGAGAGACAGAGAGAGATGAGCGAAGAAGAATAAAAAGGGGAAAAAGTAAGGGGAAGAGAGAAGAAGAGTGAACTCGTAAGAAGAAAAAGTGGAAAACAGAAAGGGAAACGAGAAATGGAGCAGACGGGGAGAGAAGAAAGAAAAGAGGAAAAGAGGAAGAAGAAGGAAAAATAATGAAGAAACAAAAGAGAGGGAGAGAAGAGGAAGAAGAATAAAGAAGAGAAAGGGGGAGATTAGGGGTGGGCATAAAAACCGATAAACTGAACGAACCGATCAAACCAAACCGAAAAATAAGGTTTTTTTGACCAAATTGAAAAAAGTCAACGCTGGACCTGACCCGAACGAAGTCAACGGTTCAGCTTTCGGTTTCAAATTTTTTGGAATCAGTGGACCTGAACCGAACCGGCCATTTATTAATAATATATAAATATACCACGTGTCCTCTATTTATTGGCTAAAATATGATCATACACTGGGATGCTTGCACTAGATCACAACCACAACTAACCTAACTCTCCACCTCTCTTTCATTTCACTTTCTCTCAATCTCATTCTTAGTCGCGACTCTCTCTCTCTCTCTCTCTCTCTCTCTCTCTCTCTCTTGACCTCACCTCATCCTCACCCTCTACCTCTATCGTCTCTCCCGACCTCATCAAATCGACGGCGACAACGTTGGCGTCCCTCCTCTCGTCTCTCTCGATCTCCTCTCATCTCGTCTCTACCTCATCTCGTCTCTCTCGATCTCTTGTCTCTGTCTATCAAACCTCTCTCTCTCTCTCTCTCTCTCTCTCTCTCTCTCTCTCGACCTAACCCACATCACCGTTGACCTTACCCTCTCTGTTTCGGGCCGACTCTCTCTCTCGACCTCACCCTCTCTCTTTCCCCAAAACCTTAACCTAACCCCATCGAATTTCATCCATAATTTCTTTAAAATTTTAGGGTTTTTTGAGAGCTCTGGGTATTTCAATGGAGGTATGATCTCTGCTCGCTTGATCTCAGCTCTGGGTATTTTTAGGGCCCTCTCCCTCTCCCTCTCTTGATCTCAGCTGCTATGGTTCGAATGAATTTGTATATATTTTATTTGATTGTTTGAATTTGCTTCAATATTTTGTTTGAATCTGTTTATATGATAAATATATTTGAATTTGAAAATAAAAATATATTTGAATATGTAAATAAGAAGTGCTCCTATTTGATTTTGTCAAGCCCTAAAATTGAGACATGGACAGCGGCACGTACCTTGAGGATCCCAAAAATATAACACCTAGATCATAGGGTTATACTCCCAAGATTCCCAAAATACGATAAGCCTTTTTAATTAAATAAAACTAGTTGGATCAGAGTTGTATATAATAGCGGAAAACTGAATAAAACATTTAACAAACTATATTGTCGAAATACCAACCCCCAGAGGTCAGTGGTAGAATACCAGTAACCTCATAAGTTATTTTACAAACCATAAAGATTAAATACACACCAACCATTCAGAATTTGTACAGAGGAAGGAAATGAACAAGAAGCATCCTCAAACTCTTAAGAAAGGAAATCACGACCTGTCAGAGATGATGAGGTACAGAGACCAAATATGTTGACAGGTATATGAACAACACCAAGTAAAGTTCAAGGGTTGTAATCTAAATGAAAAATTAGGGGTGAGCATCACATACGTTCATTTGCCCTGTAGGAGGCTCCCGACCAGTTTTGAAAATAGATAGCAAAATAACATAGTAGTGTTCATGAATAACAGTGAAAAGAATATGCACAACACAAACCATTTCCATATAAATATAGGATCAAAATACTTGGCATGCTCACACAACTTTCGCAAACGTTTCCTGGGTACTCATAATATGCTTGTCTGACAATCGATCCTTATAAGCCAACTACCCCTACCAAAAATACAAATATAACCAACTTACTTGGTACAGTAGCGAGAGTGTCAATTTCAATGGTTACACCTCCTCGTCTATACCTCACGCGTAGGGTATTGGTAAAGTCTATCCGCATAACCCATCCAGAGGTTTAGGGAATCAAAACCCAAGGAAGTCGCTATGCCCCTTTCACCGTCAGGTCATCGAGGATAATGCCTGCATACGTATACCCTCAAAACTTTGGAGAACCAAAGCCAAGCATTTATAAAACCAAACAATATGGCATCCAAAAACAGTGCATCTTTTGCACACAATAATATTTACTATGTCATACATACACAAAATACAAGTCCAAGAGTGGGTCCCCTTACCTTCGAACTCAAACTGGCCACTGCTGAGCAACTGAATCATAATCCAACATTAAAAAATATTACAAAAAATCCTTGATTGCACTTTAGTCCTTTTTCTTGTCTTTAATTGCACTTTGGTTATTAAACTTAATCCAAATTACAACTTAATCCTTATAAGTCCTTGAAGTTCAATCTCTGGTCCGAAAACGGTAAAATCACGGTACGGTAAAATTAAAGTCTAAATAGTACTTTGTTGTTCATACACATGGACGAGAGGAATATGTATAATTTAGTTCAAGAATTTTAAGGAAGGAAAATGACAAAAATATTATCCAATTTGATTAGATTTCAAATGGACAGAGTAGCATCGTATGAAGTATATTTTAGGAATAACTTGAAAATTACCTAATTATAAAATAATACGAATTGAGTATTTGACAATTTTTAATTGGGCAGCATAACAGTTAGGAATGGAAATACGGAATTAAAAATGAATAAAAGACGAGGTGTGGGAGCGATTTTCATCCCTAGGAATATTCGTCCGCGATTCTCTTTCTTCTTCCTTGCCTCTCGATCCCTGCAAAAAGAACACCGAGCAAAAAGAACATCGAGTTGTTGGCTGGGTTGAAGTGAAGCCGGTGGCAAATGATCTGCGAGTCAATGCCGGGCAGCTCCACATTCTCTTCTTGGCTTAGGCGTGAGCCAATCCGCGCTTTTCTTTCTGGCTGATCAAGATCAAGGGGTACTAACTCAACGTCCTCCTCGGGTTTCTTGCCTTCTTCAAGGGTGACCTCCGGACGAATTCCCTCATCTCGATCCTGGTTCTTTGATTGCTATTAGGAGGTGGCAACTCCCTTCCCTTTCAGGTCTGCTCGACCATCAGGAACTCGACTGTCTTCATATGCTATCTGCTCTGTCCATGTTTCTGGCGCGAACTTCAGCTGCTTGCTCTACTTCAGCCCTTGGGTGAAGCATCTTCGGGCCAGCACTTGGTCACTGTCAATCTACCCGACTCCGCCCCATGGGACGGGGTAGTGGATTTTCTGGTGCATGGCGGATGTGACAACATCAATCTTGGTGATCCGTGGTCTATCCAGGATGTCGTTGTAAGGGGAGACCTCATCGATGACCAGGAAGTTCAGCGAGCAGACCACAGGTGGCGAGTAGATGTCAAGGTCAATCGCGCCTACAGTGATCGACGTTGCTCTGTTGAAGCCGGTGAGCAATCTGGCCAACTTGGTGATCTTGCTCTCTAATCCCATCTGCTGGATAACAGATAATTGAAAGATGTTGGCTGCGCTGTCTTCGTCTACATGAACTCGCCCGATGACAGCTTGTTCAATTTGTATGCAGACGACGAGGCGTTATTGTGTGGCAGGTCCAGGCCGATCAGGTCATTCTTTGAAAAGCCAATAACAGGATCGTCTTCAATGGCTGGACAGGTGGTTGTGACCTAGGAGACTAGAGTTGCTTGTTTGATCTTTTTCTTATTCTCCCGGCTGGTTAGCCCGGGCTCCTTGGAGTCAGCCAGGATTTTATTAATCCGGATGACCTTTTGCTGGGGCTCCTTTGCAGCATCACGATTCTAGATCTGCTGGGCCTTCTTTGACTAGCTCCTCAAGATGCCGATTCCAAGCGATGTAGTTGTTCGTGGTATGCCCGTGCGTTCCGTGGAAAGCATAGTATTTGTTGGTTGGCCTCTTTTCTGGATCTCCCCTTAGTGGGGGTGGTCACCTAAACCATGGCTTATTTTTCACCCGATCCAAGATCTGGTGTATCGGGATGGTGAACTCAGTAAAGTTCTCATCAGCTTGGGCACCTTCACGGGGCTGCGATCTGCGCTTGCCTCCGATCTTGTTGTTGGACCTGTCATTCTTTTGGCTTGCATGCTTCACTGGTTGGTCAACCTGCTTAGCAGCTTTTTTTGGAGGCAATTCAATCATCGTCCAAAAGTGCGTATCGTTCTGCCGTTGCAAAGGCTTGTGCCAGTGTCTGGCTTGGAGCAACCGGCTAGGGCCTGGTACAACACGTGCTCGACTAGCAAGCCTTTCTTGAAAGCAGAGGATGCGATTCGATCATTGCATCCTATGATTGTCGCCTACTCTGCCTTGAATCTCTTGATGTAATGTCGAAGAGATTCGTCAAGCTTCTTGTGCAGGTTGAACAGGTGGTCAACTTGCTTTTTGACCGTCCGGTATGAGGTATACTCCTTGGTGAAAATAAGGGTGAACTCTCTGAAACTGCTGATCGACCCAGATGAGAGGGTGTGAAACCATTCTTGGGCAGCTCCATGCAGGGTCATTGCGAACACCTTGCACATCAGGGCATCGTTTGCCTTGTACAGGATCATTGCACTTTTAAAGTGCCTCAGGTGACTATTAGGATCAGAGTCTCCTTTGAATGGTGTGATGGACGGTGTTGTAAACCATCTCGGAGGAGTAGCCTGCTCTACCTTGTCTGTCAAGGGTGATCAGTTCACCTGGTTAACCTCCTTGCATAAGTCCTCCTCTGGATCATTCTTGAGTTGGAGGTTTTTAAGTCAGTCGTTCATGAGTTTCTCGACATCCTCTGCTCGCAAGGACTGCGGCTTGCACTGGCGTCCTCTGCATGTCGGGCGTGATTGGTTAACTTCCTCCTCAGCTTCCAAGGGTCGATCCCCTTGGGTGCTCTACTCCTGGGGTGTGCCGGTGGATTGAGCTTTTGAGGATTCCTCCTCGACTCCTCGCCGTCACTAGTGGCGTATGCCAAGTGTGATAGCAAAGGAGGGTACGGCCGAATTTGGTCCAAAGTAGGTGCAAGGTCCGCAACGGCATTGAGGTGGCCTTGTGCTGCGGTGCCACCACCTGTTTCTTATGGCAACAGGGTACCAGGGGCCACGGTTTGGTTCGGCCATATGAGGTACAGCGACTGTAAAACTGGGGCCTTGTGGTGGTATGAATAGTATATTTGGATGAATAGTGCTTGTGAATAGTAATCATGAATAGTGACTACCCGTGATGAATGGTAATGGCTTATACTATGTATGGGAAATGAATAATAAATTTTTGGTGAATAGTATTTTGGGTGGATAGTATCTGCGGTAAATAGTTACTCCGAAGAATATCGGAATAGTAACTCTAATGGAGGAGAAAGAGAGCAAGAGAGAATTATAATTATTGATGTGAAGAAAATGAGAGATTTGGGGGGGTATTTATAGAATTCCCCGACAGCTCGAATCGATTCGAATATTTAATTCGAATGCCTAGATTAAAAGATGAGTTTTAGATCATGTGTAGGAAGGTACATGATAGCTCCAAGATGGATGGTCCAGATGCATTCCCAACAACCAAACTAAAGGCCTAGATTAAGTCAAAAGTCTTTGATTTGATCTACGGTCCAGATCTCATGTAGAATCACATCAATGACTTAGATTAAACGTGCGTAAGGTATAGAGCTATATACCTTAGTTTTTCAAGTCTTCCAAGTCTTCCAACCAATCAGATGTTGACATGTGGCATGGTGATAGGTTCCAACCAATCACAAAATGCCATATGGAAATTCCAATTTAATTTTCAATTTTTCAACTTCGAAAATTCACTAAAAATAATTCCGAACTCCGAAAAATTATCCGAAAAATACCACAAGCTCATATCGACATCCACTATTTTTCTATGAAGTCAAAATATTAAAATTCTAACTTCATAATTTCGGAAGTATATTACTCTTAAACATAATGACAATATTTACTTGGAAAAAAATGTCACTTACCTCAAAATGGACCGTGCAATTTTTACTGTGTGCGAAAAATATTCTGGAATTTTTCAGGGTGTCACAGACTTGCAATTGTTTAGCATCTCTGCTGCTGAGCTTTGAAGGCTTCAAAATTTTGGCTTCAATGGAGGTACATATCTGCTGCTAACCTTATTTTTGTTTTGTTTTGACTGTGTTTAATATGTTTTTAATATGTTTTGTTGATAGGATTAGGATATAGTTTGTTTTGAATCTTTTTTATTTATTTATTTATTGATATATGCTTTTAATCTGTTTATGGATAGGAAAACTTTGATTCAGTGTGTTTAATATGTTTTTAGTTTGTTTTGTTGATAGGATATGTGTTTTAAATATTATTTATTTATTTATTGATATATACTTTTAATATGTTTATGGATAGGAAAACTTTGATTAAGTGTGTTTAATATGTTTTTAGTCTATTTTGTTGATATGATATGTCTTTTGAATCTATTGTTTCGATTGATAAATGCTTTTAATCTGTTTATGGATAGGAAAACTTTGATTCAATGTGTTTAATATGTTTTTAGTCTGTTTTGTTGATATGATATGTGTTTAAATATGTTTTTAATATGTTTATGGATAGGAACCTGCTTCTAATGAGGCTCAAATGCCTGGGAATGATGATTCTGTACAATATGTGTCGAGCATTGAGGAGATGGAGTTCTATGAATAAATTGAAACGAGTAGTATTTTCATTTTATTAGTATATTTGAATATGATTATTTTCATTTTTATGTGTCCTAACTGAAATGGTTTGATTTCTTTTATTCTATTTTGTATAATTATTCAAGTGTTATTTAGGTTGCTTTGTTAAGGCTTTTGGAAGAATGGATGCAGCAGCTGTTTTGGAAGGATATTTATTATCTTTATGTTTATTTTTGTCATGGATCGTAATCATATTCACAAGTATAATTTGGATTTCTTGCTTTATTTGTGTGTATTTTTTGTTATGGTTTGTAAGTTGTTTTATTTCCTTGGTTGGTTAATGATTGCATGAATTTGTGATTGATTTAGTTGTTTGTTTAGTTGATGATTGATTGTGTGAATTTATGGATTATACTTGAATTTACATGATTTCAGCATTTGGGCTTGTTAATAATAACTGATTAGGTTTTGGCAATTTGACAAAAAAAAAAGGTTTTGGCAAAAAATAAACATGATTTAGGCTTAAAAAACTAGTATTGGGCTCAAGCCCAAACCGACAAAAAAGCCTGAACCGAACCGGACTCATTCGGGTTGACCCAACTTCAGCTTTCAATTTCAACCCAATCTAAATCGAGAATTGAGAGCTTGCTCGGTTCGGCCCATGGGTCGCCCAAAATTAGACCCGACTCTAACCGTGCCCTGGGCTAGGGGATATATTAAACAAACGGAAAAAAATAGAGAGAGAAGAGGAAAAATAATAAAGAAATAGAGATTGATACTATTTGGTACGGTATGACACCAAATGGAATGGGAAATATGGAACCGGTGTCGTGTGAAACATAAACGGTATGATACGGTATCATACCGTTTACAGTGCAACACCAAACAACACAACACGAGATTGGCATGGTTTGGCCCGATTTCGATTCGATTTTGATTTTCTGGTTTTGATGCCCAGCCCTAGCCGAGCCCATCACCAAACCCAGCAGTCACACAAGCACCCGATCAAGCGCGTACGACATACAGTGTGAAACAACTTTGTTACCAAGATTGAGGACCCAACGGCCAAGATCACGTTCCTTGCTCGGCCAAATCACTTGACAGTCAGAATTTCAAAGTGCTACTCATTCCACCACGCACCGCCATCACGGTTAAAAGTGATCGTGATAGCTGGCACGCCTTCACATCAAACACTTGCACCAAAAAGGACGACTTTGTTGCCAATTAATCTCGGCCTTAGATTAGTTTACTATAAATAATCTACGTAACACGCCGAAAAGATTTTACGGTCAACACAGAGAGGTCCGTTTGGAACCTGTCTTGGTGAGCGTTGATGGTGGAAAACAGTGTCCCAAAAATCTTGGAAGTAATCAAGTGAGCTGATCTCGTTGAAGGTCCAGAGTCACATCCACGGTGGAAATGGAGTGGGTAGGTGGAGGCCTCACCCTTTTTGCCCATGGCCAATTAGGCTATGATACCAGGTTGTCGGCACCAAAATTTGGTGTATTGTATTTGAATTCAACTTTTTAAACTTAAAAACAAAATTTGAGTCCAAACTCAAAAAATCCGTTTTGAAAACCTGAAGTTAAAAATAACTCAAAAACCCAATTTGAATAAAGTGGTAAATGGTGCCACATGAGACAACGGTGGTGAACAAAATCCTTTTACACTTTACAGGTTGTTGAATATTGATTGAGATGGGGAATTGGAATCACATTTAATTGGGAAGAAGAAGAAAATCCTCCTGCCAATTGATCTCATAAATATTCATATACCGAGTACCTATATATCTACAGTGTGAAAATTTCATCTGCAAATTCAACCCTAGCTTAGCATGTTCTACTTGTACAACTTGACCAAAGCTTGGCATGTTCAACCCTAGTTATTCTTTTTCTTCCTTTTCCTTATGAATCTAAATTTTATTTATTTAATTTTGGTTTTATTCTTGAAACTGGAACTGAGGACTACTCAATACTAATTGCTGATGCTTCAACAATGAATGGTTGAGTAAGTGTCCTTGAGAGATATTGTCGGACTGAATCGTTGCGTTATTGAAACTGCAATTAGAATTGACGTATTTCTTTGATGGGTATAGTAGACCATGATCATCTGCGATTGGATGATCATGGCGCTTGAGCCGGTTTTCGGTGCTTGGGATTGCTGGCAAGTTCAAACCATTGAATTGAGGGAGCATTTGAAGCAAATGACTGCTACTGCTTGTGCCGCTGCTGCTGATATTGGAATAGTCATTAATGAACAACGGTTTATGGTCTAAACCAGTAGTCCCGGAACAGGGAAACCTATTTGGAGTTGATGGGAGTCCGGTTCCAGTTGGGTTAGAGTATTGGCCATCCGCCAGAAAACTAGTGAGTAATGAGTAGTCCATGGCGTCTAGTAAGTTGGAGAAGGAAGAAGATTTCTGGGGCTTGAGATCAGTATTAGTGCTCATGTTGTGAGCAAGGCCGGGAAGGGGACTTTTCAGGCTTGGTAACAGAATATCATGGAGAAAATATTTTTCTTCTTCAACTTCTTCTTCATGATCGATTGGCAGCACTGCTGCTGAACTTGAGACATTGGACTTCTTGTAGATTCGACAAAGAACCCAATCATCCAACTGGGAGAAAACAAAAAACAACGAAAGAGTACGTGTTGGTCATATTATATAGCACAATAAAAAATTAAACAGAAAGTGTTTGAAGTTTTTTTTTTTTTAATACAAGCGATAGTCTAAATTACAAGGGGTAGGGTTTTCTCTCACACACATTACTAAGGTGCCATGGGAGTTCGAACCTGAGACCATGTTTGCAAGCCAATGCCCTTTTCCATGGGCTAGACTGTGTGTTTGAAGTATTTGGATGTTTAATCAGTTGGACAATTATGTATTCGAATTCCAATTACAGACTGATCTGCATGCTTAGTCAATTATACAAACACCATCGTGATTCATGATTTATAAATAGGGGAAATAATTTGGACTCTGTATGGAATGCATATGTAATGCAAACAGCTCTAATTAAATGAAGTGAAAGGTATTAATTGCCACAGATAAGTTGCTCACCCTCATGGATAAATCTTTGAGCTTCATGGTTTTGCTGGTGGCGGTGTAGTTGTTTGGATTCTCTGGAAGGCGATATTCATGCATGATCCAGTTGGTCTTGATTCCTTTAGGGGGTCTTCCCTTGTAGAAGACAAGAGCCTTCTTCACACCAACGTTCTTGCGTCCTCCTAATGATGCCACAATCGTCTTATCTGTTCCCGTTGCCTTCCAGTACCCTGACGCGGCTGCCCTGTTTGGCCTCGCGCCATTCGGGTACTTGCGATCTCTAGGACTAAAGAAGTACCATTCTTTCTCACCAAACGCAGCTTTGGCTAATTAACGATATATGAGCATCCATGAAAGAACACACAATTAGCAATTAATGGCTTAAAGATTCATGTTATGCAAAACAAGACCTTATAAACTAATGAACCAATGAGGAAATTAATTAATCACCTGGCAATTCCCATGGATCAAACTTGTAGATATCAACTTCCGCGATGATGGAAACGGGTAAGGGTGTGGAGGCTACCTTCTTTGTAAGGTAGTGAAGGATGAGCTCTTCATCTGTAGGGTGGAACCTAAACCCTGGTGGGAGGCTTGATTCTGGGTTTTTCATCATCAAATAAATATTTATTTCTGCAAGGGATAGCTAAGCTCGATCAAAATATATGATATGCTTTGCACCGGATTTAGAATTAATAAAAGGGGCTGGCTTTGTCTGGTTTAGTCTAGCTAGCCTTGGCTCTATCCTCTATATATATATATGTACGAAAGAGGAAAATGGATGTGGAAATTAAGCCTCTCCAGACTCCAATTGTGACAATACAAAAATTGGAAAATTAAAGAAGAAGAGAATTGAAATTTTTGGGAGAGAAAGAAAGGAAGGGCTTTTATGGTTGTGGTTGTTTTGTCGGCATGCGGAAAAAGAAGAGATTAGGCCAAGGGGTTGGGATGAAGAATAGAATAGCGGATGATGGTGAGGAAAAACAAATCATCTGTTACATTTTCTGAAAGAAATATAATACAAGGCCCACACACACTCCCCTCCGATGTCGTATGTGTGCCAGCTGTAAGGCTTTTTCATGTATGTATCATATACGTATTCTGTGTGTCTGTCCATTTACACTAGAGTTTGATTCCCCTTAGTCAGAATATCGTTCGGTCCACAGAAACGTATGTATGTAATGTATACATGCATGCATGGTCCAATCTCCAATCTCCAAGGGAATGGAACTGTTGGTTTTGTCCTTCCCAAGTTTTGTTTTCACGTAAAGGAAAGAGGGAAGAGGGAAGAGAGATGAGGAAATAATAGATAGATATCAATGGAATGGAATAAAGAAGATGCATGGCGGCTGGACAAAGGTCCAAGGATGAGCTTCATCTCTCATGACATCATCAACCTCTTCTCAGATAGAATCGTGACACGTGTCCTTTCACGTTTGGAGAAGCTAGGCCCACAAGCCCATAATAATCAAGTAGCACAGTTCACAGCAGAAGCAGAAGCTCCTGTGATGCCTGCCTAGTCATCAATCATCTTCATCATGCCGTAATAATGTATCTCACTTTGACTTTATTCTTTTTTTCATTTTTCCAAGTGTTCGTTTGAACTTTGAGGTTACTTTTAAAATGCAGATAGAAATATTCCTATTCTATGCCCTATCTCTTCATGCGTGCGCTTGCCACGAGTACAAGCCTACTGTGTGTTTGTATACAAACTTTGACAGCCTAAGTGTTGAGGGTTTAGTGATTGTCTAACATGGCGTTTCTACCGCCCACATACGTCCAATTACTTTATGTAATGTGGGATGTGAAACGTGGAGGATCATCGTACGCTTGAGAGATGGTGTTAGCTTGAAGGTGATCATTAGATCACATTACTTTTTTGAAAATTTATATTAGATGTTCCACGCATTTCCAATTTGTCATTTTACACCCTTTCTCGAGTCTTCTAATTTGTCATCCTCTCGATGCTTAGCATCTGTTGACATAGTAATGGTACTAAAGAAAGAAGAAAAAAACAATAATAACTCGTGTTGACAAATAATGATAAAAAAGTTACTAATAGTTTTTCTTCAAAATCAATGATAATACATTTGATGGTTTTAAAAAGAAGAGATAATAAATGCGATGTTATGTATGTCAAACTGTATAATTATTAGGACCACTCCACAAGTAGTTTGAATTCAACAAACAACACAAGAAGACAAGACAAGAAAATAATGGATGGAGCATCTGAGCTGATGGGATTGGCTGGAAATCATGCAAATAAGTTGAAAGCAAATTATATTAAAGTTGTGACATACAGACGTGGGTAGGTGGCATTCATAAATCTTGTATGCATACAAGAATAATGCAGGCTTCTTTTTCTTTTTTATTTTTTTATTTTTCTTCTTTCTTCTTTCTTATTATTATTCTTTATGAAACCTGCAAGCAAACAAGATTTAGAAGAGGAAAAAGACATCAAATTTTAAACCAGATTGATTTATGAAATGAACAAAATTAAATTCATGTTTTGTTCATAAACATAATCAGTGCATGTAATTCCTCTTAATTAGAAACTTTTTAGAGGAAACTAGGAATTTCGAGCATGTGGTTGAAACTCAGTCCTAGCTAAATTCTAAAACAAATTAGAAAAGATCTCCTGTATTTCCTTATGAAGCAAATTCAATCATGTAATTTGGAGTTGGGACCACTCACCTGTGTTCTTCAGTGCTTCACAACCAGTCCTAGTATTATTGATATTATAATTATAGTGAGAAATTTCAGATGGTCGAGCAGAGGCAGGCAGGTAGCTAAGTAAGACAGACTTGGGAGTTTGGAGGTATTATTTGGTTAACATTTTCTTTGGTTTAGGTGAACTCACTTGTTGAATCAACGCCAGGTGAACTATCATGCCAGCTAAGCATTCACATTTCCGTATGACTTGTCCATTATTGTTTGTGCACCTTGTTAAAAGTTTGACCATGATTTATGTGTCAAGTCTTAAGCTAAGCAACCGCAACCGCATCCGGTTTCGATTCATTTCGTGAGGATGTTGCGGTCAGTCGCCCGACTCATCTTAAGGGTTGAAGGGTTGATGAATTATAGGCTCCACATTCATCGACGACAACGATTAACAATGGAAACATCTAGTAGTTCATATCAGCCAAGGAAATCCCATTAAAAATAGATTGAAAAACAAAAAGAGCCATGACGAGCACACTCGTAGCCCATACATAATTCATAGATGAACAACAACAATCAATCCATCCTTAATTGGTACCACACGTGGATGAGTACGTGCGGTTTTGTGACTGTTAATTTTGACTTCACTTTCATCAGCTTTAGTGTTACAGTCTTACAGATACCAAACAAGACGGAATAGGAATCTAACCATCACACTAATTTGAAGAGTCTAATCTAGAAAAACAGCCTGGATATTTCATTCATCAAAGGTTACAATCCAAGTGTAGAGCCACGTGTCCCAACCATAGCAAACCAAGTGTGGCCTACCACAGCCCTTTTTTATTTTTTCATAATTGAAATATCATAATAATACTGAGTTATGCAAAATGCAGAGATTTACCAGTTCAAAGCAACAGCCCTAGTTTGTGGACTTACAATACATCTGCAGTACTTTCTTTGTTTTTGTGCTTATATTAAATCCTAGTTTACTTTGAAATAATTATACCTAAGAAGAATCGAATATATACTTATATATATATATATATATATGTATATAATAATTTCCTACTACATTGAAAACTTTTAGCATTCAAATTAAGCACGCCATGATTCCCTATAAGGAAAAGAAAATGCCGACAAGTGCATCCTAGATTTGGGGAGCTCCCTCAATTATGTATGTATGCGTGTATGTATGTATGAAGCCAAACAAAAGGACAAATTGGTGTGGTCATAAGATGATGCAAGGTTTTGGGAGCATCCGCTAAGAAAACGAATGAAACCCGAAAAAGATGATTTTACACTACTCATATTAAACTATTGTCATTCAAAGATGAGCTTTATTTTATTCAACCCACAATGGGCTTCACATTATCTTTGGTTGTATGCACGAGTACTAGTTATAAACACTTAACCTTAGGTCATGCATGATGAAAAATAAAGTACCTGGAATTTTAAATGCTCTTCCCCTGCCTCCATTCCTCTCCTAAATACCGGGTGGCTTGTTCACCTGAAAATCAAATACTCACATGTCAAAAATGCAAGACCGAAACCAACCAACACACCGTAATGTTTTGTAACAATTGACAAAGTAAACCATACTCATGCGCCTTAGACTGAAAACGACAACTTAAATAACCAAGTGACGAGTGTAAAATTACCATGGCTATGGTGGTGATATAAAATATATAAATAAAAAATAGCTCACCAGATAGAAACTTAGACGGAAACAAAACGGGCTAACCTAAAAGTAGTAATGAGAATGAGCAGCCCTCCGTCAGATATCCATATTCCCATTCAAATCCACCAAAGTGATCCCTTTCAATGCCAGGTGATTAATTTTATCACTTAGTTTATAATTATAGTGTAGATTAGGTCAATGATAGGTATTTCCGCAACACCCGGTCTCAGTTCTTACCTTTTACCCCATCATGCATGAAGCAACTTAAACTCCTAGCCTAAACCAAAATGTCATTGGCTGTCACATTGAGTTGGTTAGATAAATTGACTTAGCTAATGGGGTAATGTTTTTTATTTTTCATAAAAACATGTTGGACTGGTCAAAAGCATGGAACAGCATAAAAGAATGAGTACTATAAGTTGATTGCCAGCTACAAAAGTCTTGATTGTGACTCCCAGTAGTTTTCCACGTGCAGTTCACCTAATCTAATGGATAATGCTTATCCAATGTCAAATGCTCATGCACCAATTTTTTCCTTTGAGACAATACAACATGAGCTAGGCCTAACCAGAAACTACGTCAGAAAGCTCGGGGTTAATTTCCGTTTTCCAAGTCACATAGTGAAAACAATAAAGAAAACGAAATGCAAACATATTTCAACAACATAGGAGTTTTTCCATGACCTTCCTAAATATTACAATACTGATGTGCCGGCACTGTCATTAAAAAGGCTTATGCAACATGAAATATCACAACTAAATAAATGCAGTAAGAAGAAGTAATAGAAATGAAAAACATGATATAGCAAAAGAGATCAATTTCTGGTGGGAAAAAACAGTCCACTAACCGTGAATATGAGTAATTGATAAAGGCTGCTCCATAGTCCAAAGTAGCTAACCATGGTGAACACAAGTTTGGTAAAAGTTCAGTTTCAGTAATCCTCTAACAGCACGAAAATCTGCATGTTATACAACTTCACCTCAATCAGGCTATGACAAATATTCATAGCACAGAAGCAAAAAGTTTTATTCCGATCCTTTAACAGGTGAGCAAATACCTGAAGTACTATAGCACCAGTCTGCCAGAGGGTGTCACAAAATCACCTCTGCACCAATTTAATTTGATTGGATGCTGCAGAAAAGAGTGGAAATGAGGGAAGCTTTGAAGAATACTCTAAATATTTCAAGATAAACATACTTTCTTTAATTCATCACTATTTTACATCTATAAAACTAAAAGTTAAGAAAACTCCAATGTTTTGTCATACAATGAGTTTAGAAACAATTGCAAACTGTTATGATAATGAGCCAACATGAAAGATACACCAGAATTAACTTTACTTAAGGACGCTAGCTGCCATAGTTGGTAAAGTCCCTTCAGGTTGTACCATAGACTTGAATCAAATCCCGCCTAGTTGGAGGGGTTTATAGATGGAGAGTACAGTCTCTCCTTGTGTAACCCATAGGCCATTGGGCATCAAGAGGAACAAAAAAGGAAAAGGAATGAACTTGAATCACTTACATTAAAGTAGCGGAAATGTAATCACAAAAACTTAGAATACTAAACACCAGAAATTCTCAAAGACACTTGTCCCATTGACAAACTCACTCAAGTGGGATATCATCAACCTTCTCCTTTGATTTGTGAATGATTTGATAGATTTCTGAATGGAACGATTACAAATGAGGGGATGTGATGCAGGACGCGGAGGACCTAAATTTATTAGTTTCCTAAAGTATTTGTTAGTTCCCTAGATTCTCTAGTTTTCCAAATTCTAGTAGGATTTCTATTTTTCCAGATTTCTAGTTTTAAGTTTCCTATATTATTTGGGTTAGGATTTCTGTTTAAGCAAGAGATTTTTATCCTATTATTTCTAGGTTTAGTTTGCTATAAATACCCCCATGTAGTTCTTTAAAATTCAGATTTGGATGTAGAATAAACCCTCTCTTAAAACTCTCTGATTTCTGTCATTCCTTCTCGGTTCTCTGATTTCGGTCCTTTCTTTCGTCCCTTCGATCTATATTTTCTTCTCCTCGACTTCCTATATTCTTCTCGGTTCTATTGTTTGAGTGTTTAAACTAATACCCAGGGGCTGTACTACATCAGGGTGAGTTCCATTTTATGGTTGCAAACAAATTTCTTTCATGAATGAGCTGAAGACCATTTTCAAGGAAACATCAATGTGAAGTACCAAGATCAACTTCACGCATACGCAAGTGCGTGTGTATTTATACCTATACGCATCTCCCCTACCAACACGTAAAACTACTAGTTAGTAGACTAGAAAGACTGAGAAATCATTCGTATCAGACCATCGAGTGACAGTGACACAGGTCAACTTTGACCAGAGGTCCGCCAGTAACACAATTATAGTTGACTACAATTGGCTAGAGTGGTGTAATCCATCTTAGATTTGAGGACTATTTGGGATCCTCTATAGTCTATAGTTGGGTTAATGGGTCTTTATGGTATGCCTAGGAAGTTTGTATATGAGATCAGGATTCTTACACTCTTTACTTTTTCCCTTTCCTTTGATAAGGATTTAGCCTGACACTCGTCTATCTATGTCTAGGTTATAAGCAACTTCAGGACTACTACTTTGATAAAACTTCATTCCTATACGCAAGCAAAAAGAAGATACCAAATGCCAGTGAGATCAACTACTTTTGCTCATACCTAATTGTCACGCTCAAAATTTGTGAAACTTCGTGAAGTGTTAAATAAGGAAAACATCATTATTAAATTGATATGAAGTACTCCGAACAATTTGACCAGTAGTAAGTTTAGAAGCAACTTCAGGACTTATGTAAATGCATTTCAACAACTACAAAGTAATTTGACAAATTCAAATTCAAAGATCATTTCCTGACTTCATGATCTGTATATATACACTTTCATTATCAAGATCATATTATGCAAGCAATCATATAATAACATCCATAACTTCAATTGATGATCATTAAATAACTGTGATAAAGGAATTGTCTAATACTCATAATAAATCCATAACACTGAAGCCCCAAACCCCAAAAACCTTTAATATCCAAAGATCTCCAACTAGGTCAATATTCCATTTTTCCTCAAAATATACAACAGTAAAAAACGCATGCAAGGGATTTCCAGTCTACTAAGAGTATCCACAAAGACTAGAGATATCCTAACTGCAAGTAATCTCTTCACTTTCTCTCTTCAATTCATACCTGAAGGTTGAAATGCAGGCATTAGCTACTGGTTCGGCAAGTAAACTATGCATGATGGTTTTGATTATTCTTTTTCCAATTACATAAGGCAGATGACTACAACCAATCTCGAAACCATTTCTGTCCAATCAAAATTATACCCATTACAAACCAAAACCTAAGTCAAATCACAAATAACACTATAATAAGAAACATGCTATCTTTTAATAAAAAGAACATTACAACAGGGGACAAGTTGTCCACTGAACAAGCTAGACTACTCAACTATAACCACAAAACAGAGCTAAAACATGACATTATAGGAATGAAAACTATGACACAGCAGTACTCTAATCATAAAATAAAACTTAAAAAGAACTACTCGTAAACTCTGATCACAAATAACACAGTCACATGTAATTTTCCCCTACAGAGATTAATTGTGTTTCAAGTAACATATAATTTTCCCATGTAGAGATTATAATTTCTAGTAAGAATTTCCAATACATAACAAAAATATAATTTCTAGTAATAAAATCTCCATACCATTTTCACATTACTATACATACCTGTATCCTACTTGTCACCAACTGCCAGAAAAATACAACGCAGTAGCACACAGCGGTTGTCACCAATGTATGCTACAGGGCAATTACAACTACAAGGAAGTTGCCACTGTAGGATGCCCCTCAGTCAGTTGTAACAGCACACAAAGCCAACACAAGTGTGTGTATAGTCATACCCACCAGCCATCACCAACAGTATAGACCATATCAGCAAACTAACTGCAGGATGACTCAGTCCTGATAGAGTCACCAATAACGTCAGTTCAAATATAGCAGTGGAGTCGCAATTAGAATTTACGGTTTAGGTGGTGTGTTGGCCTTAACACATATATCACAAATTCTTGAATAAATGATTTTAAACTAAAATAATGTATTTGAATCACCATGAAAGATTTCCAAAAACAGTCAACGAAGTGTTGGCATTTATTGGTGCAAACCAAGATTCAAAAATGAAATCACACTTCCGGTAATATACAATGGAGCAAAATATATAGACAAAAAGAAAATTTTCTACCTGCATCCATGATCCACAAGAGATATTTGTTATTAACTTAGAGATTAAAATGGTACAAGACACCCTTGTGTTAAATCACATAATTTATTGTATTTGTTATTACCATACTAAAATAATGTATTTGAATCGCCATGAAAGATTTCCAAAAACAGTCAACGAAGTGTTGGCATTTATTGGTGCAAACCAAGATTCAAAAATGAAATCACACTTCCCGGTAATATACAATGGAGCAAAATATATAGACAAAAAAGAAAATTTCCTACCTGCATCCATGATCCACAAGAGATATTTGTTATTAACTTAGAGATTAAAATGGTACAAGACACCCTTGTGTTAAATCACATAATTCATACCATATTCTGTTCAAACTTATAATTTGAACCCTGATACACCTCAGCGGAAGTGTTTCTTGTGGTTATGCATGTATATAGATTTTTTATGTTTCAATTTTCTTCTCAATATTTTGCAGTCTCCTGTCGCTCTTCTCCAAGCCATATTCTGTTCAAGGTTATAACTTGAAGTGTATGATATAAAGTTTAATAAAAAAATTATATGTATAAAAAAGAAAGTTAACACAAGATGGGATGAGTTACATTGACAAAATAAAGGATAGCACTCTGTTTAACAGAGGATATAACCCAATTACAGCACAATTTGCATGATGGCAAAACCCATATTGGACTTCACAGCATGTTTGAGTTGACCCACGAGTCTAAAACATTTCAGTTCTTTGTTTGTGACAACAAAAGTATATAGTTGAGTGCACATTGTGACAGAAAATGTTAGGCACCTGTATAGAGTTGATGATAAACTTGATGCCGAAGGTTGCTGACCAGCCATGACCATGTGTACACAGAGGTTTCTTATTTCATTTAAACCTACTGCTCCCAAAAAGAAAACCCCCGCTCCCTTACAACTTTCCTAGTTTCAGGTTGCCGAAGGAAATCTTTTTCCTGATGAGATTTATTGGATATTACGCTAGTTTTCATGTCTGGCTGACTACAGTCCAGTTGATCTCCTTCTTTATCAGTTGTTTGGAATGAGGAAATCTGCTTACCGGACATCCATGACTGAAGCATCTCTTCTGTACTTGGCTCTGGTAAATACTGTTTCTCTTTCATCTCCATATAATATTTGTAGGCTTCCTCCAACTTTCCATTCAAAAAGAGCCCATGAATCAGCACAATATATGAGCTACGATCAGGATTGACTCCATTCTCACTCATTTCACTCCACAGCTTGAACACGTCATCAAGCTGGCGCCATCGACAAAATTTTCGAATCAACATTATGTAGGTATCAGTATTTGGGTGGCAACCTGTGTTTTTCATCTTCTCCAAGAGCTCAAACACTTGCTCTCCAGTCCTCAAAATACGGAAGAAGGCATGGTAAGTCTGAATTGTGGGAAGATGACCTCGCTGCAACATGTCATCAAGGATGTGCCTAGCCTCATCAATTTTCCCGGCCTTGCAGAGAGGTTTGATGAGCGAGTTATAAGTGACAACATTGGGAGCAATACCCTTGTCTTGCATTGTTTTCATGAGATTGATAGCCTCTTTCAGGAGCCTGCGCTTTCCAAGAGCGTAAATGAGTGCATTGTAAACTTTCCTATCCGGCTCAATCTTCATTGCCTTCATCCGATCGAAGAGCTTGAGCACCCTGTTAATGTTAGAGGCTTTTGAATAGCAAGATATGAGACATGAATACGAGACAGCATCGTGCACAACACCTCTCTTGCTCATCTCAGTCCAAACTCTCTCGGCCTCACGGGGACTTACAATGATATTGCACCAACCATTGAGGATAATGTTAAAGCTCTTGGTGTTAAAAGGGAAGACATTTCTGTTGCAGAAGAGCAACTGCTCAGCTTCTTGTACATTTTTGTAGCGGCAAAGGGCGGAGAGAAGGCCATGGAAGTCATCCATCCCAGCCACCAAGTTAAAGCGTTTATAAGCGTAGAAAGTATTGATAGCCTTCCCAACATCATGAACACAAGAATATTTTCTGATTATGATCAAGAGAGTGTGAGGAGTGACAAGTGACAAACCTTTCATTTCATCAATCAAGCCCCAGGCAGTGTCAAACTTTCTCATTTTGCCCATAATGGAGATCATTGAATGATATTCGCGCAACGAATGAGCGTAGCCTGGCTGCTTTCCAGCCCAGAGGAAGAAGGTGAATGCCGATTCCCAATCGTTGCGAACACGTGAAAGAACCTCCGCCACCAGCTCTGATGAGGCTGCTATGCAACATTCATCAAGCTTCCTTGTCATCTCAGACCCCAACGATTTTCGCAGACTTAATATAGTCACAATGCTTTTTACATCTCCAGCAAGACCCTCATCATCCCGATGTGAACCCAAGAGTCTCAAGTCGCCGTCCTCTTCGTCCTGGTCGTCGTCGTCAACGTCGTCATCATCATCATCATGGGCAACAAGTTTGCTATTAGCCTCTGCTGTGGAATTGCCATCATCTGAGCTCTGCAACTTCGAGTGTGGGCTACTAGTAGAAGAAGACCAAAGGAAGACCACCGGAGTAAAATAATGCGTTGGAGCTGAAGATAAAGCTGGGACTTGCTTCAAGGCAAAGGCAGCAGCAATGGACATAACAACAGAGGCATCGCTAGGCGTTGGTTTATGTAGCAAAATCGTATACAGGGATTTTATTCTGGCCATGTTTCGCATCATTTCTACAGAGCACAGCAATGCTTATCAACTGTTTGTAAAAATAACCAAACCAAACCTTTAATATTAATACAGGGATATGATGTGATGTGAATGTGAATGTGATGTACCTTTTTTCAGCCGGCCTTCAATTGCGCAGACGCAGACGCAAGCAATCCTAAATTTTCACCCCTTATTATATCTCAAATTCTGAATGATTTCGCCTTCATACAATATCAATGAGCGACGAGTCTCTGTGTGGCAGTGGCAGTGGGAAGGACTTTTAACTTAAGATTATGTGCATCACCCTAAACTACTACTAGACTAGCACTTGTGCAAATGCAAACTTCCTGTTCTACTGAAAATTCTGCTATGGCCCTAGATCAAACCCACTACCATCTCCTAACCCAAAGGCCCAAGTACCAGAAAGAAAATGACACTCGCTCCCACCATTTCAAGCCCAAATATCATCCTCGAGTCGACTAAGCTCGGGCAAGGATTAGTTTGGTT
Organism: Prunus padus; assembly: GCA_024362665.1. Taxonomy (NCBI): domain Eukaryota; kingdom Viridiplantae; phylum Streptophyta; class Magnoliopsida; order Rosales; family Rosaceae; genus Prunus; species Prunus padus. Next base: position 31,793,549 of record JANFAM010000008.1, read on the forward strand.
CACGAGAAAGTTCAACCCGTTAATTTTAAGGGTCATGCTAGGGAGATCATTTTTGGAGACTAATTTATGTACCAAATCTCTAATAAAAGTGGAGCCTACCAATACAATGGATCCCACATTTATTAGAGAGATGTACACAAGTTGGTCTCTAAAGATAGTCTCTATTTTCCTAATTTTAATCATATCAAATTTATACCAAATCTCTATTGATAACAGATACTTTGGGCACAGATTAGTTCGAGTCGGTATACTTAACTTTCAGTTTGATTTGGTTCGGTTCATACGGATATTTTACACTATGTTGGTTTCATGAGAGTGTTTTTCCCTTTAACAAATTTTTTTCATTTAAATATTATGATTTTTCAACTCACAGGACAGAAGAAGTGATGGTTACAATTTAGAATATGGAAGTGAGAATATTAGCATTGGGCTGTTTTATAATCTGAAAGGGAAATGAAGCTATTTCAGCAATCAGCACAGCGTCACATTAAACAGTTGCGACATTTCACTCTTCTTCACTAGACGTGTTTCCCAGCTCGCGTTATTGCAATCCAAGCACTTTGAATTCAAAATTGCACTCTAAGCAGAAAGAAAACCAGAGGAAACAAACTGAATGGTTATGGTAGAAATAAATTTGGAAGAACAATTGTATCCGTCTCTTACTAGGCTAGGACACACAGCCACACACATGAACGAATGAAATGGTGATTCCATTTTGCTTACTCAGCCGGCAAAACTAATACAACTAATTGAATCAAATTGTTATCTCAAGAATTGTAAGTCTCAACTAATTACAAATGAAGACAAATTAAACTATATTCTCTCATTATTCCCAAAATATAGACCAAATCCAATTCCCAATTCAACCCAATATAAGTTTATGAGGTCGGCTTCTGAGCATTACCAATCGTAGAGCTCAAAGACCGTCGGTCGCCAAAAAGTCAAAGGCCACTGAATTTCTTTCCAATAGGTGATTTAGCTGATAACGGGACCTGAAATTATAATGAGGACACAGCCTCTATGGCACTGCCTAGTGGCCATGCTGCTTCAACCAAGGCGTTATTATACTTGACCTTCTTCACCAACGTAATCTCTTGCCAAGGATCTAGACCTGTTTAAGATAAAGATGCAACCAGTTTCGACATATTAGAATTCAGATCTAATTTTATCTTAGATGAAATGTCATTGTCAACTTGCTTAACTAGCTAAATTATAATTGAATAAAACCTACCAAATCCATCTACAAGCAATGTAAATTGGTAAACAAGATCCATGCACAAGAATGGCAGATTGTCCTCTTCAACATGTGGATAAGTGGATTTAGCATCCTCAAGTTTAGTTTCGCAAGCACGCTTAGCTGCCTCCTCAAAGTTCCCAGGGCGAACTTTGGCAACAGGTTCGTTTGGGTTAACAAAGCCAGCCTGCATATATAATATGTGGTCAGCAGAACAATGTAGTGTAAGATGAATCCTAAACTTTTCATGCACATTATACAAAAACATATAAAAATCAAGAATGATGAAATACCTCAGCAGCTCTGTCAAAGAAAAATGAAGCTACAAAAAGGTTCCGTTGTCCATCCCCTCCTCCACCGTTCCATACCCCGCCAAAGGTGCACTTCATGTGTGTACATGTTGCTTCATTTACTTTGAGTGCCTTCATAGCTACCCTCCTGCACCCCTCAACACTTGAACCAGATGAGGAAGCCGATGCTTTATAAATTTGTCCTCCATACTTGTAAGAACCTGAACATACCAAAATTTCCCAACAAACAGCCTATTACGCACTAATCCTAAACCAGAATGTAAAAAGTTCAATGCCCTGTACTTCACATAGAGCTGCCCACCCACATGTTATGATTTCTGACTCATTTAAAATATAAAATACTGTCAACGGAGTTAAAGACCTATAAATTATGACAGTTTTGATATTCTAGAGAACGTATCTGCGGCAGCGAAGAAGTAACAAAGTATAAAAGATGATTCAGCTAGAGTGATGACGAACAAGAATTTGGGATATATTTATAAGGGGAAAAAAACTGTCCGCATGGATATGGAGCAAATCAACATACCATCATATCCAGCTAAGATGCAGGGGTTGCCAGAATCGTCAGAACCCTTTAAAATCTCAGCTCGAGCTGCTAGTAACCCGTAATGCAAGTAACTGCATAAAAAACAAAATTAAAACACAATTAACCTAGTCACACATTCCTATAAGAGTTATGTCATTTGAAATGATGTCAAGGAAATAAATGAATGCAAAACAAAACAATAAAACAGAAAAATAAATTCTGATATCATTAAGCAGGAAGAAAGAGAAAAACCTGTGAACATAGAGGTTATATTTTGTTCCTTTAAGAGTCATTTCTCTTACATACGAATCCTCTCCATCTGATAACCTCGGTGCCTTTGCGGCATCTGCCTCTGAGATGGCATAAGCCATTTGAACAGATCCACCCCCAAGATCGACTACACCAACAGTATCTGAATACTTCTTCCCAACATTTCCTAGTAGATAGTTTATTGTCACCTGAAGACAACAAGCAAGCAAGTTAAGAGAATGTAAAACCATGACTGTTTTTTTTCTCCATCTTCTTCGGTTATGGATAAGTATGCACGTCTAAGTATGGCTATTATTCCCCAAATCTTGGGTGTTATTCTCTCCATCTTTACTTATGTATGATTCCCACATAACAATTTCAAAAGTTGGTTTTTCAAAAAAATTTGGATTGTTTAATATACTCCATTGTTTGCCATAAAATAAACACCATTGTTTCCTCTTTAGGAATTGCATTCAGACTTCTGAATCTTTATCAATTTTTTTATTCTGTGAAAAAAGATATTCTACAGATACCCGGAGAGCAGAGTTCAGAAGGCAAAAGCAATTAAGGGAAGGTATATAAGTGAAATAAATGGGTGCATAAATTGAAAGAAAAAAAAATCAAAAAAAAAAAAATCTGTAGCATACCCACTGGAAGGAACCCTCTTCAGTTCCATCAATAACAGTAACGGAATCGGGTTTGGAGCTGAGACTGCTTCTTTCTTTGAGCAGATCCCGAACCTTTGGAGAGAAAACAAAACACATATGTCAATTGAGTTTCAAAAATGGAAATGCAAACGAATGGCAGAAAATTTAACCAGATTCCGGGGAAACAGAAAAAGGAAAGGAAGAGAAAGCACAAAATGGAGATGCATACAGCTTGGAGAATGCGGTCAGAAGCATCGCCCTCCAACGCCCTCAAGCCTGCAGTAGCCCCAACGCGGACGGGAGTGAAGGAGCGCAGGTCTTTGGGGACAGCGCTTTCGGCCTTGTCCAGAAGCCCGGTGAGGGACTCGGCAGCAGAGCGAGGGTCCTTGGCATAAGCGCTCAAGCCAGGCTTGACCTGAATGAAGAGTTCGAGATCCTTGCCGATGGGGAGGAGCTGGAGGTTGTGGTCGAAGCAGAAGACGTGGACGCGGCTGCCGGAGCTGCCGGCGTCGAAGATCACAGCATAAGAGGTCTTGGGAGGCAGCTTGCGGTGGTTGCGGTTAGTGGTGATGGTGGTAGAAAGCTTGCCGCCTCCGTCGCCGCCGCCGGGCATGACGTAGAGGACCATGGTGAGCAGGAGGAGAGGGACAGAGATGACGAGGAGGACGCTCCTGTATCTGTACATTTTTTCGGAGAAGGAGTCGTATTGGGGATTGCCCATTCCGATTCCTCTGCCGCCGGGACGCTTGAGCATCTTGTTGTCGGAGTAGTCGGAGAGGGGGTCGTGCTGGGAATGGGGATGATCGGACGGTGGAGAATTGGTCTGGATCAGAGTCTGAGCCTCGAGCAGTTCAGCCGACGAAGGCGATCTGTATCGGATCTGACCGTTGAGATTGAGGGGCTGCTGCTTCCCTTCCTGTGCCGGCTCCAGATTGGAGTATTAGTCCTGGGATCAAATAATCCCAACTCTCTCACTCTGCCACTCGAGTTTTGACTGCTCTGCCTGGGATCTAAATCTCTCAGCTCCGTCTATCTCCTATCCTCTGTGTACCAAAGGAATTGATAAGCAAAGGAGTTTCAGCCAGCCCCCAACCTACAATGCCTTTTGCCTTTTGCCTTTTGCTTCCCAGAATCTCTATATATATATATAGAGGCCACTGCAGTGCGAGTCTGCAGAGTGGAAGAGACGAGAGCAATGGTTGTTGGGTTGGGTTGGGATGTTTGCGGACTTGGGATGAATGAACCAAACATTACGCCTCACCCTCCTCCGCCTACAATTTTACGACAAAAAAAAAAAAATTGAAATATTGCATTACCATAAACAAATAATTAATCTTCAGAAAAACTCTGTGTAAAGTAAAAGCACAAAAATAAAACGAATTTCTTAATAAAAGTATACACATTTCTTATATTTCCCGTAAAGTTCGTTTTTACGTATTTCGTAATTCGTATGGGGCCAGTCCTAGACATAGATTACACTTTAAAACAGAGCTGATTTTCTCACTCTCCTTTTCACCACTTACACTTATTTTTGCTTTTGAGTGTTACCAAACTATTTATTGAATTACTAATTTACTCTGTAGACAAAGAAATTTTGGCGAATTAAATCCTGCTAAATAAGAAAATAATTAAGATTTGGTGGATTAAATTGCATGCCTCATAATTCACCTACGTGGAGTACAACTCATCAAAATTGGATTAGTTGTCAAAAGTGACACGTGTCGACATCCGGCTAAGTGTATCAAACGGTTCAAATTTGAGACAAAATTAAAGGGAAGAATCTTCTGTGATTGACTTTGATTTAAATCAAATATTAATTAAGTCAATCAATTTGGTTAAATTGCCAAATTATCGAAAATGGTTTTAAATCAAATCAAAATCCCACAAATCAATGTCCTAAAAAGGCAAGCCATTTAAATCAATAATCCTACTGGAGCCTATAAATAGAAGGCCTCAAGACAAAGGAAGGGAGACTTAGACACACAAAGCACTAAGAAGAATCAGAAAACTCTCTACATTCTTCACCCTATTTTGGAAGAGCTATCAAGCACAACAAATAGGTGCCGGCTCTTCCACCCTAGAAACATCCAATCACCAAACAAGCCTTATGCTACCCGTTTAGGGGTGGGCATCAAAACCGGAATACCGAAATCGTCCCGAAACTGTGCCAAACCGTGCTAATCTCGTGCCATCTCGTTTGGTGTTGAAGTGTAAACGAGATGATACCGTGTCATCCTGTTACTATTTGACACGACACCGGTTTCACATTTCTGATCCCGTTTGGTGTCATACCGTATCGAACAATGTTTTGAAGTTTTAATTCCCATTTTCAGTTTCCTTCTCCCCCATTCGACGCGATCTTCTTCTTCCTCCTTCTATTCTTTCTTTTCTTTCTTCTCCTATTTCTTTCTCATTTCTCGATTCAGAGGCTCGATCGAATCGATCGATCTTCTTCTTCTCCTCCTTTCTATCTCTCTATTTGGGAACTCTCTCTTCTTCTCCTCTCTCTCTCTCCTGTCTATGTCTCTGTACGGCATACGCTCCATAATTCCCAAATCCTCCATGACAGGACTCGACCCGAATTCCACCCCGGAACTCGTGTCGGACATTGCTGATGTACCGACATCAACCCATGTCGGGCCCACATACTAAACAGAAACCCTTGTCCCTAAACAAATGAAAAAGGGACCGAGACTTCTACCGAAAATCGGGCAGAGTCTCCCTAGAAAAACGTATAATCCCAAAAGTTCAACCTGATAGAATACAACATAAATGTATACACCAACTGCCAGCATGCATACAAAATACATCATAGGCCTCGGGCCTTCAAATTTAACCCTACAGGCGATATAGAGCATATATAAGAGTATTCGAATGTAAAGCGGCAGAATATAAAATTAAAGATAAGGGACTCGAAGTCCTACAATCAAGTCGAAGCTCGAGAAGAGGAGCGCTCGGCGGGACCGTAAGGAAGCAACGACTATGCCCTGGTGGGGAGCAAAACAGAAAGAGTGTGAGTGGACAAAAACAAAGTTTTAGTAGTTCAAATCAACGTACTAACTGTTGGCTGCGCAAAAATTCTACGGCCTGATGGTCCAAGCTGAGAAGGTTTGCGCCAACACAGGTCGTCCTTCTTGGTTTTGAATGCGTGCGCGAGTGTGCCAGCACGGTCTACCGTGCATTCGAGGATGTTCTGTGCGGTGAGCGATTGGGTTCGGTGCGCGTATTTGGATATGACTTCACTTCAAACGATTGTGGCTGAGATAGGAACGGATCTCGACCGTCAGATTCACGGCCCGAGCTACAAGGCCGTTGGTGATGGTGTCGATGGTGGAAATAGTTAGTGGATTTGGGTGGTGCTCCAATGCTTCGCCAGATGGCAAAGGTTGTATGATATATGAAATGAAAGGAAGAGTAACAAAGGATGATGCTCCGGCGCCTTGAAAACTCAAAGGTCGTATAATATATTGATGAATGGATTTGCTTACAATTTGCCACTACTCTTAGGAAAGCACATAAATGTATTTGAAAATTACAGTGCGATTGAAAGTAAATGACAGGAAAGATAATTTGCTCCGTGGGAGGCTTGTTTTTGGTGTTTGAACCCTTTTAATGTTTGTTGAGGGTATGCTATTTATAAGACGGATTCTGAAGAAGAAGAAGGCGGACCCACAGTCCTGCCAAATGTGGCTTGATTAGAAGGAGTGGGTGGCTTGAATATCAGGAAGCATGGTGGTGTGACCGCCGTGATGTCCAGTCCTCCGCCACGAGAGGTGATCCAAATCGTTCCCTTTTGGGAGAAGCATTTAATTCCCTGATATGGTAGTTAGAGAGCAATTAATTCCCCTGGTGGTTGGTAACTTTGCTGCGATTTAAGGGATCCGACCTTACTCTCCACGTGTCTTAAACCATTGCCTATTTAATGAGCCGTGGGGCCTACCCTTAGCGCGTAGTGCGCTGATATTTTTCCTCTAACCCTAGTCGTGGGTAAGGAGTGGATTCGGCTGTGGGTCGCACCGAGGTTCAAGCGGCGGTCGCAATTTATTCAACTTTCCACAAGGGTTGTGACTCAGGACTTGACACTAACGCTCAAAGGATTGGCCGTGAGTACCAGTTCCTTCATCCAGAAAGTCTTCGGCCAAATGAAGCTGCTTATACGATCGGTCTCTTGGGTAGAAAGTTTTAGACGTAAACATTGCCCCCCATTTCCGGATTCTTTGGCCTTACACTTCGTTCCAACAGCACCATTTAAGGCCGAATGAATCGTAGGGAATGGTCGTTCTGTTTTTCGAGAAATGAAGCGAAAAGGGCAGTGGGTAATAAATGCCTGATTGTGGCGTCTGGTCATTATTGCCTGGATTCGGGTGAGCCGTCGTTTCGTCTTGTCAAATGAAACGATGGCCTCTAGGGGCCTGACACGTCAACGCGTGCTCAAGTGCCCTGTCAGGCTATTGTGTCGCTCGAGGAAGTTGCGTCCGTTCATTTCGAATTTAGGCGCGAATATAAATACCTGACTTGCTTCGTTCTCCTCTACGCTTACCAAATTTTCAGACGCCAAAACTCTGACAAAATTTCCTTTCGAACCTCCCAACCTTCAAACTTGCTACTCAGATCTCCAAACCTCGTTCTTACTCGAATATCCCTGTTTGCAACCGACTTTCCAGCTGTCTCCTCCTCTTTCCGTCCAAAACTCAGATCCTTTGTCGATTTCTGGGTTTACATTGTTGGTGTTCTTCGCGTTCTTCACTTATCTTCAAACTTCTCCTACCTAGACGTAGCTTTTAATCGACTTAAATGGCAGCAAACACCTCCTCCTCTGTTGACACTCGGTCGCAAGCATTTCAAACTAGGTTTGAAGATATCTGCCGACAGATTCAAGGCTCGGTCGAGGGCCAGATCGTTGCTCCTTGGTTTGAAGATGGAGTTGCGTCGGAGTTCCATCTCCTCGGCCCTCATCTAGAGGGCGGAATGCCAGAGAGGCTGGCGGCGCATCTGTAGTCCGAGATGGTGGATCTCTCTGCTTTTGACTAGGGGGACTACCAAGATTGGAATGCCACTCGGCCTCAACAACAATGGCCGAGCTCGACCCTAGATTAGGAGAAATGGCTGCCAAGGATGGAACACTTTTTTGGCCAGCAGTGGAAGATTCAAGGGATCTACCACCTGATCAAGCTCTTTGAGAGGCCGGTTGTCATGGATCGGTCACTCCTTCCCGCAGCTCTCAGTTTCTAGTCTTCAACTACCAACACCATGAACCTGCGGTTCGGTATGATGACACCGACCGTACTGGACATGGCCACTCTCTTCGGCCTATCCCCGATCGGCGTGGAAGTAAACGCCCAAATTTCGGCCCCAGAGGCCGTAGGAAATTTCAAAGCTGCCTGGCCAACGGTTGCCAAACTAGCTGGAGGGAAGGCGAAGAATATGCTTAACTACTCCAGCTTCTACAACAACTTTGGCGTGGAGGATAACGTCGAAGATACCTCCTTCGCCCCTCTGGGCGAGGTTGAGCACACAGCATTCTTGCTGTATTGGCTGTGCAAGTTCGTCTTCTGCAGCCAAGCGAACAAGATCACTTTAGAGTTCGCCCACTTTGCTGACTACCTAGCCCAGGGGGAAAAACTAGCGCTCGGCCCCTTCCTCCTCGGTCACATATACTGAACGCTTCACGACATCGTTACCGACGGGATGAAGCCTAAGCATGGCGGCCCGCTCTGGGCTTTTCAATTTTGGCTCCAAGCTTATTTCCTCGAGTTGAGGGGGGTCGTGACAATTTCTGATACTGAGCCGTTGGCAAATGCATTTTCTCAGTGTCCCATCAAGCACAACACCACGGCCTTCTGCTTCAAGTTTTTCTACAATATGACCGAAAGGTTTGGGTCGCAACTCCGCGTATGTCTCACTCGGCCTTTCCCCCTTTACCTGGCGTACGATCTCTCCATCATTCCCGACTGTCAAACTGAGAACGACCTTAAGGAATTATGGGGGTCGATCTTGGTTTCAAGGGATCTTCACTGTGGTCTTTCGAAGGCCGAGGCCGAGATCTATTTGCCCAATTTGGTGGCAAGGCAATTCGGTCTGATCCAAACGGTCCCCCTCCTTCCGCTTATCACTTAATCGCTGTCATCCTGGAGGGCCGATGTCGGTCGTAACCAGGGCATGGCTGGGATTGGCTTTCAACTTCAGAAAGAGATGACCTTCTTAACTCTCGTCCCTTGGATGCAGCGCAATGCAACAGACGAGGACTATCGGGCCTGGTATGAAGACTTCATCTCGGCCAAATTCGCTTGACCGGTTGACGAGGCCGTGAGGGGGGCTTTGAAGAATGCAGACTGGGATCCTCTCCCTCCAAAGTCAAGTAGGGGAAATAAGGCACTGGCAGTAGCAACGGCCCCAATATCCCCGCCTTTAGCGATCGAGCCGCGCCGCGTAATAGTCCCACGACCTACTACTCAGGCCGTTTCCAAGCCAAGGACTAGAATCACAACCTCGGTCCCAAGGACCGCCTCGTCCCCCTCACCGGCCCGATCGAGTTCTACCGAAGGTACCTGCTTGGGTCTTTCCCCTTTCTTCTTTCGAAGTATTTTGGTTTGACCGTATCTAATAATTTATTTTGACCGCAGCTCATGGTCAGAAAAGAACGAGGGATGAAGCCGCCGTTGCCCCTGAAGAGGTGGTGGCGGTCGTAGAGACCGCGAACATTGAGGAAGTGGCCTCGGAGGTGCATGCCGAAGAGGAGGCGGCCGAAGAAGTGCGGGAGCCGCCGAGGAAAAGGTTGCTCCTTGTCCTGTCAGAGGACGAAGGTGAGGAAGAGGTACTTCCCCTCATGGTAAGTAAATATCATATCGTTTCCTTTCCTTGCGCTTTTGGTTCGTATGTTTTAGTTACTAAGTATTTGAGATTATGGGCCCCTTAGGACGAAGCGCCAAGGGACGAGGAAGTAGCAGGCAACGTGACTACGGTTGTGGCTACCACACCGGCCGTCACCCGTCGTCCTGGTGGGATCATTATCCGTTCGGTAAGTATTCAACTAGAGCCGTGGTTGATCGGGCCTTCGTAACTGGATAGACTCTTAATTTTATTTCTTTTCTTCAGCCTCCCAACCGCCTCTCGCCTTATCTCCACAGTCACTCCGCCTGCGGCCTGCACGCTATCAAGCCCAACGCCGATCCCTTCGGTCACGGTGTCCTTGCCCCAGGTACCATCGTTTCAGGAGTCCACGGTTGTGACCGAGGCGGGGGCCGCGCTGATGTCAGTCGAGGATTTAGGCTCACAACCCGACGTTGAGGTACCCCTTTCTTTCTTTGGTCCATTAACCTTATATTCTTTTCGGTAACGATCTGACTTTTCTTTTATTTGGCAGCCGAACTCCTCGGAAGACTTTGACGCGCTTTTTGCCAGCTTATACGAGGAGGGAGGAAGCTCGGCCCCGTAGATCTGCTGGACGACGACTCCAAGGTCGTTATTGAGCAACTAAGGGACTTCCTCCACTTGGGGTTAATCACATGGCCAACGCTGAGGCTTATGATGAATTCAGGGTTTGCCTGGACATGGCCATGGCTCTTGGGCTATTGGATTCGGCCAAGCTGGATGAGCTGCACACTCGGTTGGCCGAAGGCGAAGAGATGATCAAACGGTATGCTGAGGCCGGGCTACGAATGACCGAGGGGTGCACCCTAGACGAAGAGTTGTCCGAAATAAAAACACAAACCTAACTTGTGATGGCCGCCTTAAGGAAAATAACTCTCTCGTGCAAAGGGAGAATGATGAACTCGCCCAGGTCGAGGCTCGGATCGCCGAGCTCCAAGCTCAGGGTGCCATCATCCTTGAACGGCGAGACTAGGCGGCCACGGCGGAGCGGAGCTGAAGTCCTCGGTGAGGCAACTACTAACAACGGCAGCCGAGAAGAAGAAGTCACTGGCCTAGAGAAAGCTGATTCGGGCGAGGTGGTTGGCGGACATGGACAGTGGGGACATTGCCTGGAGGAAGATCACCTGTCTGATATGGGGGATGTTTAGTGAAGGAATCTGAGCTGCCCCTGTTTATTATTTATTTATTTATTTTTATTTATTTTTATTTATTTTTATTTGTTGTGTGTGTACATTCGGCCTTTAGACAGGCCGTTCTTTTGTAAAAACTTAAATTTGATGATTTTAATACAAGTGGATATTTTTGTCCTAGCCGAATAACTAAATGCATGTTTCCTTAATTTTACCGTATCCGCTCTCGCCTTCCTGTTTTAAATGCGTCACATCCTTGCCTCGGCCGCTTGCCATACTGATGGGACATACTTTTTCAAGTACTGGATGTTGATTGGCAATTTGTGTTGCTCTCCATCCTGGTCCTTTAACTGAAATGCCCCCAGGCCGAGAACCTAGTTGATGACAAACGGTCCTTCCCAAGTGGGCGAAAACTTGCCAAACCGTGGATCTTTAGTTCCAATGGGGAGCACGTCTTTCCATACTAGGTCGCCTTCGGCGACGCTCTTTTGCTTGATTCTTTTGTTATATGCCCTTGCTGCAATTTTCTTCTGAGCTTGCATCAAATTGTATGCGTCTAACCTCCTTTGCTCCAAATCTTCTAATGCTCACGCCTGACACGATCTGGGCCAGCTCATTGGCTTCATGGTTGCCGGCCAGCGACACATGAATAAATGAAATTCTAGAGAATTCGTTGGCCGCGTTGAGGGCCGTCACATAGTACATAGTCAACTCTCACTTGTGCATTGATATTCCCCAGTCAGCTGGTTGATCACCAATTGAGAGTCGCCATCTCAATATTTCGAGACCGATGATAAGTGCTTCGTATTCAGCCTGGTTGTTGGTGCATTTAAAATCAAGCTGAAAAGCAAACTGCCACCTTTGCCCCTGAGGAGACTCAATCACGACCCCGGCTCCTGATGTTGCCTCGGTGCTTGAGCAGTCAAAATACATAGTCCAATAGTTCTTCTCCATGTGGATTACATCAATTTCAACTTCAGTTTCCTCACCTTGTCCCAGGGTTGGGTGATGGGCCAAGAAATTGGCCAAGGCTTGACCTTGGACCGATTTCTGGGCCATGTATTGAAATGTGAATTCAGATAGGGCCATTGTCCACTTCCCAATTCGGCCACGGATGATTGGCTGGGTAAGCATGTATTTGATAAGATCTGTCTTAGAAATTATCTGGACAACCGAAGGCAGCATATAGTGGCGTAACTTGGTGGCCGCGAAATAGAGTGCCAGGCACAGCTTCTCTATTGATGAATAGTTTAACTCTGCTATATTGAGGGTTCGGCTAAGATAATGCACGGCCTGCTTGCGCTCTGACTCGTTATTTTGAGCAAGTAAGCAACCGATCGAATCCTCCGAGGCCGAAATGTAAAGCCTCAAGGGTTTTCTTTTTGGAGGCATGAGAATCGGCGGCTGGGACAAATACCGCTTAATTTCATCGAAAGCCGCCTGATGTTCGGCATTCCAAACAAAATGCCCCGCGTCTCGTAGTCTGAGTAAGGGGGACAATGGCCGAATCTTTCCGGCCAGGTTGGATATGAACCGCCTCAAAAAATTGACCTTCTCCTTCTTGTTTCTTGGAGGAGGCGCGACCATGATGGCCTTTGCCTTATTTTTGTCAACTTCGATGCCTCGTTGATGGACCAGGAATCCCAAGAAATTTCCTGCCGTGACACCGAAAGCACATTTTTTGGGATTCATTTTCAAGTTGTGAGTTCGCATTCGCTCAAACGCCTGGCGAAGATGTCCTATATGATCGGCCCGAGAAGGGGTTTTAACGACCACATTGTCAATGTAAACTTTGACCGTTCGGCCGATCAAATCGTGGAAGATGAGGTTCATGGCCCATTGGTACGTTGCACCGGCATTTTTCAGGCCGAAAGGCATCACTACCCACTCGTAGGTCCCGATAGGCCCTGGGCACCTAAACGCAGTTTTGTGAACATCATTCTCAGCGATGAAAATTTGATTGTACCCAGCATGACCGTCCATGAATGACAAGAGCTCATGTTTTGCGGCCCCCATCGACTAAAAGGTCAGCCATAGGCATGGGATACTCGTATTTAGGTGTTGCAAGATTCAAATTTCTGTAATCGGTACAAACCCTCAAAGTCCCAGCCTTCTTTAAGATTGGGACGATGTTAGCCAACCACTCTACGTACCGAGCCGTAAGAATAAAGCCAGCCTTAAGCAGCCGCTCAATCTCCTCCTTGACTTTCAATTGTACTACAGCCGAGAATCGCCTCGGGGGCTGCTGGAAAGGTTTGAATCCTTCCTTGATTTTTAACTCATACTCGACCAAACTTCTTGGCAAACCGGGCATTTCATCATATTCCCAAGCAAAACAGTCTTTATATTTATGAAGCAGGCCAATAATCTTGGCCTTTAATTCTGGATTCAAAAGTTCGCTTACACAAAGAGGTCGTGGTTCGCCTCGGTTCCTACATTTATTTCCAACAACGGGTCCTGGACCTCAGGGTGACCATCTTCGATTTCGGCCGGTGCAGGCTCTAGGTCGCCGATAGTCGGGACGTCGCCGTCGTCTGACTCGTGCAAAAACTCGATCAAATTGATCGGCGAACCTGGCTGCAGAGACTCGCGGCCCAATGCTCTAGCAATCGTTCCAGCAAGTCGGCCACAGCCACCGCCCCTTCTTCTCTTGTGGCTTTGTTCGACATTAATAGAGGTTGGTAAGGTCGATCAGTACTTCGCACGCCGAATCCTGTCGGACATTCTCGGCACCTAACTCCAGAACTTTCCTAGTTGAAGTCTTGGTTGGTCGGCCACTAGCATCATAGCCGGTCAAAACAACCCAGCCCACATCGTCGTCATAGATCCGTGCCTACACGGCGTTTGCTTAGAATGGCTTCTCATCAGCCGGGTGTAGTGATACCTTTTGGCCGTCCCAGAAAAACAACAACTAGAAAAGTGAGGACGGTATGCATCTGGATTGATGAATCTAGTCACGGCCAAGTAACATATTATAGTCCACGCCGACTCAACCACATAGAAGGCCGTGACCCTCGTTTGATCGGCCATGGTTATTTTTAACGGCAACACTCCAATGGTTTTGGTCATGTTGCCGACAAAACTGCTCATGACTACATCACTAGGGATGAGATCCTCCTTGGATTTAGCAAGCCTCTTCATCAAGGCATCGGGGAGGATATTAACCGTGGCGCCACAGTCAATGAAAACTTTGGACACAGGCACTCCCTCCACATGAGCCAAAATATACAATGGTTTCAGGTGTCTATATTTATTCGGCTCATCCCTAGGTATAACCTCGTTGAAAGCCACGGCTAGTAACTCCTCCTTCGTGTTCGGCCTCCTTTCGGGCCGTTCTTCGAGCACGTCGTTGTCTTGGCTGTTGCTTTGACCATCTGGAGCTAAAAACTTGGCCGGTAATACTAAGACCATGTTGATGTTTACTTCATCTGGTTCGGCCGTTTTCCTCCTCCAATTTTCCCTCTTGGCCGTATAATCTTCCTCGGCCACAACAGTTTCTTCGGTCGGGTGGAAAGTTTCCTCAAATTCTTCATCCAACAAACCCATCGTGGGTTCTTCCTCAGTGTCATTCTCGGGCAATGGACCACCAAGAGCGCCCATCGCAGGTCCTATGGAATCATTATCCCCGGCCGTGGATGCCCCAATTGCAGAGGCATTTAGAGTTTCAGGCTTCTCCCCAAGGACCTGCTTGGCTCTAATCAGAGTGTCTCTGGCAGCAAGGTATTCGTCCCAACGATTGACTCGGATCCTCTCCTTGGATGTCAGGCCGAATATTTCATCAACCGGAGTAACAGCGAAATACCGTCGGAGGTATCCTAAATCATCCTTGATGAAAGGGGCCTTTGCCTCTAATCCCTCTAAGTCGGGTCAGTAGGCCATCATTCCCTTTGCTTTCGCCTCACGGTTTGCCTGGTACACGGTTTTCGTTGTCGAGTCAGAATTCTTGGTAATAAGAAGTCCTTCTGCCTTGGCGTTCTTGAGAGCAAGCTCCATAATTTCTCAGTTTTCAGGCATCATACCGTACAAATGAATACCTTGCTGCGATAAACATCTGTGATGGCCTCATCGGGCTTCGCCGGGGCCACAGTATTCGGCTTACCTGAAACAACTGCCTTTTTGAGGGAATCTCCATCTTGCCAAGGGGGCCAGACTCTTGGGCCTTTGGTACTAGTAGTCTTGCCTAGGGAAGTGTCGGCCGGAGTAAATGGCCGTACATCCACGACCATTTCCTTCTTTTGGCATTTAGAACCTTCAGCCTATACTGAACGCACCCTAGCTCGCCGAGCTTGCCTATGTAACCTCCTTAGCTGGTCTTCGTTAGCGGCTCGGTTCTACCCGGTCGAGCCCAGTACCAACGGTCATCTTGCATCACCGGAGGCTTGAAGGTCTTGGGTTGTCTTTGAGCAGCCGGCTCTTCTTGTCTCAATAAGATGTGGGGAGCCTGTGCCCCAATTGATCGAAGACGGTACCCATTCCGGGTTGGTGACCATGCCAGCTAAAGGAGCGGCCCATGGTCCGCTGATCTGGCTCTGCCGTCTTCCTCTTGTTCTCTTTCGGCCCCGGTGGCTGATCTCATTTCTGCATTGACAACAAATCGCCGGTCCTGGCTTGGACAACTTCCCCTTCTCACCCTCTGGCCTTGGCGCCCCTTCTAATCCTCACGCCTCGGCCTTAGTGGGCCGAGGGACTCTCCTGTACTCTGTTCGAAAATGAGCATTGACCATGTTGATCCCAAGCGAAGGGAAAGGCTCGGTATCAACTTTCATTGCAAGCTTCTCCGGGAATTGGAGCTTTTTCTCGTCTATCAATTTTTGTATGACGTCACGCAAAACAATACAGTTGTTGGTGCCGTGGGACCAAGAAATATGGTATTTGCAAAACGTCTTTCCCTTGAGCTCTTCGGCCTTTCGGGATTTTGTGGCCGAATGATAATTTGACCTTCTTCTCGGCTAGTAATAAATCAAAGATCGCCTTGGCTCGGGCTAAGTCAAAAGTATAAGCTTTCGGTTCTCGGGCCGAGAACTTGCTATCCGGGATCTTCGTTTTGCTGTTGTCATCCTTGATAAGCTCCTTGCATACAAACGGCTTGTCAACACTTTGTGGCTGTAACTGACGACCATGTTCTTGTAGTACGTCCCCTTTGTGGCTGTTTTCTTCTGCATTTCTTCCTTCAAGAGGGACGCGTACCTATCAACCTTGTTGGTTAGGTCATGCATGTCATGGAACTCGATCCCTTGAAATTTCTTTCAGTATTCGAACTCCAAACCTTCCTCTGCCATCTTGACGAACTCCCTTTCTGGCAGGTTAGTCCGGCACCAATTTCTGCACGTCTTAAAGCGCTGTAGGTAGTCGCGAGGCATCTCATCTGACCTCTAACTCATCCTTGCCAGCTCGTCCACCGTTATCTCCCTGTTGGTTTGATAAAAAAACTCATGGAATACCTTCTCCATGTCGACCCAATCCTTCACCGAAGGACCTGGCACGAAGACTTTGTCTCGGCCAGGTTTACTCGAACGGTCGAAGAGGCCGTGAGGGGGTCCTTGGCCAACGCAGATTGGGATCCCCTCCCCAAAGACGAGTAGGGGAAAGAGGACCCGTGCCTGGTCTCTGCCCCGGTTCTCGCCCGGCTGGTCGAGAGGCTTCGTACTCCTGCGGCGAGGTCAACTCAAGCCGCCACTTGGCCAGTCGTCCAGCCGCGGCTATGAATCCCGTGGCAACACTAAGGGCAACAGTCGTGGCTCCAGTTCCGAGGACGCAGGCCGCGGCACGGCCAACTAGTACTGAGGGTATTTACTAACATGGTCCTTTACTTCTAGCAACACGTTTTGTTTGTTTCCTAACTTATCTTATCACATCCCAAGGTCGGAAAATGGCAAGAATTGAGGCTGCCTCGGCCACTGAAGAGGAGGCCGTAGTGGAGATTGCCGTCGAGCCTCAGGTTGAGGTGAGCAATGAAGAGGTGGCCTCAGAAGATGCCGTCGAGGAGGCACCGGCTGAAGAGGTCGCGGCTGAGGAAGAAACAGCTGAGCCCGAGGCGCGGCCGCAGCCATGGATGAGGTTACACATTGCCGTGTCCTCGTCCGAAGATGAGGGCAACGCCAAGGCCGTTCCTCTAGAGGTAATTACTTGTTTATTCCCTACTTCCTTGAATTACTTCAAAATTTTCTTTTAACCCTTGGCTTTCTCAGGATGAGGTCATTTCCAGCGTTGCTGCCGAGGCTGCGACTTCTCCAATCGTGGCCGAGACTTCTCATGCTGCAGAGGCTTTGGCCGAGGAAGCCCCAGCCGAGACCCTTGTGGCCGTAACCGCTCCGCCGGCGACTTCTCCTATCTCATTGGCTGTCCCTTTACTTCCAGCGGCATCGTGATTCGCTCGGTAAGTACTTAGCTTGAGTTGCGAGAGGCTAGACCCTAGTTGTAGCTTTCTAACTCTGTTACTTTTTCCAGCCCCCCAGATTATCCTCGGCTGAATCCGCACTAGCCCCGCCGTCCATAGCCTCAGATCTCTCGAGCATGCCGGTAACTCCTTCGGTCACGGTCTCGTGCCCCAAGTGCCATTAACTCAGGATTCTACAATCGTGGCCGAGGCCGTGACTGCTCTGGTGCGGGTTAAAGATTCGGCCGCCGCTCCTGACACCGAGGTAGACCCGTTTAGTTATCCGCCTTCCGTTTGACTTTTTTCTTTCAAAATTCTAACTGTTTTGCTTTCTGTCAGTCTAACTCCTCGGATGATCACGGCACGCTCTTCGCCAGCCTGTACGAGGAAGGAGGCAGCTCCTCGACCGCTCCGTTGGACGCCCATTCTCGCGCCGTCATTGATAAACTCAGACATTTCCACCATATGGGGGTAAACGACATGGTTGACGCCGAGACCATTTGCGAGTTTAGGGCGAGCTTGGACGCAGCCATGGCCCTCGGTCTTCTCGGACTCAGCTCAGTTGGACGAGTTGCAAGTGCGCCTGGAAGAAGGCAAGGAGATGATCCAGCACTATGCTGAGGCAGGGCAGAGGATGGTCGAGGGTTGCTCCTTGGACGCAGAGCTAGCAGAGATCAAGGAACAAACTCAGCCGGCCATGGCGGCTCTAAAAGAGAATGACCTCGCTCGCTAAAAAGAAATCGAGGCGCTAGCCGAGGTAGATGCTCAGCTTGCCGAACTCCAAGCTCGCCGCGTGCTTATTGTTGAGAGGCTTGATCGTGCAACCGCGGTGGGCTCGGAGTTGAAATCCTCGACCAAGCAACTGCTAAAGGCGGCGGCGGAGAAGAAGAAGGCCCTGGCCGAGCGGAAATTGATACGGG
Source organism: Prunus padus (assembly GCA_024362665.1). NCBI lineage: Eukaryota > Viridiplantae > Streptophyta > Magnoliopsida > Rosales > Rosaceae > Prunus > Prunus padus. The sequence continues at coordinate 31,811,812 of JANFAM010000008.1, forward strand.
CTCGGTGGCTAGCCGACATGGATAGCGGGGACATTACCTGGAGAAAGATCACTTGTCTGATCTTGGGAATGTTTAGAGAGGGTATCTGATTGTAATTTTGTAGGCCGACCTTTGTACATTGAAACCAATTTTTTAATATAATTTCCAACTGTTATCTTTGCATCCTTTTTCATTTTTTTGAATAACTGAGTGCATGCCTTTTTTATTTACCCAGTCATCTCTAATTCGTCCATACTATCTCCACTCGTCATTCGTTTCTCTCGGCTGTCTCCCATACTGATGGGACCCATTTCTTCAAATACTGGCCGTTAATTGGCAACTCATGCCTTTCTCCATCTATATCTTTTAATTGGAATGCTCCTTGGCCAAGAATTTGGCTGATAACAAACGATCCCTCCCAATTTGGTGAAAACTTACCGAACCGTGGATCCTTGGTCCCAATGGGCAGTACGGCTCGCCACACTAAATCTCCTTTGGCAAAAACCTTAGGCTTAACCTTTTTGTCGTATGCTCGAGCCGCAGTCTGTTTTTGTTCTTGCATCAGGCTATATGCATCCATCCTTTTTTGCTCCACTTCTTCCAACTCTTGCACCATAGCTTGCGTGTACTCTTTCTTTCTCGGTCCATGCTGCTCGGTAATACGAAGAGACCGAACCTTCAACTCCATAGGCAGAATCGCATCATGGCCATAGGTTAAAGCGAAGGAGAAGTACCAGTAGCCGAGCGCTTTGAAATCCGATATGCCCAAAGAGTTTCGAGCAACAAATCATGCCATGCTCTAGGCTTTTCATTAACCATCTTCTCTAGAATATTTTTGATTGCCTTGTTGCTCGCCTCGGCCTGGCCATTAGACTGGGGATAATAAGGAGTCGATTGAATCAGCTTGATCCCCATCCTTTCAGTATACTCTCGGGTTTCGGCTGAAGCAAAAACTGGGCTGTTTTCCGCCATGATAGTCTCTGGGATGCCAAATCTGTGAACAATGTGTCTCTAAAAGAACTTAACCACCTCGACGCTAGAGATTGACCGATATGACTCCGCTTCTACCCACTTGGTAAAGTAATCGGTCGCCACGAGTATCCACGCATGTTGATTGGACGCGGTCAAGTAAATTTTCCCAATAATGTCCACGTCCCACCCCCTAAACGGCCATGCCTTGTAATGGGATGTAGAGCCTTGGTTGGTACCCTCTGTATAGGACCGTGAATTTGGCACTTAACACACCCTCTAGCGTACTCAATGCAATCCTTCAAAATAGTCAGCCAATAGTAGCCATGCCTCCTGACCAGCCACCTCATCTTTATCCCAGATTGGTGAGCCCCACAAATTCCCTCGTGTGCCTCCCCCATAACTGTCTTTGCATCTTTGGTACCGAGACAAAGTAATAGTAGGCCGTCAGAACCTTTTCGGTACAACTCATTCTGATAAATCAGGTACCATCGTGCCCGAAAGTGAATAGCCTTCTCGTGGTTGCCAGAGGATTCACGAAGGTATCAGGCTATAGAGTACCGCCAGTCTTCCTCGGCGATTTCGATTTGTTCGGCCAGTTCGGCAAATAACATTTGTGTGGGCATTCCTCGTTTGGCCAAGGCCGATAAGGTGCGCCTTTCGATCTTTATTACGCGGTCAAGATTTCCATCAGGGATGTTTATGCCAGATGCAATTTGGGCCATCTCATTGGCTTCGTGGTTCTCCGCACGCGGCACAAGGGCCGTCACGTAATACATAGTCAATTTTCACTCGTACATTGGTACTCCCCGGTCAATTGGTTGATTACTAACTGCGAATCGCCATACACCAAAACCCGGGTAGCCTTCATCTCTTTCAATATCTCAAGGCCGATGATAAGTGCTTCATACTAGGCCTGGTTGTTGGTGCATTTGAAAATCGAGTTGAAAAGCGAACTGCCACCTTTGGCCCTGGGGCGACTCAATGACTACCCCGGCTCCGGACACGGCCTCGGTGCTTGAACCATCAAAGTACATAGTCCAGTAATTTTTCTCCATCTGGACCATGTCAATCTCGACCTTGGTCTCTTCTTGTGCCTCCTAGCCCGTTTGATGAGCCAAGAAGTCGGCCAAAGGTTGTCCCTTGACCGACTTCTGCACCACATACTGAAATGTGAACTCAAACAATGCCATGGTCCATTTCCCAATCCGCCACGAATGATCGGCCTGGTGAGCATATATTTGATGAGGTCGGTTTTGGATATGATTTGGACGACCGAGGGGAGCATATAGCGGCTCAACTTGGTGGCTGCAAAATAAAGAGCTAGGCACAGCTTCTCTATCGATGAGTAATTAAGCTCGGCTGCATTGAGGGCTCGGCTAAGATAGTGCACCGCTTGTTCTCGCCCCGAATCATTATTTTGTGCCAGCAAGCACCCGATAAATACTTCCGAGGTCGAAATGTAGAGCCTCAAAGGCCTCCCTCGCTTTGACGGCATGAGGACCGGTGGTTGGGATAAGTATTGTTTGATCTCATCGAAGGCCGTCTAATGCTCGGCCGTCCAAATGAACCCATCCACCTCTTTTAATTTGAGTAAGGGAGACAACGGCCGAATTTTACCCGCCAAGTTAGATACGAAATGCCTCAGGAAATTGACCTTGCCGAGGAAGGACTGGAGCTCTTTCTTGGTTTGTGGGGGCGGCGCAGCCATAATAGCTTTTGCCTTGTTCTTGTCTATCTCTATTCCTCGCTGATGAACTGAGAAACTGAGAAAATTCCCAGCTGTGACGCCGAATGCGCACTTCTTCGGGTTCATCTTCAGGCCGTGAGCTCGCATCCACTCGAAAGCCTGACGGAGATGTTCTACGTGGTTGGCTTTAGACGTGGACTTAACAACCATGTCGTCGATGTATACCTCCACTGTTCGGCCGATTAGGTCGTGGAAGATGAGATTCATAGCTCGTTGATATGTAGCTCCGGCATTTTTCAGGCCGAACGGCATGACTACCCACTCGTAGGTTCCGATAGCTCCAGGGCACCTAAACGCCGTTTTGTGGACGTCAGTCTCGGCAATGAAGATCTGATTATATCCAGCATGACCGTCCATAAATGACAAAAGTTCATGTTTTGCGGCCCCATCCACCAAAAGATCAGCCATTGGCATGGGGTATTCATCCTTAGGAGTTGCAAGGTTTAAATTTCTATAATCTGTGCAAACCCTTAGCGCCCTAGTTTTCTTTAAAACCAGCACAATGTTAGCTAACCATTCAACATACCGGGCCATACAAATAAAGCCGGCCTTCAAAAGGCGTTTGATTTCTTCTTTTACTTTCAATTCTACCTCGGCCGAAAATCGCCTTGGTGGCTGTTGAAAAGGTTTGAACCCCTCTTTAATTTTTAATTCATGTTCGACTAAACTCCTCGGTAAACCAGGCATCTCATGATAGTCCCAAGCAAAACAATCCTTATATTCACAGAGCAAGCCGATAATCTCGGCCTTCAACTCCGGGTTTAAAAGTTCGCTTACAAAAAGAGGCCGTGGTTCGGCCGTAGTGCCAACATTTATTTTTGCCAACAGGCCCTGGACCTCAGGGTGATCGTCTTTCATTTCGGCCGGCGCAGGGTCTAGTTCATCGATAGTCAAAACCCCGCAGTTGTCTTATTCATGTAAGAATTCGATCAAGTTGATCGGCGAGTTCGGCCGCCAAGATTCTTCGGCCCAATGCTCCAATAACAGTTCCAGTAAGTTGGTGACGGCCGCTGCCCCCTCTTCTTTCGTTGCTTTGTCCGACATTAATACAGGTAGGTGAGGTCGATCAATACTTCCCGCGCCGAGTCCTGCTGGACATTGTCGGCACCCAACTTTAGGATCTTCGTGGCCGAAACCTTGGTTGGTCGGCCACTTGCGTCATGGCCGGTAAGGACAACCCATCCGATATCGTCGTTGTAGATTCTCGCATGTACGGCGTTGGCTTCAAACGACTTCTCGTCGGCCTGGTGTATGGACACCTTCCGGCCGTCCCAAAAGAAAAGTAGCTGGAAGAGAGAAGACGGTATACACCCGGATTAGTGGATCCAGTCACGGCCTAGTAAGATATTGTAGTCCACGTTGGATTCCACTACATAGAAGGCCGCGACTTCTGTTTGATCGGCCACCGTTACCTTCAACGGTAACACCCCAATTATTTTGGACTTGTCGCCAACAAACTACTCATGACTACGTCACTAGGGATGAGATCCTCCCTTGATTTACCTAGCTTCTTCATCAGCGTATGGGGGAGGATATTGACCGTGGCGCCGCAATCGACAAAAACCTTCGACACAGGTATCCCTTCTACATGAGCGGAGATGTATAGTGGCTTCAAGTGCCGATATCTGTTCGGCTCATCCCTTGGCATGACTTCGTTGAAGGCTATGGCCAGCAGTTCTTCCTTTGATTTTGGATTGGATGCAGGTTGTTATGCAAGCACGTCATTCTCAAGGTGATTATCCTGGTCTTCCGGGGCTAAGAATTCGGCAGGCAAAACCAGAACCATGTTGATGTTTACTCCCATCAATTCTTCCTGCCTCTCTTTAGCCATCGTTTCGGCCATGTCAGCTCCTTCGCTCCCGAACCTATTCCTTTCATGGCCGTCGGACTCAATCTTTGATAGCTCCTTAGTCGAGATAATTTCGGCGTCTAGAGTACCTAATTGTTCATATTCGTCTCTAAAGAGTTGCTTAGGCTTTATCAAAGAGTCTCTCACCGTGAGGTATTCATTTAACCTGCCAATCCGAGCTTTTTCCTCGGCTATTTGGTCGAACATGACATCGGCTGGGGTTACAGAGAAATAATGTCGCAAGTAAACCATATCACCTTTGGAGAAGGGAGCTTTAGCCTCCAATTACTTCATATCATGCTGATAATGTGGTAACCCCTTTGCTCTTGTTGCGCGGTTTGCCTGGTACAAAGCTTTTATGGCCGGATAGGAACTCCGGGTGATGAAAAGTCCTTCTGCCTTAGCATTTTCAAGTGCCAATTCCACAATCTCTCGATTTTCGGGGATCATGCCGTACAAGTAGATGGTCGAGTGCTCCTTGTGAAACTCCTAAAGGAACGATAGGCCGTTTGGTGAAAATGGAGCATCTTTGCCGCGATAAACGTCGATTACAACCTCTTCGGCTCTTTCCTCGGTCACGACTTTCAACTCTTCTGGACCAACCGTAACTCTGATCGGCTCCTCATTGTCTGACCGAGAACATTCACTTTTCGGCCCATGTCTTCTAGCACCTACTCTCACAAGACTGGTTAGGGCTAGAGGCTGATGGTTCAACTCCCCTCCATGACAACGTCCCAATTGTTTGTTCCTGGCTAACCGAACCCTTGCCTGTTGAGCTTGCCGTTGCATTCTTCTTAGCTAAGTTTTTGTCAACGACTCAACTCTTCCCCCAGGTCGAGCCTGATACCATCAGTCATCTTGTACCGCCGGCAGTTTGAACGTTCTGGGGTACCTTGGGGCTACCCTCTCCTCACGGCTGATTACATCACGAGGGGCCCTTGCCCCCAAGCGATCAAAGACAGTACCGCGGTGAGAGTCTTCGGTCGTGTCCCCTTGTCAGATTCGGCCTTAAAGTTAACATTAACCATGTTTATCATGGGTGGAGGAAAAGGCTCGGTGTCAACTTTCATAGCAGGCTTTTCCGAAAATTGGAGTTTCTTTTCATCTATCAGTTTTGTATGACATCGCACAAAACAACGTAATTGTTGGTCCCATGCGACCAAGAACTGTGATACTTGCAGAATGTCTTTCCTTTGAGTTCCTCGGCTTTAGGAATCTTGTGACCGAATGACAACTTAACCTTCTTTTCGGCCAACAGCAAGTCGAATATTCCTTCAGCCCGGGTTAGGTCGAAGGTGTATGATTTCGGCTCTCGGGTAACGAACTTTCCATCTGGGATCTTTGTTTTGCTGTTATCAGCCTTGATGAGCTCTTTGCACACAAATGGCTTGTCTATATTGACCTCAGCCGAGCTGACTTCCATCTCGGTATCATTGGCTACATCACGGCCTTGAGTCTCGACGTAACTAACGGTCGAATTTTTGTAGTACGTCCCTTTCGTGGCCGTCTTCCTTTGCAATTCCTGTTTCAAAAGGGACGCGTACAGATCCACCTTGTTGGTCAGGTCGTGCATGTCACGAAACTCGATCCCTTGGAATTTTTTTCGGTACTCAAACTCTAAACCTTCTTCGGCCATCTTGACAAACTCCCTCTTGGGCAGGTTGGTTCGGCACCAATTCCTACACGTTTTGAAGCACTGCAGGTAGTCACAAAGCAACTCACCCAGTGTTTGGCTCATTCTTGCCAGTTCGGCAATCGTTATCTCCCTGTTGGTTTGGTAAAAGTGTTCATGGAACACTCTTTCCATGTCGGCCCAGTCCCTTACCGAATTCGGTAGTAGATTAATGAACCAAGAAAATGTGGCGCCAGTTAAAGAATGGATGAACAACTTGAGCTTTTGAGCATTAGAATCGGCCTCCCCACACTGGGCCGTAAAATGGCATATATGTTCGATCGAAGAGGTATGGTCGTCCCTAGAGAACAGCGTAAATTCTGGCAACCGATAATTGCGAGGAAGGGGAATTCGATCGATTTTCGGTGGATAAGGCTTCATGTACCTTGGGGCCTCGAGCCGTTGTTGAGCCAATCCATCTTCGATCATGCGGCGCACGTCCTCGACTTGAAGTTGTCGAGGTAGAGGCTCGACCCTGGCCGGGAAAACCTAGTGGACTTGCTGTTCCTCCTGTTGGGCGGCTCGAGTTATTGGCTCGGTTTGGGCCACCTGGCCGAACTGCAATTGGTAAGTATTACGAGAAGGCCCTGTGTGTAGCGTGGCCGTCTGGTTCAGCCCATACTGGGTTTGTGATATGTTTTCTCGGCCTGAATCGGACTGTGTGTATGAGCTGAGGAATTGAGGAGAGCCCAAGTACGGTTGTGTGACCATCACCTGAGCCGGACCAAATTGTTGCAAAGGTAGGTGAGTCGTAGCGCCCTACTCTTGCCATGTGGCCGCCTGGAGCTGGCCGTGCGATGCTTCTGCCAAACGAGCCGAAATCACATTTGACCATTCCTGCTGAGGTTGCCCCCAGCTGTGTGTCGAAGGGTACGGATCATAACTCCTTAGGGGCACGCGGCAGGCATGCCAACACTGCTACCCTCACCGTGGGGCTCAATCCTCTCGAACTGCTGTCTGCCTTGGTTAACGCTTGAGGGCGCAGCCGATGACAGGATGGGCAGTTTGTCTTGAAAAAGGGACTGTAGCTTGGATGCAATTTTGTCCATTGCGGCCATGAAAGACATTTCTATCCTATAGGCCTGCTTCGCCATCAGCTCTTCTATCGGTACGGCCGTTTTGGGGAATTCGGCCGGAGATATTGGAGCTTCCCTGTTCACGAAAAATCGACCGAGCTGCCCCCAGCGTTCCTCCTGGGACTGGAGATTGCTCCTGCATGAGAACGGCTGAATGGGTCGACTTTGTAGGAATGGAGACCGAGGTAGCAACATTCTCCTCGGTCCCTACGACCTGGATCAATGGGGTTGAACCGGGGACTTTAGAAGACATCTCGGCTATCTTGTTTTTGTGCTTTGCTTGTGATCTCGTTTCCACCATGAAGTTGTCAAAGAAAATAATGGTGTCCCACTGGGTGTGCCAAAGATGTTGACCGCGCAAATCTCAGGGCCTGCTGAGCCGGGCCGAGGGGATCTGCGTCAACACGGGTCGTCCTTTTTTGGTTTTGGATGTAATTGCACGGGCGTGCCAACACGGTCTACCGTGCATTCGAGGTTGATTTGGATGGGCGAGTGGATCTGATGTGCCTGTTTGAGTCCGACTTTGCTCAAAGCGATTGTGGCCGAGAGAGGAACTGATCTCAACCGTCAGGTTCACGGCCTGAGCTACAAGGTCGTTGATGGTGGTGTCGACGGTGGAAATGATGGGTGGACTTGGGTGGTGCTCCAGCGCTCCGCCAGATGGCAAAGGCTTTATGATATATGGGGTGAGCGAAAGAGTAACAAAGGGTGGTGCTCCGGCGCCTTGAAAGATCAAGGGTCGTATGATATATTGATGAACGGAAGTTTCTTACAATCTACCACTACTCCTAGGAAAGCAAGTAAACGTATTGAAAGTGTGTTACAAGAATGTAAATGACATAAAAAGATAAATTTGCTCCCTAGGAGGCTTGTGTGGTGTTTTAACCCTTTGAATGTATTCTGAGCCTAGTATTTATAGGAAGAGCCATCTGATGGAGGTGGACCCAACACCCTCGTGAAATGCGACTGACTCAGCAATAATGGGTGGGTGGAGGCCGAGAAGCATGGTGGTGTGACTACCGTGAAGTTCAGTTTCCCTTCAGTTTCCCTTCTTGTCCACGTGGTGCCTTGCGATTGGAGCGACAATATACTTGCTCCCACAATCAAGTACATGCCATGAGTCTCCCAGTTGTTATCACAAGCTCAACTTCATGTTTTTCGCTATTCTTTCTTTGAAACCCTTAAACACCATGTGTTGGTGGTACCATGACCAGCCAAACAACTAGAGGCAATGTCAAGAGTCTCCCACATCGACATATTGCAAGAAGTGAGCGCTCTCCCTAGTCTATAAAGAGAGACCACCCTCCACTTTGAAAGAGTGTTTGATCTCTTCTTCCCCCTCTATTTGGGACCAACCCCTTGTACAATGTAATTACAACTACTTATTATAATGAAAACATCTCTCTCTACGAACGTATCTCATTCTTACACATGTGTCTGTTTATTTCTTTTGTCTATCTAATGTGTTGAAGACACCAAGATGCCAAAGGCACTTGCCCACCTAACGCACACACAAACATGCCAAAGGCATACACACATATCACATATCCTAATGTCCAATATTGGACATCAACACCATGACTAAAGCCTCAAACTTCAGCAAAGTATCCACTAGTGTAGTGGCTTGGAATACTTGCTCCCCCAGGCAAAGTCTTGGGTTCGAGTCCTAGCATCTGTGTTGTGTGTGAGTTTAGTATATTATCGCTCATCTCAATAGAAAAGGTGCTAAAAAAAAAAAAAATCCTCAAACTTCAAACTCACTTTAGAGAGCCATTCCCCTAAACACAATCATATATAAGAACCACATCCATTGCAACAAGCTCTCACTTTTCTCCTGTGAAATCTTTGAATCACCATGCCTCAACTTAAAGCATCAAAGTCGCTTAAAGAAAATATGAGATGCCGTAAACTATAGCTCAAGCTCTGCCTTCCATCACCATAGCCAAACCTCATTCACCATCAAGATCACTTAGAAACTATGTAGTCTTCAACTCAAGCACAACCAATGCGAATGGAAATACAAGTACTCTCATTTGCTAAACTTGTGGATCTTTAGCTTCGACACTACAAGCTCCCATTCCAAGCCTCATTTTTGTGAATTAAGGTTTGTGTTCAGCATCAACCCATCATCTTCAACCATTTCCGGAGGCATCGGAAGCACTCCAAGAGGTCATCAAAACACAAAGCAAGTCAGCTGATTATATTGTAATTTGGAAATACTGCTGAATGCCACCTGTAGCCAAATTTAATCTACAAATACCACCTTTAGCCAAATATTTTGCAAATATAATCTATAAATACATACTTATTGCCCACTTAACACTTTTTCTCTCTCATCTCTCTCTTCGCTCTCTCTCTCAGCTCTATCTCGTAGTTCTCTCTTCCTCTCCCAACGCTCTCTCTCCATCGTCACTCCGCTACCACCACCACTCTCTCTCTGCTAGCTAACTACGTCTCTTCTCACGAAGAAGAAGATCAAGAACAACCTACAAAACTCGCAGCTTTGCCCTCGAAACCCAGTTCTTCCTCTTCCTCTCTATTTTCTTCTCTACCCAAATCCAAACCCCAACTTCATCTCTCGTCGAATCCCTTCAGCAACCTAAACAAACCCAAACAAAACCATATTTTCTGAATATGACAGCATGTCTTGGCATTAGGTGGCCATTGTTTGAGCATTTTTGGTCCAATTTTGGGGGGTTTTGAAGTCAGGGTCTACATGCCCTCTTCAAGAACAGCTTCTCCAGAAAATGAATTGTTGGGAATATGTAAGTTTTGATGTTAAATTGAATTTGATTATTGAAATTGGAATTGTGATTGATTTCGTCCGTATTTTGTGTAGAAAGTGAAGTATTGGGATTGATTTTGTTTGTCTGAAACAACAAATGTGTTTGTTCTTTGTCGATTGATTCTTGCATTTGGTATTGGGATTTTCTATGAACTTGTTATGATTATATCATAGTGAGGTAGCATTGTTGATTTGTAATTGCACTTGTATTATGGTTTTATTGCGCTTGTATTGTAGTGGTATTGCTGTTATATTGTTTTTTTTGGTGTTATATTGATATGTTTCTGTAATTTAATAGGAATATATGTTGATATCATTTTTCTTTATCTGCTTGTGATTTGTGTAGAGTTGAGATTATTCTTGGCTAAAGTATTATTTACAATCTCTCTCTCTCTCTCTCTCTCTCTCTCTCTCTCTCTCTCTACTCGTCGTATTTTTCTCAACATTTATGTGTTAATTTAATGCCTGGTATTGTTTTGGAACCATAATCATTGTCAATCTCATTGTTTCTTTAAAAGATTGCTGTGAAATTGTTACTCCATTTTCTTCTTTCCTTTGTTTTAAGATATTTTTGTTTGGAGAAAAAGAACTCTATTTTTGGAATCTAAAAGACTAGGTATCTATGTTGTGTCTTGGGACTAATTGAATGTGCTTTTTGATATTGAAAGGAAATTGACATCTTTGGTTGAAAAAATGAAGGTGTTACTGCTGAAGTAATTTCTACTTGATTTCAATTTTCCTATAAAACTTGTTGACTGGTGCTCAACAAGTTAGGTTTTTGTAGCTTGAGTTGGCATTATAATTTAGGTTCGCTTTTTGCATGTGTGTTTTAATGGATTGGATCTTCTACCTGTATGTTTGTCATATCTCAATCATGTTTCTGAGATGAGTTGTGCAGTAGTGTTGGTTGAAATTAATATGTAATTTATTCATATTGAAAGCATATTGTTTCCCGATGGTGAGTACTTGACCAAATTATAATTTGCTGTAGTTTTATCTTGACAATTTAAGTTTGTTTCTCTTTTTCTTTTCAAATTGCACAAGGAAAAGAAAAGCCACACCCAACTCGTTTCCCTGTCAAGAACAAATTTGAGGTTAATAGTTACACAATGTGTTTTAGCTGGTTTGTGCATGCACTGATGTGCAAGTCATACACTGGAGTTATAAACCATTTTGTGCATAATGTAATGTGTAGACAAGGAGTTCTTTGAGATGCCTTCTGAAGACAAAAGCAAAGCTTCTATTATGAAAATGCTAAGCAAACTTGCAGCAAACTGTACACATCATTGATTATGCTTGTTATTATTAGGCCCCAAGAATTAGTAAGGACATCTAATTCTTGTGGAGCCGTATGTTTCTAATATTTGTATAATGTACTTACTGTTTTTGAGGTCATTATTATAATGATATTAAATTTTCATACATGGCCATTATTGTTTATGTACTATTCATTATATGTAGCAACTAAATATTGTAATAGTTCAACAATTAGAACATTATATAATCTGGGAAAGAGAGTACAAAGTAAGGTACTTGCTTATTGTCATTTTATTGCTTTCGCATTAGTTGTCTATTGCCACTTTATTGCTTGTTTATTGGTTTCATATTGCTTTTGTATTGCTTGTCTATTGTCACTTTATAATCTACATGACATTATAATGGAGTGGAAGCAACTATGGATGTCGTCAAAATTAACCATTCTTACATTGTTGTCTTGTATGTTTCAAAACTATCGTATGCGTGACTGCCGTCCCTTGCTCAAGATCCCAAAGTTTTCAAATAAATTGAACTAAAATTTCATTTAATAATATCAAAATAATTACATGGTCTCCTATACAATAATATTCAATACATGTTTTTTGTTTCACGTAATCTTAAAAAATGACCAAGTATCTCAAGAATTAACAACTTGAAAACAATAATCTCCTATTTAATTGTTGAATTTATATGAAGCATCATCCTTTTTACTCTTGCAGCTACTCAAGCCAAACCAACCAAAACAAATCCAATAATCTGAAATGAAACCAAGCAGGCCTCCAACTTAAATTCACAACTTGCAAACATAAGCAAAATTGAACCATGCTTAAATTTACAACTAGAACATAAAACCTCCAATGTAAATTCTTTTAGTTTACAAATATAATCTCCATATCGAAGTGAAATTAATAATGAAAAATTATTAAGAGGGAAGAGAGTTCACCATTATTAAGAGTGAAGTTAACTCTCTACCACAAAGCAATAAAATGGCAATAGAATGACAATAAACAAGCAATAAAATGAAAATAAACAAGCAATAAAAAACAAATTTGAATTTCAAAGGCCCAAATAATTTCCACTTCTCAAACAACTTAAGAAGATGACTATTGCATGCTACTAAGTACAAGCTAACTGCAAGCAATGAGTTCACCTAAAGCTCATAGAATTGCTATAAGAAGAATACACAAGAACCAATGAAACAAAGCATCATGTCATAAGGCTCCACAAGAAGAATACATAATGTTTTAGATGTCCTTACAAATTACTAATTCTTGGGGCCTAATAATAACAAGCATAAGCCAAACTTATTTGCTAGTTCTCCTCAAAAGTCATGATCCAAAATCCACTAGCTAACTAGTCTCTCCAATATACCAACATATTTCATTCATTTATAAAATATAAGATACTTGATAAAACAAACCAAAAAACATGAAGCTCTCGAAGGCAAATATTTCATTCATTGATAGAATCTAAGATATTTAATGAGTCTACTTCCATACAAAGTCATCAATTATTTTCATCAAATGCAAAATGGCATGTCAACCATTGTGCTATGACCCCACAAATTTGCTAATTTGAAGCACAATGACATCTTTCTAGCTATACACTCTAGCTATGTTCAACTATATGTCTATTATGTATAAGCTTTTCATAATTTCTTATCATTTAAAAACTTTTGCTGGTATTGAACTCAAGACACCAATGAAAACATTTTGAGGCAGTTTGAATACATACAATAGAGCAAGCTATCACAATTGCAGAATACCTCTTACCCAAGATGTGTGACATAGATACACTGTTGGCATACAAGAGTTTTCAAATTTTAGACTCAGCCAAAGTTCAAGTGCAAAAGTAGTAAACTGATGACATACATAAAGTTTAGATCTTGCAGATCAGAAAACACTCACCAAGAGTACCTAGTCTTTTAGATTCCAAAAACAAAGTTCTTTTTCTCCAAACAGAAATATCTTAAAACAAAGGAAAGAAGAAAATGGAGTAACAATTTCACAACAATCTTTTAAAGAAACAATGAGATTGACAATGATTATGGTTCCAAAACAATACAAGGCATTAAATTAACACATAAATGTTGATAAAAATACGAAGAGCAGAGAGACAGATACATATCGTAAATAATACTTTTGCCAAGAATAATCTCAACTCCTACACAAATCACAAGTAGATAAAGAAAAATGATATCAACATATATTCCTATTAAATTACAGTAACATATCAATATAACACCAAAAAAACATCAATATAACATCAATAAAATTGCAATAAAACCACAATACAATTGCAATAGCATATATTCCAATTAAATTGCAGCTGGTTTTTTTTTTGGGAAGTATTTTTTTTATCATATGGTGTTTTGAGGGGTTTTTATTTTGAAGCTCCCATGACTCTAGTCGACCTACAGATGATCACACCCGGATCCATAGTTGTGTCAGTATCGGGCATCACTTAGAAAAGTAGATAAATCAAAAGGATGGCAGAAAATATAGCTGGAAGGGAGAAATATCTAACGAACGGCTGGCAAAGCCTGCCATTTAACCCAGCTATTAAGAGCGGTGCCACCATTGGACTGCAGCCCGGGCAGAACAGGGCCCAAGGCCCTTTTGGGGTTTCCAGCGGGCAAGTTTAGCCCGAGCCAGCTGTGGGTCCCACGTGACCGAGCCAGCCCGCAGGCCAAACGAGCCTGACCTCGAGCCCGAAGGTGAGCTGATGTCATGCTGATGATGTTAGCACCTGGGTTTTAAAATTTTTTACCATTGGCATGCCAACGTTAAAAAAATTTAATTTTCCGTGCACCAACGGTAACACGCTACGTGGCGTGTTCTAGTGGCTCCGATCTTTTTTTTTTTGCTTAAAAAATCTGGAAAAATTTTGAAATTTTTTTAAAAAATTACCTAAAAATTATGTAATTTTTTCCTATAAATACCAACCAATACTCTTCACTTTCAACACCAAATCCTCATACATTTTCTTCTCCTTGTAATATTATTCACTTTCTATACAAAATTTTCTTCACTTTCAATTTTCATTTTTATTCACCATCTTATGGCATCTTCCATTGAAGCCGGAGGGGCGTGGTCAACCATCGAAGATGTTCTATTGTGTGAGTGTTGGTGGGTCCACGTTGGTCATTGTCCGATCACGGGCAATGAGATGAAGTTCTCTCATATGTGGAGAAAAATTCATGCCGAATTTTGTGAAAGATCGGAGTCGACTCGTACGGAAATGGCCTTGGCTAGTAGGTGGAAAATTTTGAATAAAGAGTTCAGGAAATGGAGAGATGCGTTGGCAAAAGCGAGGGACAACCATCGAGTGGCCAAAATCTTAGAGATGAGGTAAATTATTTGTAATTTCCGTGTTATTAAATTTAATGTCCTAATTTTTTAAATGTTTCTTGCATTTCCTTCCAACCTTTTTTTAATGTTTCTTTCAATTCTAATACTTTTTTTTAATGTATGTTACAACCCTAATTTTTTTTTAATGTTACTTGCAATTCTAATACTTTTTTTTTTTATAATGTTGCTTGCAATTCTAATACTTTTTTAATGTTTCTTACAATTCTAATACTTTTTTATTTATTTATGTTTCTTGCATTTTCAATTTTTATTTTAATGTTTCTTGCATTTCCACTATTTTTTTAATAGATTATGCAAGCACAAATGTGGTTCGGTGCCATTGGGCAAGGCAAAAAATCTTTCAACCATCAACAATGTTGGGATGTGGTGAAAAATTGTAAAAGATTTAGAATTATTCCCACGGGTCCCCGTCATGTTGAACAAGACGCCGCTCCATGATTCAACGGCATCGGATTCGCCTATGGAATCCCCGATGAGTGAAGACTTACCAATCCCAAAGGAGTCGAGGCTTATTGGGAGAAAGGCGGCAAATGTCAAGAAAGCGAGTAATTCTAGCAATAATACATCAAAAAATTTGGAGGAAATTGCAAGGCACAGTCCCATGAGAATTGAAATAGGCATGAAAACCCAAGAGAACGAGAGGGCAATTCAAGAAGAATATGCAAAAGAAAGGGAGTATATACGCACAAAATACATTGAGAATAATGATCGAGAAACCATGGCCATGGATACAAGCCATATGTCCCCTGAAACAAAACAATTTTGGAAGCTAGAACGAAGGGACGTTATGAGAAGAAGGCTTTTCCATGACGATGGACCTAGCAACACCAATTGGTTAAATAATCAAAACCATTAGGTTATGTTGGTTGCCTTTTATTTAATTGTTTTTAATGAAGTAGTTGTATTTCTTGTCTTTTAATTAATTAGTAGTATTTCTTAATTTGTTGTATTTCTTAATTTGAAACCGAAAATCTTATCTGAAAAATTCATTCGAGTTATGACATATGAATTTTATAATAAATATTGACATGTAGGAACCCAAAAATCTTATCCAAAAATATTATCCAAATTAATTGTTTAGGTTAAAAAAACGAAAAGTGAATAGTATTTGCCCTTTGCCACGACAATAGGTGGAAACACACGTTGCTTTTTGAAAGGACAACCACTATTCACATGAATAGTATATGCCCTAGCCCCCCCTTACCCTTTGCCATGGCAAATGGGTGGAATCGCTCTAACAGTGCTATCTCATTGAACACACTGAAATTCATCTCCAGCACTCGCATAAAGAATGCCAATCCCAAAACACATTTACTTGACTAGACAGTCATTTTATTTTATCCACAATTTGAAGACAGTTTTACCAACCCTAACAGCATCTCTAAGGGAGATGTCAAATGCAAAATGTTAAATTTGAATTTGATGGCTTATGTGGCAATTTGACACTTCGGAAAAATTGAACTCCACCGTAAATGCCAAATATCATAATATTTTATTATATTTTTAAAAACAAATGAGGCCCATATGATGCATAAATTTTTAAAAGAGAGTAAATGATAGTGGGATCCATGACAAAAAAAATATTAAAATAATATTTGACATCAAGATTTTTGATATGTTATTTTTGACATCTCTTTCACCTTCAAATCCGTGTAGGATTTGACAATTGATTGGAAAAACTTTAACCTCAAAGCATCTCTAAGGAGATGTCAAATGCAAAATGTTAAATTTGAATTTGATGGCTTATGTGGCAATTTGACACTTCGGAAAAAATTGAACTCCACCAGAAATGCCAAATATCATAATATTTTATTATATTTTTAAAAACAAATGAGGCCCATATGATGCATAAATTTTTAAAAGAGAGTAAATGATAGTAGGATCCATGACAAAAAATATTAAAATAATATTTGACATCAAGATTTTGATATGTTATTTTTGACATCTCTTTCAACCTTCAAATCCGTGTAGGATTTGACAATTCGGTTGGAAAAACTTTAACCTCAATTTTTGCCATTTCATATCCATGAGGCAATTTGACACATCAGTTGGAGATGCTCTAAGGTCCTCCTTATCTTTTGACCCCGCCCGCCTAGCCTCTTCAGGCCTTCTTGGCTTTCTTCTTTTTGCCTTTGGCAGGTAGGGGGAAAGACAGCACGGAAGATCCAACCGGCCAATATTGCTCCTATGAAGGGGCAAATCCAATAAACATAAAATTGCTCCCATGTGTTGTGCCAATTGTTTAGATATGCCCAACCAAATGCCTGCGAACACGACAAGTAATACATTTATAAGGCCTCTAGATATGATAAAGCTTGGATAGTTGATGATATACACAAAAAGATCTAAAATTATTTGACATAAAAACAAATGATACAAAAGAACAGCAACAGATTTAGAGAACAGAGAAATAACTTGACCAAAAAACAAAATAAAAAATATCATAAATAATTCAGTTGCCAAGCCATTTGCTTCTCATTCAAAAATCAATCCAACAGAGGATTCAGATTCTGAAAATTATTCAACGAAAAGAAACGAACAAAAGGGTAATAGCTGTAGTACCTTAACAGCTGTAATGTGAAATCTGAGTTCACTACAATTCATAGGAAACTGTCCAAGGTGCACAACTCAACAAATAAAATTGCCATCTCCTCCCACGAGGGAATAACCAAAACAATGAACGATCAGCCTTTGCATATAAAATTTATGACATGTATCAGAACTATAGAAGGTGTAGACTATTTGAAGTGACCGAGATTGTACATGCACTGTTCTTGAGTGAAACAAGCAAACCCCTTCCAATTTCTCTAGTAACCAGACCATCTCAGCTATCTCCGCCTCATTCAGATTTCTCCTAAGAACAAAATTCCGACTATAAGGGTACAAAGAAGGATCCACCAAACATGAAATACTCTTTTGATGTTTTCTGGATAGTCAGAATAATCTGGAATGCAGTTCTTTCAACGGTCCAACCTCCAACCAACAATCCTCCCGGAACATCATCCTCTCCCCGTTGCCTGCTACAAATTCACAATAGAAATGAAGGAAACCCAAAGGACATATCTTTCCAAGGGCTACGACTTGAGCCTCTCACTAAAGGGTTTGCATCCCACCCATTAGTAGCCTCTCCATATTTACTTCTAATCACCTTATGCCATAACAAACTTGTTTCCCTCGGATACCTCCATAACCACTAAGCTTTATTCCTCTCACTTATGAAATTGTTATCTGTGAAGCATACTTCTTCTTTGAAAAACCAACTTATGAAATTGTTATCTGTAAACCACCATCCTCCTTACTCCAGGCCACCAAAGTTTCAGACTTGGCATTTATGCATAAATGTGCTTTTTCGGGAAGGCCATTAGTAACTGAAAAAGTGTTACGTAAAGAAGTTATATCTCATGGAACGAAAACAAGACTAGTCCTCCACTATCAACTTTAAGATTAAACCCCACCATATTTCTCATCCTAGACATCATACTTGTTGAAGTTTCCTATAACACTAGTTCTAAAGTTTCCCCTTCCCGTAGATCCAAACTGGCGTGACCAATTATCCAACATTAAATTCAGTATGAGATGAAAAACAACCTAAATTCCTCTTCAACACGGCAAACCTTTCAATGTGGTCAAATATATAGCATAGGGAATGGGCTATTAATGGCTTGAAATCTTAGATTGAACATGTTTATCTTGCTTCTTATATACTTGATCTTACATTTAACCAAACAAATTGGCAACAACTTTCTCTGGATTAAGAAGTCATCAACGCATGAAAGATTTTGAGTTTCTTATCATTTTCAACCATTAGTCAGTCTGAGTCAAGTATTTTTCATTGACCAAATGACTTGTCAAAAGATAAACCAAGCACTTACAAATGGCCTACAAAGGAAATAGAAGATCAAAATTACGAGGCAAAACATCATCAGACATACGCTAATTCAAACAATAAACCTACCTGGAAGCTCTCCTTAGATTTTTAAATAGAAGAGACGTATTTTTCAACTGAAGTTAGAAACACACCAATTAATGCATCTTACTCTCTTCGTCCCAAGAAGATTATCTTTCATTTAAAGAAGAAAACAAAATACATTTCAAGGAGACAGTAATTAATGCATTACACTAGCCTAAGTCCTGTATTTCCTTCATTACCCACAATTTTCACTGTTTAAAATCTAAACATAACAGCGGTACGGAGAGATACTTCAAGAAAATGAAATCATTTGTGCCTTGAACTTCTTTTATACTAAGAAATTCCCCAAATCCGCTTCGCGGACTTAGACTACCTTCCCAACCCTATAATCTTTTGTGCCTTGACTTTACAAACTGGGAAAATGGTTCCAGACAGTGGAAAGTAGAGAGGAACTTTTTAAACAATAAGGAAACATTGGCATTTATATTTTAACCATTAAGGTCCTATCAAAAAAATATTCTAACCATTAAAGAAATACCACTAATGTAGTAAATACAGCAGTCCTTACATTCTATTGTTGTATTGTATTACTTTTCCAAGGATATATTACAATTTACAACCAACAGAATTTTGAAACGAATGCTGGGAAAGGAATGCTGAAACGAACAAATTGAAGTTATTTCTATCAAACTTATGAACAGAAGATGGCCATCGTAAAATAACGGAAATAGAACTAGAAACGGAAAATAAATAATTTTTTAATCTCTGAAAGATGTCAATTAATACTTAATGAATCAGATGAAAATAAACAAAGTTCTTAACATCTGAGTGCAACTCTCTTCCTCCGTCTCTCTTTCTGTTTGTCCAACTTCTAATGTAAGATGGACGTACAGAATCATGGAAATAGAAAATTTTAAATATCTGATAATGTCGCATATTCATACTCAATGAATCAGATGAAAATGAACATGTTCTAATAATTATGCACAACTATCTCTCTCTCTCTCACACACACACATACAAAGCATACAAAGAGTAGTGGCTGGGGATTTTTTTCGAGAGGAGGAACGCCAAAAATGTGGGAAAAATAAAGGTGATAGTGCAAGGAGATATACTAACTAAGGCATTTATAAGGAAGATAGAAAGTACATTGAAATGGAAGCCAAAGAGGATATATGCTTCTCCTTTTCGCGCCCCACCCCTCCCCCTCCCCGCCTAATTATTTTTTAGCATAATTGTGTTTATTACTCTGCTTTACAGACAGGAAGATGCCATTTCCATTTTGTCCATTTGTCCCATAAATCATATATAGACAACTACCGTACAAATAAAAGTCGAAGAGCATAATAGCAGCAATGTCAAAGAATAAAGAAAGATATCTCAAGGGGTTCAATGATAGTAACCAAATAAACTTAGTATAACGATACGCACTACCAATCTGATAAAGTGTATCTTATTTACTACAATAAAAAATATTCCATCCTCGTAATGGATCAAGGGGAAACAATAAATTTTCTTAAACATGAGTTCCAATAGTAAAACATACATCTCAAGGACAAGTTATAAAAAAACGCAGTACACACAGCACAGGGAAAGTATAACCATCATTATAGGATTTTTATAGCGATGGTGTATTAAATTTAATATGTTTCCTCCTAGTGCAAGGAATCAATATGGTATAGGCAGAAGAGAAAGAATGACGTTACATTACAACTATGATTAATGAAAAAACATAAGCATGGTTTACTTACATTGGCGGGATTCATTGAAGGGCCGGTATAGACAGAACCGGCAACAACCAATGCGACAGTAACCACAGAAAGTAGCAACATCTTCAAAACTGGGCTACGAGGACCCTTGAGTATGATTACAAGGACAAGAAGGAGATTACGAAAGTCAATACGCCCTCAGCGATAGCTCCAGTATGCACATCAACTTTTAAAGAAGGCCCTCCAAGCATGTGCTTGTACTGCTGTGGCATGACCTCGTTAATGGCCAGTACTCCACCCACAGCACCCAAAGCCTGTGGAAGAAAAGAGATATGTATTTTATATGCAATTTTGATGGTTAATTAGGATTTTCTTTTATTAAGCAGCCTAAAATCATTTTGGGTTCTTTTCTATACATCCATAGGTTGAGAGAAAGGCATAAAGTGAGTTTCTTTTTTGCAATAATGAGCAGAGCAGATTCTGTTAGTTAAATTGCAACAGCAGAGCAGTCAGCAGCAGATGATAATTAGTAAGGAAGGCTTTAGGGTGAGGTGACCTGAGCAGGGAAGCGAAGGGCCATGGAGAAGAGGGTGTCGGCGCCAATGCCGGCCGCGTAAAAGGAGGCAGTACCAGTGGGGTTGAAGCTGGCCCCACCCAAGGCGTCTCCGATGAAGGTGAAGACAAAGACGAGGACGAAGACAAGAGCGATGGTGATGAAGAGAGGCGGCCATGGAAGGTCCTGAACCCCAACGGCATTTGCGATGAGGCTGGTGGCTAGTCCAAGGGTCGATGCGCAGGAAATCCACAAGAAGGTGAGCACAGTGTCTCCAATAGCTGCCTTAATCGCACCCATCTCTTCTAATATCTGATATCTGGTATCTTTTCTTCTTCCTTGTTGTCTTTCCAAGTAAAAATATTAACAGAGCAGAGATATTTGCTTTGTTTATCTATCTGGTCAAAGGCAGAAGGGAAGACACCATCAACATTCATTCAAGATTCAAGATTAAAGAAAGCAGCCTTCTTGGAGTTTATAATAATAAAATAATATACAAAAAGAAAATTGACAAAATAATTCCGTGAGAAACTGACTGACTGACTGACTGACTGACTGACTGGGTACAAAATAGTATAAAGCGTGATGATTCATATGTAATGTAAAACTGACCTAATGAAATGAATTAAACAAATTGGTTGGAGGAGAGGAGATGGTGGAGATCCCAGACTGATCAGACTAGTAGACGGTTATAGAGTTTAGCAGGTAGAAGATGATGTTTCCAAATCCTGCACGCTGTTATTCACCTCATCACCGCCCGTCTCTCTCTCTCTCTCTCTCTCTCTCTCTCTCTCTCTCTCTCTCTATCATACGCGGTTGTTGGAAATGTGCTTTCTCACTTCACCACTAGGATTGGGCCCATGTATTTACTATCTTTCTCCGCTTTGCTGGACCTTTTTATTCGTGAAAAGCTCTTCTTCTTTTTTATGAGCAAGGGCGACAAGCCCCACAAACAGGGAACCACACGGGACTTGCAAGCCCCAGACAAATCATCATCTCCCACACGAGGCTAATAACATTCTGTTTTACCTTCTTTTTAAAATTTCTTCCTTTTGCTAATGACATTTGTCAATTTCTTACACATAAAACAATGTCAATAATAAATGAGACCAACTAACTTTTATCTTTCAAGTTTATTCTTTTATTTTTCTTTATGTGGCATAAAATATTAATAAAATATTTGAAATTCAATTTGAAAAATAAGAAATAGGATTAGAAGCGAGTTTGGCATTCTTTGTCTTTGTGAAAAAAATCGTTGTCATATTTCTTTGTGAGAAAATGAGAGAAAGTAGTTTGGCGTCTGGTAAATTTTTGTTAAAAGTGTTGTTGATACTAATTCCCGCATAATCGTAAAATAATTGCCGCATAATCATCAAACTCAGTAGCTTCTTCAAAACCGATTTTTGCATAATCAAAATGAAAGCACTCATTACCGCTTCCTTATAACTTTCTCTCACAACAATTTTTAACAATAAATAATTTTCTCATAGTTTACCAAATGGGTAGAACTTTCCAAATTTGTTTAAAAATCACTTATCACCTCAAATAAGTAATGTCAAACGCACTTACAATATTCAAAAACTAAAAATAAAAAACCCTAAACCCCACCCATCCCGACTTCTTCTAGCCTCCACCAAATAACCCCAACCTAACCATAATTTCAGAACTGCCATTAAAGGCCCTTTCTTACTTTCTCATAAGAAGAACCTTAGTGTGGGCGGCAATACTTCGATTTTCTCCAAGGTTTTTAGCTTTGAGATTCACAACCGAGGGGGTAAGAGAGGAGTTGGGGAGAGTTTGGGGATGGTGGTGATTAGAGAGAGTTAATGGGAGTGTGAAGAAGGCGATGAATAAGAGCAGCCATAGCCGGTGTGGGCTTCCTCCATTTGTGTTGGGTTTGTGGATTGATGGGGGGTTTGGTAGATGGAGGAGGATGAGCTTGGAAGGAGTCGAGATGGGGATAAGGGTTTTTAATTTTAGTTTTTGAATATATTGGCAAGGCTACTGTTTTCTCCTTCTTGCTTCAGGTTCTATCCTCTTCTCTTTATTTATTGGTCCCTGCTACATGCTTTGCTTCTTTCTTTTTTCATTTTCATTTTTGGTTCCTATGTCTGCAACAATTCAAAATTTCCCTCTTTCTCTTTGAGAATAGCTAATTGGTTTTACGTATGTGGCGCTTTGAATTGGATTTCAATTCATGTTTTTGTATATCTACCTCCATCCTTCATTTTTAATTTGTAAATATAAATTTGACTATTATCATTGTATGATAGATTAACATTATTATATTTGTTTTATAGATTGAGAATGAAAGATTCAGTGGCTACAATATGTGAAGATAATTTAGATTATAAGCCCATATGTGATATGGAATTTCTTTCAAAACAAGCTGCATATGAGTTTTATAATGAGTATGGGCGAAGAGCAGGATTCAGTATTAGAAGAGATTCACATAACAAGAATAAGAATACTGGTCAAATAATTTCAAGAGTATTTGTTTGTTGCAAGGAGGGTTTTCGACCGAAAGATAAGCGAGATAATTTAACTAAAAGTTCTCGGGCAGAAACAAGGACGGGTTGTAATGCTAAAATGAGCATTAAGTTGAATAAATCGAATGGTAAGTATTGGGTTAGCCATTTTATGAAAAACCACAATCATATGAGTTAATGGGTAGGCAAGTTGGTCGAAGAGAATCTCTTGGATATATCAAACAGGATCAATAAGCCACATACAGGCTATGAACTTGATGATCGATAAGCCACATACATATTCAAATGTTGATCAAACTGGTGATGGCATCTGGAATCATGGGTATGTTATGGTCTCCTTAATACCTTTATTATGAAATTTTATTTTTATAATACTAACTAGTTTTTCTTTGTTTTTTTTATACAGGTCAATATATCAATAGGAATGCTTGCCAAAGAGACACAACTGTTCTTTCTTTTATTGTTGATGTGTAAATTTATGTTTGTCATTTATTTGATGGGAAGATTATAAATCGTTTGTCTTTTTAATGGAGATTATAAATACTTCTTCAATTCTATTTCCTACATCTTTTCTTTTCGTTTCTCTTTAGCACTCTAGTTAGCATGATGACATGATGGTTTATGCAAGGAGATTAAAAAAAGGAGAAAATGACAGAAAGAGATAATAAAAAAAGAACAGAACAGAACAGAACGTGAATAAGGAGAAAAAAAAACAGAACAAAACGTGAATAAGAAGGAGAAAAAAATAGCTGGACATTTACTACTATTAGTTGGGTGTTAGGGGTTTTTATTCTTTTTTAATTAGAAGTAAATTGGGTTTTTGTTTTAGGATGATGTGTCAACTTTTAAATTCCTTAAATTAAATTTTAATGAGGTGGCGTATGGAGAACAAAAGTAAAGCAGATAGCAGAGAAAATCATAGTAAAGGATCCGGATCCTGAGCTCAAATGGGTTTTTGCCCAACTGGGCATTTAGATTTGATGTGTTTTTCATTTTAATTGTTATTTTATTTTATTCTTTTGTTATTTAATTTATTGTTTATGTGGAGTTTTTTTTGTCAATTGCTTATGAGGAGTCTATGTCATTAAAAAATGGATCCTATTTTTGACATAGAAGCACTTAATAGATTAATTAACAGTTTAGGTAACAGAGGGATAAATTGTAGGTTCTCTAGGAGTTTGAGTATGTATTTGTAAATGTACCCAAAGGTGACTCAGTGATTTATGTAGTTTTTCGAATTATAAAAGTAGAGCTGCTTTTGTGTTTGCAGTTGTTCTGTTTGGAGTTTAGGGTTTTAGTAAGAGGAGAGGTTCGACGATTGATTATGTTTGCTTCTAAAGTTTCAAGAATCGGAGTTTTGATACTCAAACAGTTCTCCGGAGGTATGCACTGAAATTTACAATTGTTTATTTAGCTAATGTCTGTCTGTTGGAAGTTCACCTCGGTAAAAGAAATCCCATTTTTTCTCAAGCATCCTTCTTTCGCAATCTGCAGGCAAACCCACATCCATAACCAGAGCAGGATATAATACCAGTAGTTGTTACAACCAATACTTGCAACCTCTGGTCAGTTTCTTCCTCTCATAGAATTTGCTATTTGGTACCTTTGTTTTAGGTCTATCAATCAGTACATCATGAAGGGTTGAAGAAACAGAACAATTAAACAAAACCATTTAATGAAATGCCACAAATTCTATTATTCTGGATCTTCTTCTTGTTTTTTAGTGACCACTTCTGTCTTCGAATAATGGGTGGTTGTCGGCAAAGTTTACTCCTTTGAGAATTATAGGGTAGGAAAGGAGAGCCTGAACCATATATATGCTTTCTTCCTTCATTTCTTGGTGGTGCTATGTTAGAAACCATTACTTGTTCTCTTACATTTGACATTTGAGAAGCCCAAGTGATATTAACTACTATCTCTCGTCATTCTTTTCCTCTTAATGTCACATAGTGTGCATGATTCTTTGTTATATGGTATATGGTAAATGGACTGTATTCATTCCAAGTTAAGTTTTATTTGTAAAAAGGCGGTCTTTATCATATGAGTGAATTAGTCATGTTTCATTCTGTTGCTAAACTTAGGTCGGCATTTAAGAACAATGGAAATAAAACAAAGTCGGTTTAATGATACACTTTTGGAAAGCAATTTGAGAATTGCCAAAACCATTTTAAAATCTAAATGAAGGCAGATATATGCCATTTTCAAATTCTTTTTATTATTTTAGGTATTTTATGAAGAAGTTGGGAACTGAAATCATATTTGAATTGTGATACGTGGGTTGAAGGATGCTTAATGGGAAGTGTCAAGTAGTTTTTACATTTATGTATTTTAGTAGAATGAGCTTGCGTAGGTGCGTTCATGTTTTTGTTCTTATATTTATGGTTTCTTTGTCTTATGAACAGTTTGATCAACAATCTGAAACTAAGTTGTTGCAGGGAGTCATATTTCACAAGCATCATCTTTTTTCTACCGTTAGTGCCAGCGATTCTTCAAATGAAGGGATTGAGCAGAAAGAAAAGTAAGTTATTTTGGGTTTAAATGGTTTAATGCTAATCAGTAATAATGTTAGGAGAGAAAGCAGTTAAATGCATATGCACGGATTAAACATATATTTCTGCATTTATTTGTGCAAAATTAATTGCAAATTGGTTTATCTTTAGCAATGTTTTTCCGTATGTCAATTAGGAGCACCTCATGGCCCTAATTCTCATTTGAGTTGACATCTGCTGTAAGATTATTATTTTGTTTCTTCACACACAGATTATTTATTTGCAGGATATCTGTGACATTTGTTGATAAGGATGGAGAGGAGATACATATTAAGGTTCCTAGTGGAATGTCTATGCTAGAAGCTGCCCATGAAAATGATATAGATCTTGAAGGCAAGGTTCTGGTTCTTATTTAATATAGTCTTTTTCATCTTAAACCCAAATATGTTCCATCATTTTCATTGTTTTACTGGAATCACTTGTTTAAAGTTTCATCATTTTCATGCATCTTTCTACTGATAGTACTGATAGCATAGGCCTTTGTCAATTAGATTGGCAAATACTTATTAGTTGCTTTGGACTGTACATTGGGTGACCTTCCCTCCCTCACACCTGTATTGTTGCTTGCTTATTTCTTTAAATGGATCAGACTTAGTTGTTTGGAACCACAAGAGAGATAGTCACTATTATTCAAATGGTTCTTAAATCATATTTGCAGAATCTGATGCTATGTTGCTTCTCTCATATCAGGAGCCTGTGAAGGTTCACTTGCATGTTCAACATGTCATGTGATTGTGATGGTATGTTGTTTACGTTACAAAGAAATGTGCTTTTTGAACTGAAATTTGGTTTTAATAGAACTGAAGTATGAGGAGCTGACTGTAGAATCATCCTGCAGGATATGGAATATTACAACAAATTTGAAGACCCAACTGACGAGGAAAATGATATGTTGGACTTGGCCTTTGGGCTTACAGAAAGGCAGGTTAACAAATTTTCTGTGGAATTTTTCTTGCAATTGGTTCATACTGAAATTTATGCTTGTGACATTGTAGTTCTCGCTTGGGTTGTCAAGTGATTGCAAAACGTGAACTTGATGGAATTCGTTTAGCTATTCCTGCTGCCACTCGAAATTTTGCTGTTGATGGCTATGTTCCTAAACCACACTAGAGATGCTATAATGCTTCTGGAAGAGTTGGTTGAGTGTTATGTGTAACTTCCCAGTTTTGTAACTCCCGTATTTTATTGGACCAATGAGCACAACTTGAGTCCTATTATTTATTTATTACTAATACTAGGTTTGCTGCTTATTCACGAACTCTCTGACATAATATTTACAGTTTGATTTCAATATTTGGGTTCTTTAGTTTTTAGGCACTATATATTTTACTAATTCAATTTCACTTAATTAGGAAAAGGCCAAAGAATAAAAAATAAGATATTATTTTACAATCATGCATTGCAAAATGCTAAAAATTACAAAAAAATGCCATTTTAACTGTATCATTTTAAACCAAAAAGTAGTATCTAATTTTACAATAATGTAATTAAAAAATATCAAAATTATACACAATGTCACTCCTAAGGCAAGCATACTATGCCACATGTCCAACTCCGGCAATCCCCCTCTTAGTCAACCGCCACCGCCGCTGGCCAGTCGCCACTAGGCCTGGGCATAGTTCGATTCGGGCTGATTCTGGCATCATTTTAGAACCTGAATTAGAAATTAGGACAAGTTCGGTCCGGTTCTATAGAAAATCCATTAGAAAATCCGCTCCAAATAGGACCTGTTCGATTCTGCAGTTTTCGGTTTTTGGCCTGAGCCCAAAAATTTATATTTTACAGATCTGCCCAAAATTGTAATATTTAACAAACCTACCCAATTTTTTCATTATCAAATAGAACCAAGCCTAAATTTAAACTTCTAACAAGCATTTAAACTTCCAACACATCAAAATCAATTCAACTTTAGTAAAATATAAATTACAATCCAAAATACAAACAAAATATAGATTACAATCCAACTTCAATAAAATATAAATTACAATCCAAAATACAAACAGAAGCTTCAAAAGCTCCAAAATACAAGCAACTTCATGATCATCAATAGTAGAAGGAATGATGAGCTTCCTGCAAACAAGCAACATATTCAAACATCTGTCAACATTCATTAAGTCCAATAACATATTCAAACATGTATCAATATGTATAGATGCATTTACACAAGGAGGTTTAGTATGAAACTCACACAAAGCTTCATTAAGTCCCTCCTAACATTAATAAGTAGTTGGGGCAGAGTTGAGAGGTGTGGATGAACTCATAATATCTATATGAAAAAACATAAACTCATTGAAACATTAGTCAAACATACAAACTATATAATACATCAATAAAGCACATAAAATTACAAAGAAATACCTAATTCAATCGATTCATAGAACTCCATCTCTTGAATTGTTGGCTCATATTGTAAAGAGGATATGTCATCCGACCTTAACCAATTTTGAGAGCAAATTAAGGCCTCCACAATCTTAGGAGTCAAAGAAGCACGAAATGAATTAACTACCCGACCACTTGATGAAGGTGGTGTTTGGGCATGAGGTGCACTTTCAGTTGGTGTTTGGGGTTGGGATTGAGGGATAGGTGTTGATACGGATGACGAATCGTCACTATTCGACTGATTCATGAATTCTTTAACAAACACAAAACAGATTTACAGAAATTAAAAACAGTCAATTAACAAAAAAGAAAAAGAAAAAAACAGATTTACAGCAATGATTGTTTTAGGTTACTCCGTCTAAAGAGGTAATGATATTCCAAAAGGGTTTTCAGGTTGCATATGAAAAGAGATCATGCAATCCTATTGTTACATAGTACTTCAATGTCCGAAACCAAATGACTGCTTTAGGTTACTATAATTGTAATGACATTATTACATATGCATTTGAGTGTGTCAACGGTCATCCAAGATCCACATATCAAAAGAAAAGAAAGCTACTCCTCTCAGAATAACCTATTCTAATAGTATTGGTAAGAGAATTAACCCCATAGACTTTTTCTCAACAACTAACCTCATAGACTTTTTCTCAACAACTAACCTCAGAATTCACTAAAAAAGAAAAGCAAACCCCCCAAAATCACAAGAAAATAGAATAATGGGAGAA
Organism: Prunus padus; assembly: GCA_024362665.1. Taxonomy (NCBI): domain Eukaryota; kingdom Viridiplantae; phylum Streptophyta; class Magnoliopsida; order Rosales; family Rosaceae; genus Prunus; species Prunus padus. The sequence goes on from JANFAM010000008.1 coordinate 31,840,834, forward strand.
TTATAAGGACTCTCTCTTCAAGAAGGAGGCAATTAGTACTATGGAGTAAGCAACAGGACCCGACACTTCTCTTAGCCATTGAGCCAAGTAAGAAAAATCTCACTCTCTGTCTCAGATTCTCTACCACTTGTCATTATTTGATCAGATCTTCGTTTTCTTGCATGACCAAATTAAAGCCAGATTTACCGATTTAGATAACAAAATCAATTGTATAACCAAGCAAATTCACAAGCACTATAAGCATCAACCCAGATTTATACAACTATGTTTTCCAATTTCTTTATTCAAATGAAGTTAAACAAGAACAAGGGTACGAAATTTTAATTCTTGATAAAAATTCACAGAGAGATAAAAATTCAAAGAATCCAATTTCACAAAACCCAAAGTCACAGAGAGAGAGAGAGAGAGCTTAGCTTTATGAAGTATCATATACCCAAATTCACCGAGAGAGAGAGAGAGAGATGAAGAGTATACCTGTGAGAGAGAGAGCTAGCTGCTGACACCTGAGAGGTTTGGCTGAGAGCTTCAGGTGGTGGCGCGACTTGATGGCTGGGAGGTTCGGGTGGTAGCGCGCGATGGTTGAGAGAGGATTTGGTTGAGAGATGTGAAAAAACACACACGCAGGAGCAGCATAATGAAATGGGGAAGAAGACTGAGAAAAAAACCCTAAGTAAATCTGATAGTATAGGGTTCTAATCGTGTGTGTGTGTGCCTATGATAAGTTCTAGCTCAACCAATAATACACGGCCACTTGTTAAATACATATAAAATATATATAATATAAAAAAAATATTTTAATTGGACTGGTCCGGTTTGGGTTGGATTGGTTCCTGTGGTGGATAACCGAAACCAGAACCGATCTGAATCGGTCCGGTTCGAATTTTGTCTTGGTTTTTGACTTTTCGGTCAACACGATTTTTTTCGATTTTTTTTTGTTTGGTTTGGTTCGGTTTTGCGGTTCCGATGCCCACCCTTAGTCGCCACCGCCGGCCAGTCACTGTGGACCAACTCCGTTACCCTTTATTCACTCTAAAAAAATATAGATTTTGTGACATTGAAGGGATTTGAACCTTGACCCTCAGAGGAGGAAGCCTCACTCACAAACCACTACACCAAACTTGTTTTTGTGATATTCATTCAGTTACACAATATTTATATAAACAATCAACGGTTTAAAAAAAAAAATCATTTCAACACAAATTCACGCAAAACTGCAAACAAAAACAGAAACTACAACAAAAATACAATGTAGATATCAATGATGTAAACAAAAACAAAAAAAAAATGAAAAAACAAAAACCACTAACAAAAAGAACAAAAAATACAATGTAGATAACAAATGATGTAAACAAAAACTCTAAAAATGTTTTTAAAAAACCATTATCATTCTACAGGGACTTTTCAAAATCTCTAAAAAAACAAAAAAAACTACCAGAGAAGATGAAGAGGAACATGAAGAGGTATGCAGTTTATGTTTTTATGCATTGCAGTTTATGTGTTTTGTATTGAATTATAACATGTATTGGATTATCATTCATCATCATCAGCCACAACTTAACAAAGGTGTGGTTGCCTTAAATAGAAATGTAAGACAGAATAACAAAGGTGTGCTTGTTTTAAATGAAGTGATGATATATACATACATACCTTCATTTTGTTCCAGTCTTTGATTGCACTCAACACAACACCAGCGATATATACTAGTTCTGCTACCTTCATATGTATGGATGGATGGTGGTAGCTGTGAACTTGCCTTCCCTTGATATATAATAATAATAATGAGTCTGCTGCCTCACAGTCACAGCTACCATATTGGAAATTGCCTTCCCTTGGAATTTATGAAGATTTAGAAGAAAAGAAAGCGAACAAATATGATGATATGGTTAGAATTAATATATAAGTAGGTAAATTAAAGCACAATTACCATAAATTCTTAATGCAGATATTTGGGATGTGAGAAATCTTGGCCCACTCCCCATTGCCTTCTCGGTAATGCTATGAAAGTCACCATATGCAAAGATGTCAAGAGTGTGTAATTCAGTTTCAAACAACTCAGTGATACTGTAATTCAAATAACCACCACAGGACCAAAATGATATGAGGTTTCTTCGCTGGCAGGAACCCCACATAAAGCTTTATATTCAAGCTATTAAAGTTTGCAGCTTTCAAACTTCAATCTATTTAAACAACCCAATACAACTTTCAAGCATAATTTCCAAAATTAAATCCATCACGTTTTACACCAATAAGCAAATTCATCAGAGCGCCAAGCCACTCAATTAAAGACTATCCATTTTCAATATTATTCAATTCAAGAACTCCAATTCAAACCAAATTCAAGCCTTTCCATAAAAAGGAGATCCAAACAAACCCTAAAAGGTCAAAATAAACACAATTTGTTTATCAGATCTAAAATATGAAACACTAATCATTCAACGGAGAATAAAAATTGTAGGAAAATCCACTCTCATTAAATCAAGACACATAATTGTGATCAAAACCCATGCTTGGGTCAATGCGATCGCCCCAAGGCCATAGACATCAATAACCCCCACTAAGAGATCCCCAATTATTCATCTAGCTATGATTATCATTCCAATTAAATTTTCTCAGCAAGCAAACAGTCCGATAAGGAAAATGATATAGAAAACAGCCGATTGCGAAAAAATAAAGGAAGTAGAAAGGGGAAAACTCATAGGCTTTGCCCGAGCTTGTAAGAATTGGCAACTTTGCCTACCGCCGCCTCCTTTCTCTTGATCTCCGGCAAGGAGAGGCCAAAGAGAGACAAGGAGGCTTTGGAGTCGGCAAGGTTGAGGACCTGAGCTCCCGTGAGGCTGAGCTCAGCTTCCGGTCGAGAGCGGTCAATGGTTCTCAGGTGGTTCCGTCGAGATTTAATTTTTTTTTTCTATAGAGAGATCTGATTTTGGCAAGCCCTTTTAAACAATAAGGGTAAAATTGTATTTTATCTTTATAATTTAGCCAGGCCCAATGGATTTGGGCTTGCTCTTTGGCCGAATTTAAAAGAAAATTTTGATTCCTATGTTCAAAGCCCAAACAGAAATACTATAAGTATTAAAATCTGATTACTAAGGATTCTTTTTGCTAAAACCTAATTTTTCTTTATTCTTATTCGGTTTTTGTACTTAGGGATTGTAAGCGCTCTTTGACCATCAAATTCGCTTTTGATAACTTTTGGAGTAAAAAACTTATAAGTACTTATGGGTCACAAAAGCTCTTTCTAAGTGATGTTTATGAATAACTTCCAAATCATTCGGATATTTAATAAATTGTTTTCTACAAAGTGGGTTGCTTGTTTACCTGTTGTGGCTCTACTTTCAACCAAATTTGGAATGGACCGATCCTTGCTTGAAATTCATTTTTGTTCTAAAACATTTAAGAAATATCCTCCTCTTTCTCTTTGACAGGTCGGCTAATTGGTAACTCATCATGCAACAAATTCCGATGGGGAGCTAAGGTCGGGGGGGGTCCTATGCCCCCTCTCAATGTTATTGAGGCTTTTGTTTTCTTAGCACAATGACCAATCTTTTATCAAATTTCAAAAGTGTTATTTTTATGTTTTTCTTCTCTCTTCACTATTATTACTACCCCTTCTAAATATCTTCTTGTTTTATTTTAACTCTAAATTTTGTAGTGATAAACTACAATTGGAATTTCTTTGTGTGTATATTTAACGAAATACATTTAATTTCAATCAATATGTTTTGCTAGTATCAATGATGAGTAGATAGTTAATATAATATGTAATAGAGTATAGTAATCAAATTTAGGGATTTTAATCCAGGAAATATTTTTTTTGTACGCGCCTCACGCGCTGTGCCTAACCTTGCGTCTTCTTCCTCATTTCGTTGGCGGCTGGGATCTGCTTCTCCGGCAGTCTCCCAGCCTTTCTGATCTTCTCTCCTAAGGTTTCGGCGGTGGTTCTCGGACCCATGGAGGAAGGTTCACCTGGTGGTGCTTGTAAGCAATATTGGTTCACTAAGCGTGTTCGAACTGCTGATGATTGCGATATTGAGCACGACCTTGACTCTGGCCCAATTGTAGATCCAATGCAAGATGGTGTGTTGCCTTCGCTGAAGAGTTCGTTTGTGGGTGCGGGCAGCTTTAGGGATAAGCTGATGAACAAAGTCAACCTGGTTAAAAATGTGGGTATTGATGTTGATTCTCTTGATGATAATTATGCAGATCTGACTGATGCAGATGATGTGGTGGTTTCTCGTGCTGACAAGGGACCTTGTATCCAATTTTCTGAACGAGCAATGGATCACATCTGTAAAACTTGGAAGAATGAGTTGATTGTGAAATTGCTTGGCAGGTCACATACTTATAACTACATTCATGATCGTTTGCAGCAGAAATGGAGTTTGAAAGGTGGTTGGAAGCTAGTGGATTTAGTGAATGACTATTTTGTAGTGAAATTTGAGTTAGAGGAGGATTTGAATTTTGTTTTGACTGAGGGACCTTGGAGTATTGCGGGGCAGTATCTGGTTTTACAGAAGTGGAGGCCTGGGTTTTGTCCAACGACTGCGCATGTCACTCGTATGGCGGCTTGGATACGAGTCTCAGCTATGCAACATGAGTGTTTCAATGTTTGGGCTTTGAAGAGGATTGGAAATTTGTTGGGTAAGTTGCTTAAGATTGATGCTCTAACTACTGCTCAGAATAGGGGTAAATTTGCTCGGCTATGCGTGGAATTGGATCTCACAAAACCTCTTGAGGCTTTTATTCAAATTAACCAAGTGTGGTTTAACATTGAATATGAAGGTCTTCCTGATATCTGTTATTTGTGTGGCCATTATGGGCATAAAAGGGAGCATTGTACTTTGAAAGAGAAGTTTGCCTCAGACAGACCTGGGGCAGCCTCGTCTACTTCTGGTCTGGAGGTGGGTGCAGATATTGTTATGGGGAATAGTAAGGAGCTTGAAAATCTTCGAGGTCCATTGATGAATGTTCCAACACGGAGGGGACCAAAGAATATGTCTAAGGGGTTGGGTAATCAAGGATCTGGCTCTAAGAACCAAGGCTCTCGATTTGATGCTTTGAGGCAGGTTAGTGAGGATTTTGGCTTTGATAATGTTAATTCTGGTGGTCTGGCGGCTCAAGGGACTGTAGGGAAGTCTTATGTTTCTAAATATGGTGCTGGGTTTGAGAAGAAAGTTTGGGCTAAGGCTAGGCAAACTAATGTTGGGAACAGGGTTGTGCTTGATGATATTTCTAATAAGTCTGGTAAGTCAAAGGCTTCAGGTTTATTTGGTGCTAAAACATATGTGGGTTTTTCTAGGCTATCTAAAAGTAGTGTGAGTGCTAAAGGCAAGAAGGTTGTGGATGAGAGCAGGGCTCCTGTTTTTGACACTGTCAATGCTCACATGGATTCTTGGGGTAAGGGTCAGAGTTTGTACCAAGACAAGGGTGTCTATATATTTGGACATCAACCTCCAAATATAGCTAATAATGGTGATAGTCATGGAATTGATTGTGATCTTGAGGATGTTGAGGATTCTGTTGCTTCTTCTCTTCATGGTGGTTAGTTTTTTGATGAAGGGATGGATGTCTCAACAAGTCTGGTGAATGATTCCAGTGGGAATGTGGTTAGCAATGCCTTCAACAATGTTGAAGGTATGCAGTTTGGCTTTTGATTGTAGGGTTTAGCCCTTGAGGTTTCCTTTCCTATTGATTGTTTGTTGATGGATATTCTATGTTGGAATGCTAGAGGTGCAGCTTGCACTAAGTTTAGATACACTATGATGGAATTGCTTCATGTTCATCGTGTTGATATTTTGTTTGTTTGTGAGCCGAGAATTGGGGGGGCAAAAGCTCTTGATGTGGTGAAGTCGATGGGGTTTTCGTGCTTTGAGGTGGTTGATCCCATTGGTTTTTCTGGCGGCCTTTGGCTCTTGTGGAATGATAGTAAGGTTAGAGTTGAAGTTATTGGTACTACTGATCAAATTATTTCCGCTTCAATTTCTTGGCCTGGTCAAAGTCCTTCGTTGTTCACTGCAATTTATGCCAAGCCTTGTAGTTCTAAGAGAGAAAAGTTATGGGACTACCTAAATTTTGTCTCTGAATGCCACCAGTTGCCTTGGATTCTTGCTGGGGACTTTAATGACATGCTGAGTTATGATGATAAGTTAGGGAGTGCTCCTCTTTGTAGACTTAAAGGGTTCAGAAAGTGGTTTGATGATAATGGTATGATTGATCGTGGGTATTCTGGTCCTAAATTTACTTGGAGTAATAATGTCTATGAAAGAATTGATCGAGCTGTTTGTAATGTTCAGTGGCGAAGGTAGTTTGCTGAGGCTTTTGTTAAGCATTTGCCGAAAACCAAATCTGACCATTGTCCTATTAAGATATGCCTTTAGTCTAGTTTCTCTTCGTCTCCTAGTTTGCATCCTTTTCGGTTCGAGGCTATGTGGTTGAAGCATGATCACTTTAAGGATTTTCTTAGTCAGCAATGGGCTCTTTTTGATGGGTCTGTTTTGGATAAAACTTGTGCGTTGGTTAAGCCTTTGTTACTCTGGAACTCCACTATTTTTGGGCACTTAAGGCAAAGAAAGGCTAGGCTTTTAGCTCGTTTGGCTGGTATCCAGAAAGCTATGTGTCAAGGCAGTAATCGTTTCCTTGATAATCTGGAAATTTCTCTTATTGATGAGTATAATGGTGTCCTTGAGCAGGAGGCTTTGTTTTGGCAACAAAAGTCTCGTGTGAAGTGGCTACAGGAAGGTGATCAGAACACTAGATTCTTTCACCTCTCCACCTTAATAAGAAGATGCAGAAACAAGATTGAAAGATTGAAAGGTGATAGAGGGGAATGGATTGAAGGGGCTGTTGGTCTTAAGGAGCTTGCTGTTAATTATTTTTTGGCGTTGTTTGTCCAGGAGCAACGTAGCTGCATCAGTTGGGATTTCCCTAATCTGTTTCCTAGTATTGAGGCTATTGATTTGGCCAATCTTGTTAGAAGTATTGACTTTCTTGAGGTCAAAGAGAATTTGTTTCATATTGGTGGTCTAAAAGCCTCTGGAGTTGATGGATATCTTGCATGTTTCTTCCAAAATCTATGGGATCTCTGTGGGAATGACATTTTTACCATGGTTTGTCAAGCTTTTGTTTCTTGCAATATTCCTGAAGGTTTGAACTCTACCTTGATCACTTTAGTTCCTAAAGTTGATAATCCTTCTTCCATGGTGCATTTTAGGCCCATCAGTCTGTGTTGTACTTTATATGAAGTCATTTCTAAGGTTTTGGTTGCTCGCTTGAGGCCTATTATGCCTGGTCTGATCAGCCCCAATCAGGTCAGTTTTGTGCCTGGGAGGCACATTACTGACAACATCCTTATAGCTCAAGAATTAATGCACAAGTTTAGGAATGCTAAGGGGAAAAAAGGTTTTATGGTGTGGAAGATTGACCTTTCTAAAGCCTATGATAGATTGAGTTGGAGGTTTATTGAGTTTGTGCTCAAAGAGGTTGGGTTGCCTCCTTCGACTGTCCAATTAATTATGCATTGTGTCTTCTCTGTTAAGTATCAGGTTTGTGTGAATGGTGAGCTGACTGAGCCTTTTATTCCTCAAAGTGGCATTAGACAAGGTGATCCACTCTCTCCTTATCTTTTTGTTCTTTGCATTGAGAAGTTGTCCCAAATTATTTTTGATGCTGTTAGAAGAAAGAAGTGGAAGCCAGTCTGGTCCTTTGGTTTCGCACTTATTTTTCGCAGATGATTTGGTTCTTTTTGCTGAGGCTAGCTCCCAGCAAGCCAGGATGATGAAGGGCTGTTTAGAATTGTTTTGTCTTGCCTCTAGTCAGACTGTAAACTTTGAGAAATCTGCTGTTCTTTGCTCCCCTAATACCTGTAAGGAGGTGGCTAAAGAAATTAGTCTCATTTGTGGTTCTCCTCTTACTGAGAATTTGGGGAAGTATTTGGGGATGCCTTTACTTCATTCAAGGATCACTAAGGCGACCTATGGTGGGCTGGTGGATAAAGTTCATGGTAGGTTGGCCTCTTGGAAGAGCAAGGTATTGTCTTTGGCAGGGAGATCTATTCTAATTCAAGCCGTGACATCTGCTATCCCTAACTATTCTATGCAAACTGCTAAGCTTCCTATAAGTGTTTGTAAGGAGCTGGACTAGATTAATAGGAATTTTTTCTAGGGAGGTAGTGAGAAAAGGCATAAGGTTCACTTGTGTCAATGGGATTTGGTGTGTAGGCCAAAGAGTAAAGGTGGGTTGGGGTTTAAGAAATCTCATAATATGAACCAAGCTCTTTTAGCCAAGGTGGGGTGGAGATTGTTTCAGAAGGATGAAGGTTTGTGGGCTAAGATTTTTGAGGCTAAGTATCTCAAAGGTCAATCCATTCTTGAAACCGAGTTGATCTCTAAGCAAGGTTCTTCTTCAACCTGGAAAGGTGTTCTTTTTGGGGTTGAGCTTTTGAATAAGGGTCTGATTTGGAGGCTTGGGAAGGGTGATAGAGTAAATTTTTGGAAGGATAAATGGGTTGGTGATATTCCTCTGATGCATCAAGTTGATTCTATGGAGGGTGTTGATGTTAATTGTTCTGCTTTCTCATTTTTTCAAACATGGTTGGTGGGATGTGGATAAGCTTCGCACTTTTCTTGCTGAGGATACAGTTCAGAAAATTACTTATGTGGCTGCTGACTTTGGTGGGAGGTTGGAGGCTATTCGAATTTGGCATCCTATTGCTAATGGGAGTTTTACTGTGAAATCTGCTTATAATTTGCTGTTTAAAGGGTCTAATTGGTTTGACCCTTGGTGGAAAGTTCTATGGAAGATGTGGATTCCTCCTAAATTGCAAATTTTTTGTTGGTTGGTGTATCAGGGTAAAATCCTCTCTAATGAACAACGGGTAAGAAGACATCTTACCTTTGATTCGACTTGTCAATGTTGTGGCTGGCCCATTGAATATGTGCTTCATATTTTGAGGGATTGTGTTAAGGCTAGGGAGGTCTGGTTTCTTTTCCTTAAGGGGAGTGAAGTTGCGAGGTTTTTTCAAGCTGATTTTAAAGTTTGGCTTTTAAGTAATTTGTGTTCTAAGTCTGTCTATGATCATCAACCTTGGCCAGTGATTTTTGTGTTTATCTGCTGGTATATTTGGAAATGGCGAAACTGCAGGGTTTTTAATGCTGAAGCTGAGTTGCCTTTTCAGCCTAAACGGATTATTGCTTCTGCTGTTTATGCGTGGCTCCATGCTTGTCCTAATCTTATCTCCAAAAGGCTTCAAGTGAAAATTATGTTGGCTTGGGAGCCCCCTGTGACTGGTGTGTTCAAGTTAAATTTTGATGGCTCTCACAAGGGTGGTACTGGTTGTATTGGTGCTTGTGGTATCATTCGAAATTCCCTTGGGGACTGGATGGGTGGTTTTGCTGTTAACTTGGGAATTGGGCAAACGTTGGATGCTGAGCTATGGGGGTTATTCTTTGGCTTGAAACTTACTGCAGATAAAGGGGTGGCTAGGCTATCTATTGAAATGGATTCTATGACTGCTGTTCAGCTTATCAAGCAGCATGTTCTTAGTTGCCTTCATCCTTTTGCTGGGGTGATTGCAAGCTATGTTGCTTTGATGAGTAAGTTTGAAGTTGTTGAGCTTAATCATGTCTTAAGGGAAAAGAATAATTCTGATGCAGACTGTTTGGCTAATTGGAGTCTTAATATGGATCTGGGGGTTTGTTATTTTGATGAAGCTCCGGTTTGGATTAGCTCTGTTCTTATTGGTGATTTGTTGGGGGCTGTGAAGCCGCGGATGATTAGTGTTGGCTAGTTGGGTTTGTTTTTGGGGTTTTCCCCCCCTTCTTCATCAAAAAAAAATTAGGGATTTTGTATCAACTAAAAAATTAATTCAAATGTCATTTCAATATTTGAGGGTGCCTCCTCTATACTAATTACCTGATAATTAGTTGGACCTTGTAATAATCTTGTTTTCTTGCTTTAAACTTCACATCTAAATAGTGAGCTAATTGAAAGGGTTTTGTACCTCAAGTGGTTAAGATCATTTATCTCTAGTCTTAGGTTCGATTCTTTCCTCTCTCAATTAGAGGGGTCAAACAGGCTGGGCCGGGCTGGCCCATTTAAACTCGTGCCTTTAACGTATTCGTGCTGGGCCGAGTTGACCCATTTAATTTATCAGGCCGTGCCATACTGGCCCATTTAGTCCGGCCCAAAGCCCAAATCTACATTGAAACGGACCAAACCGAACTCGGACCGTGCCATGCTCGTGCTTGGGCCGTAGCCCAAGAACTAGCCCATTTAATTTCAATCTTCTTTCACTCATGAATTGAAGCCGTTTTGGGACACGTCTCAACAGGTGATTGTGATCCATCGCCTGCCACTGTGGCCACAGGGAATATTATTCTTGTGCAGGGCAACCACTAGCTGTCTTTGCCTTTCCTTTGTCATAAGCAGAGAATCTGCTTGTGAAATTAAATGTTGATTGGATAAATAAGAATGAGATCATTGTTGAAGGCCATACAACCAGACAATTGAAAAGAAAAGAAAAAAAACTTTTACCCAAAATGTAATCAACAAATAGCAGGACTTACATACTATTTAAATTGAAAACTGGGTTTAAAATTCTCCTCCTTGTCTTTAGCACTTAAGACACAACTACAATATAACTATGAACTCTACGCACTCCTATGAATCCCTACATACGACTACTGGGTACATAATCTCTTAGCATTTAAAATTTTTCCCTTGTAAAAGATTCTTAAGGCTATAATTTGTTCATATCAGAATTCAGAAATAAGTTTGAGAAAAAATTTCGACAATATTATTATAAGCAGCAAGTAGTGCATCATTTATAATTATTGAGCTTGTATTGAAAAATGGGTGTAACAACTACGAAACAAAATTGAAATGTTCAGATGAACTAAACCACTCAAACATCAATTATGACCCAAGCACCAATTAGTTGGTAATTTGTACAAGACTGAATTGTTTATGCCTACTGTTGATGGGTATATTTTATAGTATATATTTAATCCCAATCTTGGTATATTTTTGGTTAATATTTTGGAAGAATTTTGATCTTTGAATCAGACAATATGTATCGACTTCCTTTGAGCAAAACATGATCAAATGGACGAATTTTGGAGTAATTCCAATTGGAGGACGTTCGTGAGTCACTAGGCCCAATTGTATCAATATTCCAGATTTTTCTACCAAGCAGTTGTTTTATGGCGATAAAAATAAAGCTTGGAAGCTTGCCGGAAAAAGTGACGTTTTGGGGCCTTTAATGGCGTTTTGGAGCCCAAAATGACCTCGGATGGGTTCATGGCCTTTGAGATGTGTTCAGAATATTTTTCTCTTCAAAACAAGCTATTATGGGCCTGATTTGGAGCAGTTTGACTGTAACGTGAATGGGCAGCTTTATTGCATAGTCTCTTTATCCAATTAGGATTTTATCTCCTGTATTACCTTATTTTTATTTAGTCTCCTTTTAGGAAAAGAAAAGTGGTCTTGTGAAGCTAGGTTTTAGGGAGTATTTAAGTTCTTTTCACATCGGTTTTAGGGGCTTCTTCTCTTTCATACTTCTTTTCGGCTTTTGGGAAGCGATTGCTAGGGTTCTTGGATTTTCTACTTCCAGGTGTTGTTATTCCTTTTCTTCTTAATAATATTTTCTATGATTTCTATTATGAATATGCGTAACTAATTCCCTTTTGCTAGGGTGAGGCCACGAGCCTTAGCAAGAATATGTAGTTTCTATCAATTTGCTTATGATTATATGCATGCAAAAAGTTTTCAAATTATTCATCAATACAGGTTAAACTATCTAAGTGTCTTGATGCTTGATCACCATTAGGATGTTTAGAAAAGTAAGTAATTGCACTGATGCAATTCTTGGTCGGAGGTCGGTCCCTCAAATTGACGAAGGCTTCTTGTGATTAATATGTGCGAATTCACTTAGGATGAATACCACGTCTTAAGGGTTGCATGGTTTGTCAAAAGGTTTCTGCAGAACTTAATGAGTCATGTATGTTTAGATTTGTTGATCTGAATACCACAGACGGATTGGCATGTATGATATACGCTACATGTTGGGGGTCCAAGTAGGCATATATTAGGAATACCTAACTCTTTGAAATATGCATGTATAGGTCATAAGTAATTGGAGAACTATATGTAATCATGGCGTGACGGCGGATCACTAGGCTTTCTTAACTTGATTTCTCAAAATACAATTGTTTCTTTTGCTTTTAGTTTTAATTTGGCATATTACCTTCTTTTTATTAGTTAACTTTAGCTTAATTTAAGGTCTTAAAATCAAACATCTCAACTTTCTCTTTTACAATAATTAATTAGAATTTGGTTTGCTCTGAATTATTTAATAATCCTCATGAGAACGGCCTTCGAGATTCATGCTTATACCGCAATAACCTTTGTCATTCTTGCAAGTTTTATAGGATTTTAAACCCTTTTGCACCTGTGGTAAAATTCCTATCAAGAAATTGGCGCCGCTGGGGATTATTTAAAATAATTCATTCTAATCAGATTCTGCATTAATTATTGCTGTACATACATACAAAAATAAATAACTAAACATAATAATTTTCGTTTCTATTTTATTTTTACAGATCACAGCAAGGCAGTCAGTGCAGATTACAATCTGTGCATGGTCAGCACACGTTCAGCAGTTAAGCAATTGTTTCCATTTGATCCAGAACCTGAGCAATCTTTAGGAGGAGACGCAGAGAGCAAAATTTGCAGTGGGTTCCTTCACTGCAAGGGACTTTTCTGCATTCTTTATATTCTGAGGATCTGCACAGTAAAGAAACAATGGCTTTTGTTATTCCAGAGGCTGGTGATCCTTTGGGTAATTCTTTAACAGCTCATGCCACTAACATACCAGGTTGCATTACATATCCAGAAGTGGAGGAAGGGTCTACGTTCGAAATCAAGCATCACATGTTGAATATTCTACCTACATTTCATGGGTTATCAACCGAAGATCCTAACATGCACATTGCAGAATTTTTAATGGGATGCAAGAATATTTTGGTGAAAGGATTCTCAGCTGAATCTATTAAGCTTCGTTTATTTCCATACACATTGAAAGATCAAGCAAGGAGATGGCTCCTCACACTTCCATCTGGAAGCATTACCACTTGGAACCAACTCAGTGAAAATTCTTAAACAAGTATTATCCAGCTTCAAAGACTCTCGACATGAGAACTCAAATTTTATCTTTGCCCAAAAACCAAATGAAGAGTTTCATGAGGCATGGAAGCAGTTTAAAGAGTTGAATAGAAAATGTCCACATTCTGGTATTAACAGTGCTGATCAAGTGCATATATTTTTCAGAGGTTTAAATATGACAACAAAAACTCTTGTCAATGCTTCATGCGGAGGTTCATACAAGGATAAAAATGCACAAGAGGCTTGTTTATTATTTGAAAAAATGGCAGCAGATACACAGCAATGGGCAGTTGAGCAACCACAATCTAGGGTCAGTTTTGAGATATCTAATGGTTCTCCATATATGTCAGCACAAATTGAAAAAATGGAGAAAAAGCTTGAAAGATTTGATGCAAAATTTGACATGTTATTACAAAGAATTCCAGGTTCACAGGTTGCTGTACAGCAGCCCTTACCAGCTGCCTGTAGCATTTGCAATGTAACAACCCATGATTTTTTGAGCTGCCCACATAAAGATGCTTATCCAGAATTTGCAGCAGAACAAGTTAATGCATTTAATAATTTTCAGCATCCAAGATATGACCCACATTCAAATGTTTACAACCCGGGGTGGAGAGATCATCCTAATTTTAAGTGGGATAGAGATCAGCTTGCAAGGCCACAATTACAACAACAGGTACAGCAACCTGTTGCGCCTAAGGCTGCTTGGGAGGTTGCAATTGAAAAATTAGCAAATACCACCAGTCAAGAAATCCAAAATCTGCAGGCAACAGTGAAAAACATAGAAAAACAAATGGGGCAGATTGCATTCCAAGTTTCAGAAAGAGCACCAGGTACATTTCCTAGCCAAACTGAACAGAATCCAAGGGGAGGCGCAGATTGTAAGGCAGTTCGAGTTCTACGTTCGGGTAAAAGTTATGACAATAGAGGTGAAATTTGTGCTGGAAATTCGCGGGCAGCATCACAGCCACAAACAGATTCAGGAAATTTTGCAGAATCTGATATTGTTGCAGATTCTACAGAGTCTATGGGCAGATCTGAAAACAGTGAAAAAATTGCTGCAGAAACTGCAGAACGTGTTTATGTGCCTCCAATGCCTTACCCCGAAAGGTTGAAGCCCAAAGTTAAAGATCAACAGTTGACAGATTTTATGAAGACGTTGGCCAAAGTTCAGATCAATCTCCCATTGATTGATGCAATTAAGAACATTCCATCTTATGCCAAGTTTTTAAAGGATGTTTGCACAAAGAAAAAGAAGCTCGTGGATTTTGAAAAAGTCATTCTTACAGAACAATGCAGCGCAGTTTTATTACACAAACTGCCTCCAAAGAAACAAGACCCAGGGAGTTTTACAATTTCATGCACAATTGGAAATTCTAATTTTAAACGTGCTTTAATTGATTTGGGTGCCAGTATTAATTTAATGCCTTTTTCTGTTTTTCAGAGACTAGGACGAGGAGAAATCAAGCCTACATCAGTTATTCTACAATTGGCGGACCGTTCAGTTGCTTACCCTAGGGGAATTATTGAAAACCTCATTATTAAGGTTGATGATCTTTATCTACCAGCAGATTTTGTGGTACTAGACATGGAAGAAGACCTTCAAACACCTATTATTTTGGGAAGACCGTTTATGGCGACAGCTAGGACTTTAATTGATGTGGAAGCAGGGACATTGACTCTACGCGTTCAAGACCAATATGTTGTGTTTAATTTGTTTGAGGCATCCAAACGTCCTGCTGATCAGCACGAATGTATGCACATTAATGTGTTAGACAGTTTAGTTTAAGACAGTTTTCACTCCAATTCAATACAGACCAGTTGCTACATATTTTACAAGGGGAACTTGGGGCAGATTCTGAAGATAAAGGTGCTCTTAAGTACACTCACGCATTGGACAGTCTACCCACACAATTGCCCGAGTTTATACATGTTTACGAGAGTTTAGGGAGCCTAAACAGCCCCTTAAATCATCTAGACAACAGCCACCAAAATTGGAGCTGAAGCCTGTACCTGATCATCTAAAATATGCACATTTAGGAGCTGCAACGACACTGCCAGTTATTGTTGCAGCAGATTTAACTCCACAGAGGATGATAAATTGCTTAATGTTTTGAAATATCAAGATACATTGGGCTGGACTAGGAAAAAGCAGAAATTGCAGTCAAATGAGGTTGAGGAAATTCGTAATGATGCTTATGAGAGTTCACGCATTTACAAAGAAAAACCAAGGCATTTCATGACAATCAGATTCTCAGAAAGAATTTTCATCAAGGGCAAAAAGTTTTGTTATTCAGTTCAAGGTTGAAGTTATTTCCAGGGAAGTTAAAGTCTCGTTGGAATGGCCCCTATTTGGTTACTAAGGTTTATCCTCATGGGGCAGTTGATATTACAAGTGAAATTAATGGCAACACTTTCAAAGTGAACGGTCACAGGCTGAAACCATATTTGGAGTCACCCTTCGATATTGCACGCGAGTCACTGACTCTAAAGGAACCAGTGATTTGACCACCAGGCTTCTGCAAAGTCTAGCTACAGACTTAAAATAAAGCGCTTATTGGGAGGCAACCCAATTTTTCTAAACTCTTTACTGCTTTTATTTTCAATTTTTAAACCAAAAAAAAAAAAAAAATTTGTTGTTTTTCTTCAGCTAGTTTATTTTACTTTATTTTCTTTCTACTCCTAACACATGGTGGTTCAATGCAGGACACAACACACAGCACATATCAATCAGCACATATCAAAAGCAGCAATACTAAAATCCTACACTGGAATCCTGCACCCAGCAGCAATACTAAAATCCTACATCCACAAATCTTGCCAAAATTCGAAGTTATACCTGCCAGATGCCAGATCTGGGGTCCTCGAGGCCATGTGATGTTTTGCCCTCTGAGCTTGGGTGTTTACTGCCTCGCCCTCGCCCTTGAATCCATCCTGGAGTTGCATACCCTACACAAAGTGCACCTTGAGCCTTGAGCATCTTTATGCTCGGATCTGTCACACAGATGGACATACATATATTGGGGATTAGGTATCAGATCTGCTGGACCACAATAGATAAGCAAATCGAAAGGTTAGGAGCAAATACCAGATCTACTCGTACGGGTGCAGCGTTTCAAACGGAGAGGAAACTGATGCCTGGACGGAGCGGCTCCTTGGTTACTCCAACTATGATTTCGGACTGATCAAGCACAGAAACTCCAAGTTTGAGTTGTGAAACCACTGCTGCGAGCTGATGGTGCTGTTTTGAGCGAAGAGAGAGCGACGGTGAATGAAGAAACTTGCGTTTTGAGAGACATGACAGGAGAGTGGCGTGGATTTCAGCAGAGGAGTGACTGAGCTAATGGAAAACCATGGGTTTCTAAAAATTTTTGGGTACCAACTCAAATGCAAAAGTTTGACTGAACAGCTGTGAGTAGACAGTGGGTAATGGGCGGTGTGGCTGCTGAGATACACGTGAGCCGTTGGCTCTGGGGTCAAGGCTAATTGAAGAGCATCCTAAGCGTTTTCTTCAATACATAAATATACACTTAAAGAAGAGAAAAGATGTGAGCCAATTGCCTATGGAGTAAAGTAAAGCAAGTGGGCACGAGGTTTGTTCGTACATGGTCAGCTTTGGGCCCATCAGTACATGCTGCAACATTGGTTTTGAAATGCAGGTGTGTTCTTTTTCTTCTTTTATTATATAAATATATATATTCTCTCTTCGTTTTGTCCTTTAGTTTTGCTAGTTTTTTTTCTTTTTATTATTATTATTTTTTTAGTTTATTTTCTTTAGGCTTTATTAGTTTTATTAACTTTGTTTTCTAATATTTTCCACACCTTGAGGACAATGTGTGAATTAAGTTTGGGGTGGGAAGTAAATTTTAGATTTTTAATTTTTGAGTCGTATCAAAATTTTCATTTTAAAGTTAATATCCATAGATTATTTTAAACGTTATAACAAATGAGCGTAGAAGATCAATCCGCACAGAGTCTTTTCTATTTATTGTTGCTTGTAGACACTAAGTCATGAATTATACTTTGAAATTTGCACATCACACCAACATGCTTTAGGGGAATGAGATTGAAATACTTACCTTTTGTCCAAGTTTGTTTTAATTTTTGTAAAAAAGTAAAAAAAAAAAAGAAAGTATATGTTATAAAGTAATAATTGCCTCACCAGAAGCTTTGCTAGTAATCGGCCAGTCTGCCTAATCACAGTGATTCTTGAGTCAAGCGGTAGAGTTTTGGCATGAGGTAGGGTGGTTAGTTGGTTTCGTAGCCTTTCCAACTCGGGTTAATAAGTCCTTAGGGGTGTTCTACACCTAGTGCCCTAAAGCCTTAATGGTTTGGGAGTCATTGACCTAAAGCTCGCTACATGGGTTGGATTGAAAGCTTAAGTAAACCGACATTGCCACGACCACTACTATTACAAAAAGAAAAATTGAAAAAGAAAAAAATGTGAAGTTCTGTATGTGAAGTTGAATAAAGGGATGAGAGGTAAGGGTTTTGGTCGAGTCTCTTTAGCTATGATGGTTCACTTTACACCAAAGGAAGTTTGTGAATTCTTTTCTAATTGACTCTAAATGGTTTAGACTTTGTAGTGGGATTGGTTGGAACTTTTGAAAAGATGTTCTGATTTTTAACATTTTCTATGGATTGCAACTTAAGTGGAAATTTTGTTTAGTTAGGTTTATGTCAAGTTTTTCATTTGTTAGTTTTTGTTTTTTGTTTTTGTTGTATATATTTGTTTTGCAAGGAGCGTTTGTGGGTATCGTGATCTGGTAAACCTCGGAGACACAACTCCTCCTACTAGGGACACCTAGAGGTTTAAAGGCTTGTGGCACATGCTAAGTGCCATCGAGATTACCTACGAAAGTGGTTTAGTTTAGTCGCGAGTTTGTTTTTATTTTTATTTTGTTTTGCTTGAGGACAAGCAAAAAGCTAAGTTTGGGGTATTTTGATGGGTATATTTTATAGTATATATTTAATCCCAATCTTGGTATATTTTGGTTAATATTTTGAAGAATTTTGATACTTTGAATTGTATTTTCAATATAGGGCTTTCGACTTTCCTTTGGAGCAAAACATGATCAAATGGACGAATTTTGGAGTAATTCCAATTGGAGGACGTTCGTGAGTCACTAGGCCCAATTGTATCAATATTCCAGATTTTTCTACCAAGCAGTTGTTTTATGGCGATAAAAATAAAGGAAAGAATGCGAAATCTTTGGAAAACATTTTGGGCCTTTAATGGCGTTTTGGAGCCCAAAATGACCTCGGATGGGTTCGTGGCCTTCTTGAGATGTGTTCAGAATATTTTTCTCTTCAAAACAAGCTATTATGGGCCTGATTTGGAGCAGTTTTGAAGGCCAGAACGTGAATGGGCAGCTTTATTGCATAGTCTCTTTATCCAATTGTGATTTTATCTCCTCAGATTACCTTATTTTTATTTAGTCTCCTTTAGGAAAAGAAAAGTGGTCTTGTGAAGCTAGGTTTTAGGGAGTATTTAAGTTCTTTTCACATCAGTTTTAGGGGCTTCTTCTCTTTCATACTTCTTTTCGGCTTTTGGGAGAGCGATTGCTAGGGTTCTTGGATTTTCTACTTCCTGTGTGTTGTTATTCCTTTTCTTCTTAATAATATTTTCTATGATTTCTATTATGAATATGCGTAACTAATTCCCTTTTTGCTAGGGTGAGGCCACTTACAGCCTTAGCAAGAATATGTAGTTTCTATCCAATTTGCTTATGATTATATGCATGAGTTTTCAAATTATTCATCACTGGGTTAAACTATCTCAAGTGTCTTGATGCTTGATCACCATTAGGATGTTTAGAAAAGTAATTTGATGCAATTTTGGTCGGAGGTCGGTCCTCGAAGAGTGTGAGGCTTCTTGTGATTAATATGTGCGAATTCACTTAGGATGAATACCACGTCTTAAGGGTTGCATGGTTTGTCAAAAGGTTTCACGTAACTTAATGAGTCATGTATGTTTAGATTTGATCAATACCACGAGGACGGATTGCATGTATGATATACGCTCTATGTTGGGGGTCCAAGTAGGCATATATTAGGAATACCTAACCTTTGAAATATGCATGTATAGGTCATAAGTAATTGGGAGAACTATATAGAATTGCTAAGGTGACGGCGGATCCTAGTGCTTTCTTAACTTGATTTCTCAAAATACAATTGTTTCTTTTGCTTTTAGTTTTAATTTGGCATATTACCTTCTTTTTATTAGTTAACTTTAGCTTAATTTAAGGTCTTAAAATCAAACATCTCAACTTTCTCTTTTACAATAATTAATTAGAATTTGGTTTGCTACGAATTATTTAATAATCCTTGTGGAGAACGACCTTGCGAGATTCGTTTATCTTTGCAATAACCTTGTCATTCTTGCAAGCTTTATAGGATTTTAAACCCTTTGCACCTGTGGTAAAATTCCTATCAACTCGTCTTATTTGGATGGGAGAAAATTACGCGAACGAGAAATTCTGGTCGTGCATCAAACAAAAGCAGGAATACTTACATTTTGGATTATAGCCTCAAGTCCGGCTCAAGAATCAACATTTATCTAAACCTAGTCATCCTTAGAACCCAAACAATCCCAAAAGTTACTGAAACATTGAACTAAGGATCATCATTTTGCCCACGGGCTCTTAGACCCATGGGGATCCGCCTAGCCCATCGAGAAAAATCCTAGCCCCGTCCGTTATGGGCCATGGGCTAGCCCGGCCCATCAAAGAGTGGGCTAGGCTTGGGCTAAGGGGTGTAAAGCCTGGCCGGGCCCATAGAAGCCCATGAAGGCCATGTGGAACAGTCCGACACCGAGAAAGGCCCCATGACCCACGCTAGTAAGCCCACTGAGGAATCGGTAGGTCCCTTCGGTACCCATGATCGATTATATGCCTAGCATGGCTCTGAAGCCCATGCTGGTAGGACCAATTCTACAATCGGCAGGCGCCTCCAGCATCATCTGCCGATTGCTCACTGACCGGCCCACGGTCGGCACATGCGTTAGGCACGCCTTGCCGATTCAGCCTCCAATAAGGTATCTTGTAGGAATTTCTCGGGTTCCCCGCTAGTATATTCGTTGGGATACGTGGCCGCCTCGGACGGCACTCCCACGAATCCCACATCTACATCTCACAACAGGAAGAAACCCACAACTCCTTATAAAAGAACTCTTTGCCCTAGGGTTTAGGGTAGGTGAGCTCTACTTGACATAAATGCCTTTACATTGTCAATAAGCTAACTTTAGCATCGGAAGGCCTTCGGCCGGTACCACACTGGTGTCTTAGGTCTCACCTATTGCTCTATTCCCTCTTTAGCATAGATTCAACATCGCTAGCCAAAGAGAAAGCGTTCACTAAAGGCAGATCCGATCCCTCGATCGTCCACATCATCTGTAAGTTTGTCCTACCACTATCTGTCTAGTTTTACAAAAACAGATTGGCGCCGTTTGTGGGAAGCGATCGTAATCGACCCATATCTCTCTTGAGCAAAAGATGAATCCACCTTCATCCATCAGGCCCAAAGGTCCAATCTTCAGCCTCAACGCCATAGCGAGCCCCTCTCCTCCACCCGTCAAGCCGCAACTGAAGACATTTGCTTGGCAAAGCACTACCGAGGCCAATTTCTTGGCTTAGGTAGAATCCCTCCGGCAAGACATGGCGAAGATGTAGGAACACAACAACATCTTCTCTTCCAAGGTTGACGACACTTAGAAGCAACTCTACAACTAGCAGACGCATTCGAGTCGACTGCTAGATGGTCTCGAATAGACTATGCAGCATCGGCAGGAGCAATCGCTGAAGAGTGTGCCTAAACCCGAACACCGAGACAAGGGGAAACAATTGGCACCCGCCAAGCCTTTCGCCTCTCGCCGACTATTGTTGCCCTCTCCTAAGAACGACATCAAGAATTTTGTATCTACTCCGACTGCCAAGACAGACTCAATGATCAACGCGAGCAACGACAGCCATCACTGATTCGCATCAGCACCGGGCTCAACATTGACGAATGAGCGTGCTCGGTCCAAAATCACCACTAGGCTGAAGCTACGATGTGATCGGCCTTGAGGAAACATACGAATCAAACTACGCGCCCACTTCCCCCAAAACCACGATATCCTACCATTTGGCAGGTATCGCGCCATCTTGTCACGATCACAGATCCTACCGAAAGGCAAATGACGACAACATGGAAGAAAAGGGCCGCGATAGGAATACCTACCGAACAATAGCCCATGAGAGGCGGGGACGCAAAACCCGCCCGGCTAAAACCTACCGTTCGGCAGGGGAGACGATCCCTCATTTGCCGATCCTACTGTTGTACTCTTTTTTCGTAAGGTCGGGCGAGCGAAGAAGAACGGAACCGGTCTGGACAGCCGACCTAGGGAAAAGTCCAACTTGGTCCCTTCTCCAATCAGATCATAACTTACAGGCAGGAGAAAGATGTCCAAACACTCAGGATACCATTTTACACAGGGGTTGAGGATATTTTAACCCACATCCATACTTTTCAATCGGCATTGGGTTGCAAAGGGCTCACCGTCGAAGGACAGTGCTTGCTGTTCCCATCCACTTTGGCTGCTACTACCTAAATTGGTTCCACCGATAGGAGTCAGGTACGGTTAACTCCTTTTATCAATTAAAGCAAATTTTCCTTGATCATTTCATGATACGGACCGATCGTCTCTATTATGTCGATGATCTTTACAATGTCCGGCAACGAAATGACAAACCTTTAAGAGAATATGCAACTTGGTTCATCCATGAGTATTCTCGGTGCCAAGAAACCGATGACCGAGAGGCTTTCGGAGTTTTCAAAAGTGGCCTCCGATTGTCCCACTTTTGCTACCTAGTCCACAGTAACAACTGGGCGACCTATGGTGAACTAATGAGACAAGCCACCCTCCACGCCAAAGTAGAGTACCTCAACTCCAAAGGCGGTCCTTCAGCACCACTGGCCGTCGAAGACACAGAAGGACATTCAGAGCCTTACTGGCCGCGTCGCCGCCCTGGCCGGATTCATATCAAGGGCCATCGACGGATGTGCTCCCTTCTTCAAAGCCCTCAAAGGCAACAAATGACAGATCACCTGGACTGCCAAATGCGACTGAGCCTTCCAAGACCTCAAGGTTTCCATCAGCAAGGCACCTCTGCTGTCTAAACCTCTCCCAGGAGAAAGCCTCATCCATGCTAATTCGCAAACCCAACGGCACTGAACTTCCGATCTTCTACACTAGCCATGCCTTACAAGATACTGAGCTTCAGTACCCGAAGCTGGAGAAGCTTGCGTACGGCCTCGTCATCTCCGCTCGCAAGCTTCATCCATACTTCCATCATGGTGCTCACCAATCAGCCTCTGCACTAAGTCTTGCAGAAGACGGAGACGTATGGGAGACTAATCAAATGGGTCATCGAGCTTGGTGAATTCGACGTTCACTATCAGCCCAGACTTGCCAAAAAAGGGCAAGCCGTAACTGATTTCATCTCTGAATTCATGTTCCCATTGGAGAACAAACTCCCCTCAGAACCGCCCTCAGTAGAGATGAACCTCCCACCTGCCAAAGGACCATTCGACCCAAAAATCACTCTTTGGACACTATACGTCGATGGTTCATCCAACCAACAGGGAAGCAGAGCTGGCCTAGTCTTGACGGAACCTGATCAAATGGCAATCGAATACGCCATCCGATTTCAAGTCTAGGCCTCAAATAATGAGGCCGAATATGAAGCTCTCTTAGCAGGTCTTCGGCTAGCCAAATACATGGGTGTCAAACAGGTCAACATCCGTAGAGACTCTCAACTAGTTGTCAACCAGATAACTACTGAAATTGAAGCCAAGTACAAGTCAATGGTGACTTACTTGACACAAGCCCACCGATTTCTCAAACAATTCAGTGCATATCAGATTCGGCAGATCCCGAGATTCAAGAACAGTCACGCCGACGCTCTGTCGTGACTAGCATCAGATATCGACAACCGAGTCGGACACCATGTATCGTACTCGCTCGGCGCAGCACTACCGAAGATGAGGTACATGCCGTTCGACAGGACCCTAGCTGGATGGATCCAATCTACGCTTACCTAGCTGACGTCATGCTACCGGTTGACAAAGGTAAAGCCAAAACCATTCGCCATCGATCGGCAAGGTACATCATTCTACACAAAACTCTCTATCGACGTTGTCATTCCCTACCGTTGCTACGGTGTGTCACGCCACAACAGGGTACTACGTCCTATGAGAGATTCACGAAGGAGCTTGTGATGACCATTCTAGCACCCGATCCTTGGTTTTCAAAACCATTCGGCAAGAGTACTACTGGCTAACTCTCCACACATATGCTCTCAAACTTGTCCACAAGTGCGATCAGTGTCTGCTTCGGCTCCATCCCGAACTTGCCTGCCGAACCACTCACTCTAATCATCAATCCTTGGTCGTTCACGTAATGGGAACTAGATCTCATTGGCCCCATGCCACAAGGTAAGGGACAAGTCAAATTTGCAGTTGTCGCTGTGGATTACTGCATAAAATGGGTCAAAGTCGAAGCCTTAGCAACAATCACCGCAGCCAAAATTCAGCAATTTATGTGGAAGAACATCATTTGCCGCTTCAGCCTTCCGAACGCGATTATCACCGATAACAGCAAACAGTTTGACTCTTTTCACTTTCAGCATCTATGCTCCCGATTCAACATCAACATTTTCTTCGCATCTCCGGCACACCTACAGTCCAATGGAAAAGTGGAAGCCATCAACAAGATCATCAAGAAAACACTGAAGAAGAAGCTCGGAGCAGCCAAAGGAGAATGACAGGACATATTACCAGAGACACTATGGGCAATCAACACTTCGTACTGAAGGTCTACAGGGGAAACCCCATTCTCTCTTGCGTTCGTACCTGTGGAGATCAATGCTCCCACGTGCTGAACGGCATCCTAAGAGCTAGAGCAAAATGGAGCCCAGCTCACCCTGAACCTCGACCTCATTGAAGAACACCGATTGCAGATCATCTTCGAAATGCCGCATACAAGTAACGAACCTCCCGATATTATGGTTCGCTCATCAAGCACCGATCTTTCAAAATTGGGGACTGGGTCCTGCACAAAGTCTCTTTAGCTACAAAGAAACCTGCCGAAGGTACCCTCGTCCCTTCATGGGAAGACCCTTATGAGGTCATCAGCATCTGTCGACCGGGGACTTACCGATTGTGTGGCTCCGATGGACAGACCCTCGGCCACTCTTGGAATGTTGATCACCTAAAGTATTACTACAAGTGAAGGGCGTGACCTTCGGTCTCCTCAGTCTATAAACCTACAGAAGGTGTTGCCAATCGACACACCTCTCTAATGTACATTATGCCCTTGGCATCGTTACAATGAATCAAAGGTTACGACATACAGTAGCAATTATGTTCCTGTCATTACATTCGGTATACGCATATAGCTTATCCGCCTAATGGCACCAAATGCCTACGACAAGCATACACTACCTACCTTCGGCATACAAACACACGAATGCAATCAAATGGCTTCAAAATCTTTAGGCTTCGAATCGGCAGCAGACATGGCTTCGACATCTTCGCCCTGGTAGGCTTCTACCATCTCCTCAGGGATGCCTTCAGGCAGCAGAGGACACTCTCGAAGGAAGTTCAGGTTTAACTTTTTATCAGCATTGAACCGCTTGAATCAGTAGACAAGGTCGTCACACTGATCCATGACTTCCTTGTCCACCAACGCTGTGAACTCCTCCAAGGCTCAGTAGTTGGCTACGGCCTTCGCCTTCGCCTCCTCCCCTACGGCCTTCGCCTTGGCCCATTCGGCTGCTTCCATCGCCACCTCCATGGCAGCCTTCGCCCCTTCGGCCTCCATGTCTACCGGCTTGGATGACAGCTCTACAATATTGGCTGCGTTCCCCTAAGCATGCGGATCGACGTCTTGGATAGCCTTGTCAGCCTCAGCAATCTTCGCTCGACTATCCTCGAACTTCTTCTGAACTCGCTCGCCAGTGTTGAGGGCCTGCTTTATGTAGAGCCACATATCCATGTTAGTCTGCCGAATCAACAAAACACAAGTTAGTATCGATCGTGCAAAGCTTGTTAACTTGCAATTGTAAGTTCCAATTAGTAGTATAGCAAGACAAGTACGAGGTCATACCCACGAGGACTGAGAAGTTCAAATTAGTTACATGCTTAGATTACCCAATTCGAGAAAACAGAAAGTTAAGTCTAAAACAGAATTGAAAATGAGAGTGATTGATTTTTGTGAAAACAAATGAAGCAAAACGAAATTGCAAACAAAACCAAAGTAAACAAGAGTATCAAAGAGTGGTTTTTGAGGTTGGAAAACAGATTTGGAGACTAGGGCATTCGATTCACCATAACAATCCAATTCTAGGTTATAAGGATTCAAGTGACAAATCTAATTCAGATTCAAAGATTGATTCTAGCTAAAGTATGATTAAGCCATGGTGTTTGATCCTAACCTTGTATTTCCAATTCCCTAATTAAGTCCTTATTGTCGAACTTACGTCAAGCATTAGAAATCCATTAAGCATAGAAGAATGTTTTAAACAACCAAGCATGCATCTAATCCCTATTGGCGAATGTCCATACATACTCATCTTATTCATAGTTCAATTGAAACAAAAACATAAGGTGTCTACTTCAATTTCAACCAAAATACACAAATCTCAATGGTAGCTAGGCATTCAGATTAGCATATAAGTAGGTAGGCGTAATGAATAAGAACATGAATCTTGAATCAAACTTGAAACTTGAAATTTATAAACCCAGAATATTCATGTTAGGTTACATCAAAGCCCTAGTTATGGATTTAGCTACTCATAATGGGAAAGAAACTTAAAACAGAAATGAGGAAACATAATGAATGCAACAAGAGTAGAAAAACCCTTTTCTGAAGTTCTTGTGGTGTCCAATGCTTCTTCAAGTGCTTCCCCACGTCTAGAAGGATGTATGAAGGTTAAGGAGATAATTTGGGATGAGTTTGGGTGAGTGGTGACGGATGAGAAAGAGGAAATTTGTAGGAAAATGTAAGGAAGGCTTGCAGGGACTGTTTTGGTGATTTGGGGCTGTTTAGAGTGTTGGGTTGATTGGTGGAGTGTTTGGGGTTGTGGGAGTGTTTGAGAGTGATTTCTGAATGTGTTTGGGGGAATGATGGGAGTGTGGAGGATGGAATGAAGGATGGATCAGTTGTGGGAGTGTGACTCGCAGGATGTATGTTATGGAATGAATGATAAAATGAAAAGTGTTCCCTTTTCTTCAGCTGATGCCCTCTTTAAATGCTATGTAACTGCCATGTAAATTCTATGTAACTGCTCCAGTTGCCCAATACATGCATTTGGTGGAATTTGGTTAGGTGCAGAACATCCCTTAAAATGCATGGATTGCATTCAATGTCTCTTATTGTCCTTTTCATTATGTCTGCCCATTAATACTCCACTTGAGTTGTAAACAACAATTTAGCTGACCTAACTTTGTCACCAGCAACAAGCAACTTCATTGGATCATGAATTGGGCTTCCATTCCTCATATAACGACTTTAAGCCCTTCATCTTGTAGTTCAGAATGTCATCTTTCCAACCACATATCATTTGGCCCAATCCAAGTTCGGATAAAGATGTTAAGGCTGAAACGAATAGCTAACTATGTCTGCATGTTTTTGCACCATTTTGCACATTTTCCTATCCAAAGCCACCATTGCTACCTAAAGCTTAATTAACTGAATGACAAACACAATATAGATTAAAAGCACAAGTGTAACCCAAAAACATAACTAAATCATATGCTAGAAGGGTACAAAATGATATATAATTATGCACTGATCAAAGCTTAAACGAAATTGGCAGACACAAAGTGAACACTTACTGCAGCTTGGAATCAGAAGGCACAGCCGGCGTGTTCCCGCAGCGAATTCTTCGGCAACTGCTCCAGATCAGACAGTTCCATCTGTACCCCATCAATGACGATGTTCATGAACGGCACGACCCTCAGAGGGCAAGCGACCTTCACTGGTTCGTCACCTTCCTCTACCTCATCATAGGGAATCAGGATGGCCGCCTCCTTGTTTGGCACCTAGTTCTCTTCGGCTGAGGCGTCACGTCGAGGGCACCCATGATTTGCCTATTGCTGGTCGTTTGAAACTAGACCTCATGAATGGCCTTTGCCTCCTTAGCCCTCTCTTGTCTGCGACACTCGGCCATACTTACCTCATCAACCGAAGAAGCTTCTAGCTGGTGCTGCCCCTTGGCCTTTGGTCTTGAAGCCTCCCCCTTCTTCTGCTGAGTCGTTGGGACCTGAGACTCCAGACGCCTTCTGGTAGCGTGAAACATAGCCCTCCATCCTGCCACTGCAACATAGTGCAAGTCAATGCAGGAACGGCATATACCAATTGCCGAACGGCACTATACAAGACAAAAAAACCAAAGAAAACAGAGGACCTACCGAATGGCATCACTTACTCTCTTTTTCTTTCTGTCGTTTGGTCTTCTCGGCCTCGGTGATCAAGCTTGCCTTGAACAAATTGTCAAAGCCCAACAGGGTCTTGAAGTAACGATCGTCTTCGGCAGTCTTGCTCCGCACCCTCTCTATCGCCTTCACGTCCTCTTCGACGCTTTCAGTCACTTCAAGGAGATTGGCAAAGAAAGCAAACACAGGTTAGCTTCGGCATACCATAAAATATGCATATACAATCGACACACAAGTCCTATTCAATGCAAAATGTAGTTACAAGGCAAACAAACTACTGAACGACACCCTAGAGCATACTGATTGTCTGGAAGGTCGTTGGAATGTGCCTTTCAACAACCTCACTT
This sequence comes from Prunus padus, assembly GCA_024362665.1. Taxonomy (NCBI): domain Eukaryota; kingdom Viridiplantae; phylum Streptophyta; class Magnoliopsida; order Rosales; family Rosaceae; genus Prunus; species Prunus padus. The sequence continues at coordinate 31,868,817 of JANFAM010000008.1, forward strand.
GGTGCCAATTCCCAACTTCCGGACACCAGCACCCGACGACGACGCCAGATCTTTAGCGAACTCGGCACTCCGACCACAAAGTGCCCTCGTTGCCCGGCATGCAGACAGTTTGATTGCACCCAACGCCCCTGGTCCAAGCTCTTTGCCCTCGTCACACTATACAGATGCAAGAACTGTTCGTTGCTCAACTCTCCCTCTTCGGCAACACTGAACGCAATTATGGTGCTAGGAGTGTGATCCAGAAGTTCGGGATGAACTGCCCAGGTGCATAGCCAATCTGCGCCGATGGCCTCAACGACAGCCGAAGACCATGCTTGGATTGCTCAGGGACTCCAGCAATGTTGGGTTTGCCTAACTATTGAATCTGGGATGTGCAGGCTTGCACGGTCGAGTTCCCACTCACCCTCCCATGCTGAATAGCAGATGTGCAAGGTTGAGTTTTCACTCACCCTCCCAAACCGCTCATCTTGGCTCCTGGTTCATACCCATAACACACCTCCATAAGCCTACCAAAAGGTAGCAAGGGTACAAGCTCCCCTCTTTCAAGTGGCCCCTTGCTCGGGGACTTGGGGGACTATGGGACTATCATCGGCAATCGCGGAGAAATGGCTAAAACCTTCGTATCGAGGTCCGGGTCAGAATGTCGAAGACACGTGCAAGTCCCCAACCAAGAAGTCCCTTCTTAATCGGGAACTTGGGGGACTCTTGTTTGTACCACATCTGACCAGCCTCTCATGCCATGACACGTGGAAAGGGTCTGACACTGAGGAAGGCCACATGGCCCACGCTGGTAAGCCCAGCCTAACGAATCGGTAGGTCCATTCGGCATCCACGATCGATTCTACTCCCAGCATGGCTCTGAAGCCCATGCTGGCAGGACCAATTCTACAATCAGCAGGCGCCTCCAACATCATCCGCAGATTGCTCGCTGGCCGACCCACGGTCAGCACATGCATTCAGCATGCCTTGCTGATTCAGCCTCCCAGAATGTATCTTGCAGGAATCTCTTGGGTTCCCCGCTAGTATATTCGTTGGGACACGTGGCAGCCTCGGAAGGCACTCCCATGAATCCCACATCGACATCTCACACCAGGAAGACACCCACAACTCCTTATAAAAGAACTCTTTGCCCTATGGTTTAGGGTAGCTGAGCTCTACTTGACATATATGCCTTTACATTGTCAATAAGCTAACTCCTCTCTCATTCAGCTAACTTTAGCATCGGAGGGCCTTCGGCCGGTACTGTACAGGTGCCTTAGGTCTCACCTACTGCTCTCTTCCCTCTTTAGCACAGATTCAGCATCGCTAGCCAAAGAGAAAGCGTTCACTGAAGGCAAATATGGTCCCTCAAAGCATTCATCAAGGCAAATTCGGTCCCTCGATCGCCCACATCATCTGTAAGTATGTCCTACCACTATTTGTCTAGTTTTTGCACAAGCAATTATAATATATATATAATTCTAATTTATAATGGTGGGTGGGTGGACTTACAAAGGGCAAAGAACTTTCAAGTGCTAAAATTCTCTTATATATATATATATATAATAACAAGTCATTATCTCCAACCCTAAAATTCCCAAGCCTCATCTGCCTTTTCTTTTCTCAAGGCCGCACATCCAAAGTGGAGGGACCGACGGTGAATATGAAAATGAGACAATTGGAAGTTGATTTGTTATGTAATAACGTAATCTTTTTGTTTGAGACTTTAATTTTAATTTTTGTATTGGGAGACTTAATTTTAATTTTTGTAAGTTGTATAAGAAATTGGACCTTATCAAATCAAATCCTACTATTTATTTATTTTCGACAAAAAAAAATTGTTTATTTTTTTATATTGTTAGCCCATTTCGGCCTGGCCTGGCGAGGCTCGTAAAAGCCTAGCCCATGGGGCGGTCTCGGGCTTTGATTTTGTAGAAAAATACCCAACTCGGCCTAGCTCATATATTTCCTTCAGTCTAGTAAAGCTCAGTCCAGCCGGCCCATTGACGATCCCTACATTGAATCATACTTGCACAAACAGAGAGTGCAACAAAAAGAAAAGTGGGCAATTTATGAAGCAAGTCTTGCAAAAGTACAGGCACAAAAGTGCCGGCTTGAGTGGGTTTTGACTTTTGAGACAAAAAAAGAAGAAGGTAAAGTTGGCCGAGTTCGGGCCGTGCTTGAAGTAGGCTCGGGCTCTGGCCGTTCTTGCCGGCCCAGTCACCTCATTTTTTGATCCCGGCCCGGCTCAAGTTTTAGTGCTGTGCCGAGCACAGCCCACTAATATTCATGCTCGTGCCATGTCGTGCCTCATTTAAACGAACTGGGCTCGTGCCATGCTGGACCGGCCTGCCGCGTTTGACACCTCTACTCCCGATAAGGCCTTGTACAAAAAAAAAAGTGAGCTAATTAACAATAAAGTTTCCACACTAAAGGAATGCTGAAAAAAAATGAAATAAATAAATAAATAAAGATGCGTAACTCAAACAAAAAAGAAAGAAAGATGCAGAGCAACGACAACGTGGACAATTGCAAGTGGCTGCCTCCCAAGATTAGTGGGGAAGTGAGGAGACAAACAGAAGAACCAGGGGTTGACCCAAAAAAAAATAGAAGAACCAGGGATTGACGAGTAACCGCATCCATCCACCCTTCCAAAAACGTCAGAGAGTAGCCAATCCACCATTGGCTTGAAGAAACAATAATATTCTTGTTTATTGCTCTGTTTGTTGAGTTATTGGAGCTGGCTACTAGAGCTAGCTTTATACAGGAGGAGTAGAATATTAAATGCTATACTAAGTGAGCTTTAGAGCTGTACAAGACAGACACCGGTACAATAAACTAATATTGCACCCATACTTACAATAATATAATCACCACTATCTTGACATCATTAAATTAATTCTATGCACCCATACCAACACTACAAGTTGTTTCCTTCTTTATCAAGTGCCTTGTGATCGGATGTGGTGTGTTTCTCTTCACGCCCCCTCAAGCTGAAAGGAGGGGAACGAATTGACACTTGGATTTTAAGAACAAGAAAACGATTTTTGGACAAGGACTTGGTGTGAATATTAGCAATCTGATCCTGGCTGCAAACATATTGTACTTTCGGGGCCTTGTGCAGCACCAATTCTCTTATGTAATGATAATCCAGTTCTACATGCTTGGTTCTAGCATGAAATATTGGATTTGAGGCTAATGAAATGGCTGATATATTATCACACCGGAAGAAACAGTACTTTGGAAAGTGGTACTCCAATGTCGAGAAAAGATTTTGTAGATCCAAGTGATTTCGGCTCGGTATTGGCTAATGAGCGGTACTCTGCTTGATAGATGATCTTGCAACAGTTGGTTGTTTCTTAGCACTCCAACTTATGAGATTAGGTCCAAGAAATACACAATACCCACCGGTTGACCTTCTGTCAAAGGGCAGCTGCCCGATCACGAATCGAGTAAGAAATCAGATCCAACGAGCCTTGCTTGAACCATAAGCCTTCTGAAGGAGTTCCTTTTAAGTATCTCAGGATTCTTTTAACTGCAAGCTGATGTGTTTCTCTTGGAGAGTGCATGAATTGGCACACTTGATTCACAACAAAAGAGAGATCGGGTCTGGTCCAAGTTAAGTACTGCAAGGCTCCTACAATAGACCGATACTCTGCTGGATTGGAAAGTAAAGCACCTGTGTGATCTAATTTTGCAGAACCAAGAGGAGTGGCACAAGGTTTGGCTCCTGCCATGCCAGTCTTAGAGAGAAGATCAAGAGCATACTTTCCTTGAGATAAAAAGATGCCGTCACTTGTCCTGTGTACCTCAAGTCCCAAAAAATAATGCAAGGGTCCCAAGTCCTTGACTGGAAATTTGGCACTGAGAGCAGCTATTACAGAAGTGCATGCAGTAGTGGAAGGTCCAGTGATTAAAATATCATCAACATACACTAAGATGAGAACTAGAGAGGGACTATGCTTAACAAAGAGAAAGAAATCAGACTGAGAAGTGATCGGTGCATAATTACATATCATTTTGTACCCTTCTAACTTATGATTTGGTTATGTTTTTGAGTTAAACTTGTTCTTTTAATCTATTTTGTATTTGTTTCAGTATAATAAGCTTAAAACTCATTAAATGCATTTTGGAGACAAGTTAGCTCAAAACGGTGTCTGCAGATCAGTCAGCTTCACGGATTAGACTGTACTTGTTCAAGAAGAGCCAGATAATGAGCCATACATCATTGGAAAGATACGGAAGTCTATTTTCTGGAGCATTTTACGGTTCATGATTCCGAGTCCTCTAGAGGAAGTTATACAAGTTTTGGCAGCTTAAGGTCAAAATCGGCGGGATCTGCGTTACTGGGCCAAAAATGACATTGGAAGGTCTTTCCGATTTTTCCTTGAGCTGGGCTGCATATTCTTGGAAAGATAATTCAAAGAACTTCAAGATCCATATTTTTCCAGATTTTTTAGAATGGAGGAACAAGCCCAAAACGAGCCCAAAAGCAGACTGCAATGCATTGTCATGCATGGCATATGCATGAGCTAATTATTTTTAGTGGGGAAGTTAGGTAAAGTTGGTGAATTGAGTGTTGTAAGTTGGTGAAGTGAGTGTTGTAGGTAGAAGCAATACTCAATTCAGAATTTTACTTCCCTTAAGCCTATATATAGTGAGGTTCTCCAAACTTGTAAAAAAACCCCAAGGGGGGGAGCTCTCAAACATCTCTCTAGAGCTCCTCTCCCTTCTCTATCTCAAATTCTCTTAGTTTTCTTTTTAGTTCTCAATTGTTGTAACAAAATCCTTTTGCTAAATTTTACTTTAAGTTTCTCTTAATTGTAATTTATTTTTCATTGTAATGTAAATTCTTTTCTTAAGTTTTCAAGTTTAATTAGTATGTTAGCTATCATGGTTTGAATTAAGAGTAGACACCATGCATTAATTCAAATTGAACTATGAATAAGAAGAGCATGTATGGACATTCGACAACAGGGATTAGATACATGCTTGGTTGTTTAAAACATTCTTCTTTGCTTAATGGATTTCTAATGCTTAATTTAGGTTCGACAACAAGGATCTAATTAGGGAATTAGGAATACAAGGTTAGGACCAGACACCATGGCTTAATCATACTTTATCTAGAATCAATATGTGAATCTAAATTGAACTTGGTAACTAATTTGCTTGAGTTAATTTCTTTTCTTTCTTTCTTGTTTTATTTATTTTCTTTTCATTTATGTTTTGTGCAGGGAATCAAATTGAATCAATCTATCATCAATCCTCGTGGGATCGACCTCGTACTTACACAAGCTATACTATCCAACGCCTCGTGCACTTGCGAGTTAACAAGAAGCGTGGAACCCCATTGAGATTAAGGCTTGGAAAAGTTGATCATACCAAGCTCGTGGGGCCTGTTTAAGTCCATAAAGTGACTTAAGAAGTTTACACACATGATGTGGCTTAGAAAGATCTTCAAATCCAGGTTGTTGCGCCATGAAGACTTCCTCTTTTAAGTGGCCATGCAGAAAAGCATTGCTGACATCCAGTTGATTGAGAAACCAGTTGAAGGAAGCTGCTAAAGAGAGAAAAATTCTGATGGTGACAGGCTTAGCCACAGGGCTAAATGTGTCAGAGTAATCAATGCCTTCTTGTTGATGGTAGCCCTTAGCAACTAATCTGGCCTTGTGTCTTTCAATTGAGCCATCAACTTTCCTTTTAATTCGAAAAACCCATTTATATCCCACTAGGCACTACTACAAAAATCGAAATGACGTCGGTAAAACGACGACGGACCAAATAAATACCGTCGTTAAATTTTAAACGACGACGGTAATATATAAAACCGTCGATTAGATACTAAAACACCTAAAAATTGGAAATTCATTTGGGTATTTTTAAAACACGACGCATGAAACTTTAAAAGCGTGCGTCTTATGAAACACATGCCAATCGGTGAGAAAGCAGAAGACAAATAAACAACGTCGGTATGTGTAAATATACCGACGTAGTAATTATAGACGTCGTTTACATATAATACCGACGTGTTAAGAATAAAATAAACACGACGGTAATGTATTATTAACAGGCGTATCGCCGTTAGAAATTATTATTATTAAGCACGTTGGTTCTATTATAAATCATGACGCGTTTAATTGTAAACAATCAACGGCGAATAATGTAATACTCGTATAGTAGTTACGCATTAACCACGTCGTTTCCCTTAAATGAGCGTCGTATTAATTTTTATACGTCCGTAACGCCTATTCTGAACCGCTGCTTTTAATTTTTTTAAAAGATTTTTTCCATTGGTATCTACATCGGTATCTTATAAATGAGGTCGTTTTATTTTAAATATACACGTCACTTGTTATAAATAGCGTCGTCTTATATAACAATTCGACATTATTTAAATATTTTGCTTCTAAAGTTGCAATCGTTATTTGATTCAGAAAAATTTCACACTCCTCTCGTTTATCCTTCCCAAGTCCCCACTCTTCGTCTTCGTCCTGTCTGGAACTAATCATCTTCCCACACTTCGCTTACGTCCGGCTGACAGAGCATACCACTTCAAAGGCAGAAAACCCGAGAAAACTTTCGTTGCAAGAAAAAGGTAACCATTGCTTCGTACTTTTTAAACTTTCATTATATGTTTTATCTTTTGAAATGTTTATATGTTTTTCTTTTGAAAATCATATTCGCTTTTCACTTTACGTACAAAAGAAGGAAAAGTGCATCGTATCAATACACTGCTTTTTGTATCTTGTTATTAATTTGACGGTATGTATCTTTATTTGAGACGTCGGAAGTAAATAATGACGACGGTATTTAAATATGACGGCGTAATAAAATAAATTCTACCATCGCTTTCTATGTTTGAAAATTATGAAATATTGCCATTTCCATGTTTTTTTCTCAATAGCAATAGATGAAAATCATTATAAGTGTTAGTTTTGTAATTCATTTAATCTTTTCCAATTTGATATAATATAAAGAAAAATAACTATCCGCTTTTGGGCGTTCATATTAATAAGACGACGGTAACTGATTCTTTACGCCGCGTTGTATTAATTAAACCACGTCATGTAATTAACAACGACGTAATAAAACAGAATAACGTGTGGTTAGTATATAGCGGCCGTCGTGTGAAACTAAATACTACGGCGTCTTATGTATTATCCACTTGTAAATAACTACCGAAGCGTGATAAATTTAAATTACGTCATTACTTATTAGATAGCGTCGTTTGATGTTGAATACTACGTCGTATTATTAAAATTACCGTCGTGTTTAGTAGTTTATAATCTGAAATAATTTCACTTGCGGGTTTGATTTTTATCTGTAAACATGGTTTCTCAATCTCAAAGTAAGGCTTCTAGCTTGAGCAAAAGAAAGCTAGCTTGGAAAGAATCAAGGTAAAGATCTTGAAGTTTCACTGGCTACAACCAAATCCTCTAAGAAGATGAAGTTTGTATCTTACGATAAAAGCTTCAGACAAGACGACTACTTTTGTTGAAGAACCAAAGTCGAGCATTGGTATAACCACAATGCCTCGTGTTGTGAAGAGAAAGTTTCGAGAAAATCAAGCTGATTGAGTACAACAAAAAGGGTCAACCATATGGCCTTGCAAATAAGGAGATGCAGTCCTACATTGGTGTCTTGGCACGCTCCGCAGTCCCACTTTCGACCTTAAATGGAAACAAGTGGACAACGATGTAAAAGAAGCAGATTTGGGAAGCCATTGACATGGCTTTTGTTGTAGGCAAGGGGGCAAGAACATGGTCTTATCTTCTCTGGAAAGAAATGGAAGGATTTCAAGAATAAACTAACTAGGCAGCATATCCTTCCATTCATCAATGAGAAGGAGAAGTTAAATGAACCCCTAAACTATATCCATTCATATTGAAAGCACAATGGGATGCCTTTGTAGCTTCAAGGGTTATCCAAAGAATTTGAGGTGTGCATGAACAAAAAGAGAGGAGGGAGAAATGCGAGTACAATCATCGGTTGTCTCGGCGAGGATATGTTGGTTTGGAGGAGAGTTTGGAGGAAACCATGCCCGGGGTAGAAATCGATCGATCTACCTTATGGAAGAAAGCCGGAAGAAGACAAAGCAAGGGTAACTTTCCGATCCAAAAGTTGCAGAAAAGCAAAAATAATTGTAAGCTTCTAAATTTAGACAATTTCTGTTTTAAATTTGTAATAGACTGCATTTAATTTTTAATTAGACTTGCATGTGGATCTAACTTCCTGTTTTGTTGATTTTAATGTGTCTTTGTGTTAGGATGAATTGCAACAAAAAGTCTCTCAAGGCACTCTCACCAGACGGAAGCAATGATGTGTTGACTATGGCTTTGGGTCCCGAGCATCCAGGAGAGTTAGAGCTGCGAGGACTGGGGTTTCCACTCTGAAATACTTCCAATTTACCTAGACAGCGGAGGGTAAAGTTTGAAGATAAATTCAAGAACGCTCTGTAACTATTGTGCAAGAAGAGCAACTGAAATTTGAGACTAGAACACAACAATTGGTAGCAGTGAGAGGGAGAATATATCGAATCAAGTGCGCCAACTTCCAAATTTTGATGCCACCATGATCAAACAGTCAACTCCTCCATTTCAAATCCAAGCTCAAAGAGCAAAGTCCCAAAATCCAATGTCCGACAAAGCAAGTCAGCTTCCGGGGCAATTGGTGTGAAAGCCATCAATTTTGAGGAAGAAAATAACAATGCAGAACAAGGCAGGAAGAAAAATGGTAAGTTAATTTGATTTAAATTCACTGTTTCTTAATTTTAGACATCGTTATTTATCATTAGAGTCGTTATAAATGTAATACAACGACGGTTATTAGTTCCCGACGCGTTTTAAATAACACACCACGTCACAATTTTGAAAAAACCGTCGTTGAGATAGACATTCCACGGACCAGGTATAGAGGGTGACCTATTTAGTTTACTTGTATCACAAGCTTTCTTCACATAGGTTATCCCACCATCTCTCTCTCTCTTTGATTCTAATTTTCTACTCGGAATTGATTTTTACGTATTTCTGCTAAGAAAGTTGATAAACCCTGAAATTTGTTAATCAGTGAATTTGAAAAAAGGAAAGTATTTTGCGTCGTAATTATAATATCCCAATCGGTTTTAATTTACTGTCTCAAATGTAATATAACGTCAGATTAGTTTAAGAACCGACGTGCGTATATAAATACACGTCGGTTTTTGTATTCATGTATTTTTTTTTTGAACATGTTTCTTTGTGTATTTTTAAAAACAGAAGGCCAAGGTCATGGATGTTCCCGAGAAGGAACAACAAGTGGGAACTTGCCTTCTTCTCTACAAGCCCTTTGTTCTTATCTTGAGTCGACATTGAGGGTTCATGATAGGATTATGACCTTTACAATTGAGAAGGAAGTGTTTGGAAATGATCGTGAAACCTTCATCTTGCCTGAAGATATTAGTCAAATTGCAGCAATGGAAGAAGTTGGAGCCACTTTATCATTCTTTGTATACATGAGGTAATTGTCCTTATCAAATTTTCATTTTAAACTTTTCTTTTTCTTTAAAAAGGAATAACTCATTGGATCATTTCATATATTTAGGTGCCTATTTGAAAAATTGAAAACTTCAAATATGTTGAACATGGTTGGCTCTGTGGACCCGCTCAAGTTAGTGCTAACTCTCGCTCATTAACTCAAAGATCACGTGCGTTAGCTACTAGACTTAAAAGGACAGATGGGAACAATTTTCTTGATGCCTTACAATCCAGGGTTAGTCACCTTACCAAGATTTTCTTTGTATGATGCATTGTACATTAAAGTGTTTAACCTTTATGTTTTTTTTTGTGTGTAGCTTTCATTGGGTCTTGTTCATTTTGAGAGCAAAGAGAGACTGTTTTATTTTTCCTGGATCCACCGCCAAACCGAATGATTGATGAAGAGTGCAAAAACATGGTGAACACGTAAGTTGTTTTGCTCATATGTGTTTGTATAGCAAGCTTTCTTCACTTAAGTGATCCCACTATCTCTCTCTCTCTCTCTCTCTCTCTCTCTCTCTCTCTCTCTCTCTCTCTCTCTCTCGTACTCTAATTTTCTCTGCCAATTGATTTTATCCTGTATTTCTTCTAAGCTTAAGGATAAATCTGAAATTTGTTATTTTACGTCGTAATTATAACATACCACGTCGGTTCTAAGTTACCGCGTCTTAATTGTCATATAACGTCATTTTATTTTAAGAACCGACGCCGTATATAATTACCACGGCGGTTTTGTTTGTTCATGTGTTTATTTTTATCAACTATGTTTCAGATTTTCAATAACACTTTGTTGCCTTGAAAGCAGTGCTATCAGTAACCTATAATACCCACATAGGCAGGCACGGCAGAAATCACCCATTTGGAAAACTCTAAAGGCACTTCAAAGCAACCAAGCAATGTAGAGTGTGGTTATTATGTAATGCGCTTTATGAAAGACATCATCGAGGATCCCTGCCTGGAATTTGAGAAGAAGGTAAAAGGAAAATTATATATTTTAACATTTAACTTTTTATTTTTTATTTTTTTATTTTTATGGCTTGCGATGTCTTTGAGGACAAGATCAAATCACCATACCCAAGAAGCCATTGATGAAATCAGAAGGAATGGGCAGAATTTGTGCCTTCATATGGATTAGGGAATTAGACAAACATTAATCACAAGAATTGAAAATTTTTGTAAATATTTTGGTTATAATTTTACAATTTCTTTTAGTATGAATTAAAATTTTGTAAAAATTATCAAATCACAAGAATTTTTAAAAAAAACATGACGGTACATAACCAAAATGAAATGTATACAACCAAACCACGTCGTGCGTATCCGAAATGACATGTATACAAATATAACTCGGCGTTATATTCAAAAAGGTTATTATTTTCATTCAAATTGTCAGTTTGACAAATATTAAAAGCGTCGATATATTCAACAATAACGACGTCTAAAGATATTAAAGCGGCGATATATAGAAAAATAATGCCGTATAAAGTTTTTACTTAAAAGCGTTGGTAAATACAACGGCCGATATTTTATTCCCGACATCTATAGCTATTAAAACGGCGATATATTAAAAAATAATGCCGTATAAAGTTTCACTTAAAGCGGTGGTAATAAACATATTACCGGCGTCTAAAGATATTAAAACGCGATAGTATATAGAAAAATAATGCCGTATAAAGTTGTATAAAACGTCGGTAAATACAAGCGGCCATATTTTCCTTCACACCCGTGTAAAGTTATTAATACGTCGTCTATAAAAAATAATGACGCGTTAAAAGGTATATTTAAAACGTCGGTACATACAACGCCTATATTTTACTTTATACCGAGCGTCTACTTATATTACAACGTCCGTTATGAATTTATAACGACGTGGTTTTATTTGATTTTAATTGAAATTATTTTATAATATTTGTAATAAATTGTAAAAATTCCAAAAAAAAACAGAAATTATAATGCTCTCATTGATATATTTTCTTACTTCTAATGCTTTAAAAAATGGTTTTGAGTAAAAATTTTAAATTTAATTCGTGACAAAAATTTATTGATAAATCACTACAACACTTATAGTTTCATAACATATTCTTATGGGGCTTGTATGATCCATTCTTGTGATAAATTCAAATATATTAAAAATATGTTTTTATCATCCTAGTACACAAGGCATTGTAATAAGAAGTCCTAGCAATTTTTGGTTAATTTTTCTTATGCTTTATAATTTTTTTATAATATTTTAAAATTTATATAATTTAGGGTTTAGGGTTTAGGGTTTAGGGTTTAGGTTTTATTGAAAAGAAAACGGTTTTCTTTTTATTTTTGGGTTTAGACAAAAACCACCCTTAACCTTTTGTATTATTTTATTATTTTTTTAATTTAAAATAATTTAGGTTTAGGGTTTAGGGATTAGGTTAGTGTTGAGGGTTTAGGGTTTAGGGTTTAGGGTTTAGGGTTAGAGTTTAGGTTTTATTGAAGCGACGCCTGTTTTTCTCTTTTGTTTTCTTTCAATTCCACCCAAAGCGACACAATTTTAGAATCCCAAAGAACACCAATCCACGGATACTTAATATTTTTGACGACGGTGTTCTTATTTTAATGACGTTATATTGTATTTAAACGTCATATTTTATATATTTACCGTCGATTTAAATTACATTTATTTTATCAATTAGACGTCCATCTTTATTATATAGCGGTAAGAAAATTTAAATAACGTCAGTAAAAATAATAACTGTCGTTTAAAATTAAAACTTTAAGCCGGTTTTATTTTGTTCGTCGATGTTTAAAGAAGCGTAATCTGAAAATTCACGCGTGACCTAAAATTTTCATTTTCCGCTCTAAGTGTTAAATAATTCGCTTTCTCGCTTCAACTCTAATTTTTAGTTGTGCTCCTCCGGCCTGTCGAATGCAATAAGTTCGAACCCTAATTCTCCTGCTCTAATTCTTATCCTATGAGCTCTGCTATTACGTAAGTTCGAACCCTTATCTCTTCACTCTAATTTTTATTCATTTAATGATATTCTGTTCTGGTTCTTAAGTACAAACGTAATATGACTTTGCTTTTTTATTTATTGAATGATGTTCTTCATTTGCTATGCGTCCTCATAGGAATGGTTCTTCGTGATAGGTTTTCTTAATCACTCTGTCGTGATGGGTCTTAACACTTGCATGCTTTTCATAAAAATTCATTTGCTATGGGTCTTAATCAATATTTCAGATACGTGTTATATTTATTTGGTTCTCAATTTGTTATTGGATGTGGAATGGCAAAGGAGATTTAATTTTTTTCTAGCATACGTTGTTTTTATGTAAAAACGTCGTTCTGTAATCTTAAAATACGCTGCTTTATGTAAAAAAAAACCGTCTGCTTTATAAAATACGTCGTTTATGTAAAATACCGCATGCCTGTATCTTATACGTGTTATTTAAATTTATATAATCTGCTTTGTTCACTCTTTTCTTTTAGTAGCCTAAGACATCATTATTAAAAACGCCGTCTTTTGTATAAAAACGCTGTCTTTTGTATAAAATACGTCGTTTTATTTAAAATACCGTCGTCTGTATGTTATACTTGTTATATTTAAATGTATATGATCTGCTTTGTTCATTTTTCTTTTAGTAGCCTAAGACGCATTATTACAAAAAGCGAGTCTGCTTTATAAAATACGTGCTTTATATAAAAACCGTCGTTTATATAAAACCGCCTTTTGTATCTTATACTTATTTAAATTTATATAATCTTCTTTGTTCACCTTTTTCTTTTAGTATCCTAAGACGCAGTCGCTTTTAAAAACCGTAAATGCATTTTATAAAATACGTCGTTTTTGGAAAAAACTCGTCTGTAACTCATATTACTTGCTTTTAAAATGTACATAATATCTTTGAGTGATATTCAATGCTTGTCCTTTTACTTTATTATATATTATAGGTTATAGTGTCGGTGATGGATAAGTCATGGATGCATGCGGATAGAAGATCGAAGGCATATGAGTTGGAGTGGAAGCATTTTTGGATTTTTTGTAGGAAATCTTCTAACTACAACACATATTCATTGTCCATGTGTTAAATGTGGGAATTTTCGATTGTTTGGGGTTGGAATTATAAGGGACCACTTGTACTTTAATGGAGTTGACCAAAGCTATAAGAATTGGACATTTCACGGAGAACCTTGGCGATCAACTACTAATGCTAGTAGAAATGTGGATGAAGATGATAACCATAGTAGGGATAGTTTTGTTTCTCAAGAAATAGATATGGATGATAATGATTTAGGTGATGATGTTGGATCAGATCCTTATGAGTTTGCCAATGTGATTGGGGATGGAGATCAACCCTGTGTACCCTGGTTGTAGTAAGTACACAAAGTTGTCGGCATTAGTGAAGTTATACAATTTGAAAGCAAAACATGGGATGAGTGATGTCTGTTTTTGATAATTGTTGATACTTCAAGGAGATTTGCTTCAGGAAGAAAATACAATACCTTCCTCTATGTATGAGGCAAAGAAGACTTTGTGTGCATTGGGGCTGAGTTATGAGAAAATCCATGCATGCCCCAATGACCGCATCTTGTATAGGAAGGATTATGAAGATTCAACTAATTGTCCTACTTGTGGTATCTCAAGGTGGAAGGAAGGCAAAGATTCAGTTTTGAAAGAGGGTGTCCCAAAGAAGGTGGTGTGGTATTTTCCACCAATTCCAAGGTTTAAAAGGATGTTTCAATCAAGTAAGACATCTAAGAGTTTGACTTGGCATGCCGATAGAAAATCAATTGACGGTCGATGTCTCATCCATGGATTCCCGTCTTGGAAACTCGTTGATGATAAATGGCCCGAGTTTGGTAAAGAGGCGAGAAACTTGAGATCTCTCTCATCCATGGATTCAATCCCCAGCTCTCTAAGTAGCGAGATACGATTGCCGCTTATCTTAGTTACATATAATCTCCCACCATGGTTATGCATGAAACGAAAGTTCATGATGTTGACTTTATTGATTTCCGGTCCTAAACAACCGGAAATGATATAGACGTCTACTTAGAGCCTTTGATTGATGATTTAAAATCTTTGTGGGATGGGATTAGAGGAGTGTATGATGCACACATAGGAGAATACTTTACACTCAAAGCTCACTCACGTGGACAATAAATGATTTTCCGCCTATGGAAACTTATCCTGGTTGTGTCATGTTAAAGGATATAAAGCTTGTCCAATATGCGGCGATGATCGCCTAGTCACGAGGTTGAAAAATGGCCACAAAATCGCATTACATCGGGCATAGAAAATGGCTATCAACAAATCATCCATATCGGAGGCTTGCGCACTTTTAATGGGGAACTGAATATGACATGCCTCCAAAGCCATTAACCCGGAAGAAGTGCTACAAAGGGTTGAATGTATTAATTACAAATGGGGTCAGAAAAAAGGGGAGGTGGAGGTGAAAATGACTGGTGTGAGTTTGTTGGAAGAAGAAGTCAAAATTCTTTGATCTCGAGTATTGGAAATACATTCTGTGAGGCATTCCCTCGATGTGATGCACATTGAGAAGAATATTTGCGATAGTATCATTGGTACGTTGTTGGAGATCCCCTGGAAAAAATAAAGATGGGATTGCTGCTCGTTTAGATTTATTGAACATGGGGGTCAAGGACCGATTTGCAACCCAGTATGGAGAAAGACGTGCTCGCTTGCCTCCGAGTGGCCTTGGAATTTGTCAAGAGCGAGAGAAGAGAACGGTTTGCAATTCTTTCTATGGTATGAAGGTCCACGAAGGTTATTCTTCAAAACATAAAAATCTTGTATCTTACAAGATTCAAGACTTCTTGGCCTAAAATCACATGATTGTCATACCTTGATGCAACAATTGCTCCTCGTGGCAATTGCCTGCTTTGGAAAAAGCCTGCAAGGTATGCAATAACTGACTGTGCTTCTTCTTCAATTCTATATGTGCAAAGACCGTGGATGTTTCCTCTCTAGATAAGTTGGAAGAAGATGTAGTAGTTACTTTTATGTTTGCTTGAGAAATACTTTCCCCTTCATTCTTCGATATCATGGTTCATCTAGTAGTACATCTTGTCGGAGAAGTTCGTCTATGTGGGCCTGTTTATTTTAGATGGATGTATCCGTTCGAAAGATATATGAAAGTGCTAAAGGGTGCTTCATAACCGTAATCATCCTCAAGGTTGCATTCTTTGAGTGCTATATAGTCTGAAGAAGGCATGGAGTTTTGCATCGAGCATTTATCCGATATTAGAACAATTGGAGTGCCATTAAACCGAGGAAGATGGGACTTTCAAAGCCACTATCAGGTTGCTCAGTTGACTTTAGTTGATTGGGACCTTTTGAACCAGGCACATCTATATGTGTTGGAGAATACTGAGAGGAAGTCCAACCATATATCGAGTATGACTTTTAATCATTATGTTTTAAATCATTCCTTATGTTTCTCTTAAATACAAGGGACAAGAATACTAGAATTTTCTGTGTCATGTAGGAACATATGATCCACCTCAAGACCACTTATCCAAAATATAAAAAGAGAACAAAGTGGCTACAAGATAAGCACAACAGCACTTTCATTCAATGGTTACGCTTTAAGGTATATGTTATTGAATAAAACATTGGAGTTTGATTTATTGTCATATCTATGTTGCATTGAATTAACATATGATTAATTTGCGAGGTTCAATGGGAAATCAATGAGAAAGAAAATAATGGCGATATCGTAAAATTTGAGGTGGCTAGCAAGTGGTCCAAGCATGACAATTGCCATCATATAAGAGTTTATCTTATTAAAGGTGTTAAATTTAACACCAAGGCACAAGATGATGTGCGCCGAGTTCAAAATAGTGGAGTTTATTTACTTGCAAATACTATGCAAGTTGCTAGTGCCAAGGATAAAAACCCTATTGTCTCAAATATGGGTTTTTATGGTGTCATTCAAGATATTTGGGATCTTGACTACCAAAAGTTTACAATCACGCCTTTAGGTGTGATTGGATAGATAGCACTTCCGCCTTGTAGTCGACGAACTCGGATTTACCCTTGTAGATCTGAGTAAAATTGGACATAGGAATGACCAATTTGTTTTGGCTTCTCAAGTCAAACAAGTTTTTTGTTGACGACCCAATGCATCATAGTTGGTCGGTAGTGTTATCAATGCCTAATAGAGAATATAATGATGTTATTGGTGATGATGACTTAGGTGATGTTAGAATTGAGTGTGAGCCATTTACTAGAGGGATGCCAAATGTTGACACATTTGATGAACTAAGCCCGTGAGTTTGGGAGTGAAAATATTCGAGATGGGTGTGAAGATATATGGATTGAATGATGCTATTGTGATTTATGAAATTATTTATGCCCTAAATGGCTGTGTATGACATTAATTTTGGCAAGAAATTGTAATGTATTTCTTTCACTTTCATTATGCAGGTTTCGCAACATAACTTCCATAAGTAAAACAAACCGGATTGATGCAAAACACAATTAGTAATCTGAAAAATTGCAAAATAAGACGTCTCAATGATATTTAACGGCGTTTACATCCATAATATATGTACCGGCGTCTAAATAATAACTATCATAACCGGTCAATTCATTCAAAGAACGTGAAAACAATAGAACAACGGCGGTAATGTACGGACAATCGTGGTAATGTATAGTTAGACGTCATTCAACGCAGCGTAGGTTTTACGAAGGGTCATTTAAGGTTATCAAAGAGAGGATATTTAAAATTAAATTTTTCATTAAATAGACGTCCGTTTTTCTCCGAATAAGGCGTTGTAAATGCTAACAACGTCATATTTATATAAAACTGACGCTTTTTTTCTTTAACAACGTTGGTTTTGATTAAAGATGTCGTCTTTTCAGTTTTGAAATTTATTTTGCGTCGGTATAAGGCGTTAAGAGCAGACGCCTAAAAGCATAATAACGGCGAATTAATTACATAATTGAAGTATAAAAGTAGTAGCCACGTTTGAATTTCTATGAAATAGGACATTTGAAGTATTAACAACGTCTTCTTTAGAAATAAATACGTCGTAGAAAAATAAAATAACGTCGGTTATGGTTTTATTCATGACGTGGATAGTTAAAATCACGTTGTTTTGAAATTATTAATGACGTGGTAATACAAATATAGACGTCAGTTTTAAAAAATAAAATGGCCATCTAATATTATTAACTACGTCGATCTCATGAGTTAAATTACAGCGTAAAATGACTTTTCAACGTCTTTAAGTTTATAATTTGTGTCGTGGTTACTTATTTTTTACGTCTGTATTTTTGTAAATAATGACATTGTTCCTTTTAAAACGTCGTTTATTTTCTAAAGGTGACGCGTCTAAAGTTATCCAGGTTGTTTATTTTTAAGTGAATAGGCGTCGGTTTTTATTTGTGTACGACGTTGTATATTTTAACAACGTCATGAGTTTAAAATAAACCGTCGTGTTTAATTGATAACAACGTCCTATTTTATCAAATGTGGCGTCTTTATATGAATAGACGGTGATTTACCGTCGTGGTTTTTGCATCAAAGATGTCGGTCGATTCCACGTCGGTTGAAAAGCAGAATGCGGCCCTGAAATTACCGTCGTCTATCTCGATTTTTGTAGTAGTGAGGTTTTGATGAGGTGAAGAGGGAACTAGGATCCATGTTCCTGTTTGTTGCAAGGCATTAAACTCATCTTGCATAGCAGCTCTCCAATGAGTGGATTTGGAGGCCTGTTTGTATGTGGTAGGCACAAAGTTATGATGGGAGATCATAGAAGTGGAAGGTGGATATGTAGTGGCGGTGAAGGCTTTAGGTTTAAAAATGCCAGATTTGGATCGTGTTTGCATGGGGTGTTTATTTACTACATGAGGAGGAGATGAACTGGATGGAGTAGGAGGAGATGAATTGGATGGAGAAAGAGGAGTTGAAGAAGGGGCATCAGAAGGATGTGAAGATGACATAGGTGGAATAAAAGGAGGAGTAGGAGATGAATGATGAGAAAGGACGGGTAAATTAGGGGATGGAAAAGTTAAATGGATTGGAGTGGAGGAGGAAGTAGATGAAGGAGAAGAATGAGGATCAAGAGACAAAGAGTGAAAAGGAAAGGAATGTTCATTGAAGAGAACATGCCTGGAGATGTATACTCGGTTGGTGGAGGGATCTAAACATCTATACCCTTTGTGTTGAAGGCTGTAGCCTAGAAAAACACATTCTTTGCTTTTGGCATCAAGTTTGGAAGTGGTATAGGGTTTTAGCCAGGGAAAGCAGCTGCAACCAAAAATTTTGAGTCGTGTTAAATCTGGGGGTTGTTGAAAAAGTAATTCCCATGGAGAAGTATTACAGTACTGGTTGGTAATCTATTAATGAGATAGATAGTAGTAGAGAAAACCTCATCCCAAAATTTGTGTGGAACCCCAGAGGCTGCAAGTAGGGTTCTAGCAGTGTCAACTATGTGCCTGTGTTTCCTCTCAGCACAACCATTTTGTTGGGGTGTGTGAGGACAACTAAATTGGTGAGAGATGCCATGTGTTTGTAGAAACTGGGAGAACGAAGTACTGGTTTATTCACCCCTTGAGTCAGATCGAAGAGTTTTGATTTTAAAGGGAAGCATATTTTCAATGTAAGACTTGAACTTCACAAAGACAGAGAAGACATCAGATTTTGCTTTTATTGGAAAGAGCCAACAATACTTTGTGAATTCATCAACAAAAATTACATAGAATTTGAATCCAGAGACTGAAGTAACAGGGGCAGGGCCCCATACATCAGAGTGCAAAAGTTCTAAAGGAGCAGAGTACCTAAAGTTAGAAGGAACAAAAGGCAACCTATTACATTTGCCTAAGGCACAATTAGAATGTAAGAAGTTGTGCATGACGGGCTTATTGTGAGGGAGATTGTGTGTGGCAAGAACTTTGTTGAGAATTTTGAAGGAGGGATGACCTAGCCTTTGATGCCATATGTGAAAAGGAGCTGTGATTGCGACAGTGGCAGTGTGACTGTGAGAATGGGAAGGTGATTGCGGTGAAGGAAATGGATAAAGACCATTTCTAGTAGGGCCCCGAAAAAGCGTCTTCCTGTGGAAAGATCCTTGATGATAAAATAGGAAGGATAAAAAGTCGAGAGCACAAATTATCATTGACAAGTTTGTTGACAAAACCAAATTATATGCTAGATTGGGAACATGTAAGACATGTTTGAGAGAGAAGGAAGCAGATGAGGTATGTAATTTGGAAGAGCCAGAGTGTGTAATTGACAAACCTTGACCGTCACCCACATATACTTTGTCAGAACCATTGTATGCAGATGGAGCACTAAGATTGTTGATGTCATTTGTCATGTGGGTACTAGCTCCGAA
This sequence comes from Prunus padus, assembly GCA_024362665.1. Classification (NCBI taxonomy): domain Eukaryota; kingdom Viridiplantae; phylum Streptophyta; class Magnoliopsida; order Rosales; family Rosaceae; genus Prunus; species Prunus padus. Next base: position 31,888,644 of record JANFAM010000008.1, read on the forward strand.
ATCAGCAAGCCAAACAGGGTTTGTGGACTGATTTGCAACCATGGCAGAAAGCTTGGCAGGTGGAATTCTGCCTTGAAAAGCATGGCTCATCCTATTATAGCAATCAATGGCAGAATGACCTGTTTGATCACAAATTTGACAAGGAATTTTGTTACCAGAGCCACGGTAATTGGAAGTTGCGTTGTTGGAAGATTGATTTCTTCGATCAAAGTTGGATGATGAACCCCGATAGTTGGGATCAAAGTGAAGGATTTTCAAAACATTTTTGAGAAGTTCATTTGAATATTAAACATGCATTTAATCAAATTAATCGCAGCGGAAGTATATGGTGGATGTTTAAAATAAAAAACAAAACTTCTTCCAAGTATCTTAAGCCATGAACATTGATATGATTTCATAAATGGAAATTTCAAGAGAAAGGATAAGATCTAATTACCCTTGAAGCAATTATATGAACCAATTTGTGTTTGGTCTTCTCTTGATGATTTCCTCTTTGTTGATCTCCTCTTTGATCTTTGATATTTGCTCCTTGATCTTTCTCCTCCATGTGAGCCACAAAAGTATATGGCCTCTAAGTCTCCACACCAATGGAACCTTGAGATGAGAGGGAAGAATCTTGGGAATACAAGGATGCTAGTGCTAGATCCCCAAGACTTGGTTTCAATCTAAACCCCTTGAAAGATGAAAGTGTTTCACTCTTGAAAACTCTCTTTTATCTCTCTTTGATCTCCCAAACCTATTTGGTTGATGTTGGATTGTGTTTGTGTATGAGCTTATGAAAGATAGCTTATGGAAACAATTCCCATACCCATTTACTTATGCATTTTCGGCCAAATCCCATTGGGCTTCCAAAATTGGGCCTTGTGACACTTAAACCATAATGTTTAGGTGTCTTAAGCCCTTGGGCTTAATACCCAACCATTTGGGCTTCCGTTAACTATTACCGAGGCCCAAATACTCTTTTACACGTAGTAAATCATCCATATCAAATCGATCAAATTTATTTCCACAACATCATATGTATTTCTCAAAGTTAACCATTTAAGGTGTGCGATCCATTAGGTTCTAATTAGCAAGGCGGTGGGAAAATATTAGAACTCTTTCTAACAAACTGAATTAAAACCCCTTTTAATTTTTCCTTTTTATATGGATTGATCACAATCAATCCTAGGACTTCCACAAACCAAGAGTGACATCTAGCAATATATCAAAGCTACCCAAGCTAACCAGAATTGGTGAAGAACCTATTTAGTTGGAATTACAATGCAATACGGTCCTTCTCTTATACAATGTTTCATATCATATTATTAGGTACGGATTGATTATGTCAAACCCCTAATATGATTTATAACCTCATATGATTCAATAGAACATGATTAAGAACAACTTTCTAAATCAAGCTCAAAATACTTTGGCCAAAGATTTCTTGAATCACATCTCGAAACATTCTCCTTCTTTATCGAAGGTAGAGATTCCTTATTGTACATTCACATGCCCCTATGATGAATTAAGAGACCCCAACAACACTTTAGACAAATCTTTTACGGCTTGCCTTTAAGAGCTATCTAAGATCAATAACGCATCATAGGACAACCATGATACCTCGTGTCTAAGGACTAATTTGCATTATTGCAACTATGAGTTCTTGTTTGACATGTAGATAAATACTCCATACGAGAACTACGGTTGATCGCGTTCAGTGTACCCATTCACCAATGAGCACCCACATACTTGTATTAGTGTCATCTACACAAATGGTTTGAGACTAACCATCCTCCTAATTGAGCATACATAGTATGTGCTAATCTTGACGGTTTATCAATGCCCATTTGATAATCCTATAATTAGGAACATTTTGGGATACTATAGTAAGAGATTAAAGGTCTCCCTAATCTAATCTTCTTTAGATTACTTTATCTCTTATTTAGCATTCCCTGGACATTTGTTTCTTTAATTGATGTAAAAGATAACAAATAAGTTTGCCCTTTATTATCATATACGAAATGTATTCTAAGGAGATTACATCAAATGTATTGGCTCTTAGGGCACATTTCTAACACAAAGTTGGATGATGCACCCCGATAATTGGTGTTATGAGATTGGGGCATCGAAGATCGCTGAGATTGATGGTAGTGTCTGGGCTTGCCACGACCGCGATTGTTGCGAAAGTTAGGTGTGGCAACGTGAGCTTGAGCCGAAGAAGAATGGAGCATGAGATTTTGTGGTGCACGAAGCTGAGGGCCAAAATTTTGGGTAGAAGCGAAGGCCTGGTATGGTTCTGAGTTGGACTTCTTTCTACGTGCTAAAGACATTTCTTTGCTGACAAGTAGGCCATGAAGTTCATCGACAGAGGTTGTGGCAAGGCGCAGCTCAATTGAATCGACAAATGAGTCATATTCATTTGGCAATCCATTAAGGATTGTGGAAATTAACTCAGTTTCCTCAACAGGAGCCCCATCAAATGCAAGTGCATCAGAAACTTGTTTGATCGATTGAAGATATTCGAGAGATCGAAGAAGAGCCTTTTTGAGCAGTTTGAAGGCAAGAACGGAGATGATGAATGTGCGACCGCGACACACCAGCAAATTGCTTTTCCAAATTGAGCCATAGCTCACGAGCAGATTTTACTCCAACAGTATAGGGGATCAAATCTTCAGACAGAGTGGAATTGATCCAAATGATCAAATTTTGATCTTTCTCATACCAAAGCTCAAAAGCGAGGATTGGGATTCGTAGTCTTTGTTCCCGGAGGAATCAAGTAAGAATGAAGAGGGACGAAGTTCGACTCCATCGATGATGCTTGTGAGCTTGTATCGTCTAAAAATAGGGACAAAAAGAGATTTCCAAAGCAAATAATTATTGCGATTCAATTTGAGGGGCACCATGCTGCCAATATTTTGAATTGTTACAGAAGCGATTGAATTTGTGGGCGAAGTTGAGGTAACCGGAGTTTCCGGAGGAGATGAAGGATTGGAAATTGATGAAGAGGTCATGATTGTGACAAAATTGTAGAATGATGGAAAAACAATGTTTGGAACAGGATGATGAAATTGAGATGAAGAGACAGATTGTATGCTTCAGAGGAGAAAAGAGAAGAAGCGAAAACAGAAAGGGAAAGATAATCAGGCGCCGTTAGGCAGATAGCTCTGATACCATGAAGAAACAATAATATTCTTGTTTATTGCTCTGTTTGTTGAGTTATTGGAGCTGGCTACAAGAGCTAGCTTTATACAGGAGGACTAGAATATTAAATGCTATACTAAGTGAGCTTTAGAGTTGTACAAGACAAACACCGGTACAATAAACTAATATTGCACCCATACTTACAATAATATAAGGGTAATGATTTTCTCACTCCCCTTTTATCCACTTACACTCCCTTTTTTAATAATTTGTATGTTTTCACTCCCATGATATCTTATAGTAAAATGTTAATAGGGAGTGTAAGTGGATAAAAGGGGAGTGGGAAAATCACTACCATAATATAATCACCACTATACTGACATCATTAAATTAATTCTATGCACCCATACCAACACTACAAGTTGTTTCCTTCTTTATCAAGTGCCTTGTGATCGGATGTTGTGTGTTTCACTGAAAAAAAATGAAATAAATAAATAAATAAAGATGCAGAACTCAAACAAAAAAAGAAAGAAAGATGCAGAACAGCAGCAACGTGGACGACTGCAAGTGGCTGCCTCCCAAGATTAGTGGGGGAAGTGAGGAGACAAACAGAAGAACCAGGGGTTGACCCAAAAAAAAAAACAGAAGAACCAGGGATTGACGTGTAACCGCATCCATCCACCCTTCCAAAAAACGACAGGAGAGTAGCCAATCCACCATTGGCTTTCATCTCAACCTTTATATTTTATTTGCCATTTATTTTGTTTTAAAATTGAAATTGAGCTTCACTCCAATGTCTACTTGATGATGATACAGTGAATATCTCGATATAATTGCTAACATTCTTTATTTTTATACTGAGATTGAGAGTATACTTATTTGTTGGCAAGAAGGAGAGAGAGAGAACCATAGAGAGATGGAGATCGGGTTTTTGGGGCTGGGAATAATGGGGAAAGCCATGTCCATGAATCTGCTTCGCCATGGCTTCAAGGTCACCGTTTGGAACAGGACCCTCTCTAAGGTACTGAAACTGTTTCTGCTCTATTTATTATTGTTGTCTTGTTATTGAAGAAGATACTTATTTGTTTGAATGTTCCTTAATGTTATAATCATTACTGTGGTTAATTGTTGTTACGCTCGATGAATTCAAGAGCCATGTTTCTCTACTAAATCATGTGTGTATATATGCTAAGTGCTGCTAACATATGTTGATGGACTGAGAATCTGGACTGGGCATACATTCAAACAAATATTAATCTGGGATTCTGACAAGAAAGCATTTATCTAAATGTATGTATGTATGTGCTTGTGTATTTTTCTAGCTATCTATCTGGCAGTAATTTCTTCTCGGTTTTTTCCTGCAAAGTTGTTCGGCCATTAATTTACACATATACTTGTCTCGATCATATGGTAACTTTTCATCATATTAAACAGGGTGGCTTATTTGAAAATTTCCTGCTTGGTCTAAGTAACTCTGGACTTCAAGATTTACAGAAAAAGTTGGTCGTAATAATAATAGTTATTGCCTGCAGTTTTTTGCTTGCAACCTGTTAAGAAGTTGTAGAAAGGTGGTCTGCATAAAATTAAGGTACCAGTTGTGTTAATGTTTTATGTGGGTTACATATACACTTATTATTTTTGCACCTAATCAGTGAGTTAAATCATTGTAGAACGCACACGTGAATTTGAGTGGGGCGCTGAAAACTGGGATGTAAGGAGCAATCCATTATTATTTGAGAAATTAAACTTTGTATTAAAGTTAGAAGCTTTTCAAATTAGAATAAACAACACATTTCCACATTGCTTTTGGGTTCCAAGAGCCAACCTGCTAGTTAACCTAATTCAAATTTTAGTTGTCATTTATATTTCCGATAATTTCATTCCTTGGAAAGCTCAGTGTGTTCCTGTTATCGTCACTGAAAATCTCCACATGGTCTGTAGTTGAGCTTGAGCTTAGGCTAAACCTCTACCGTATGTTGTGACTTCAAAACTTCAATTGCAGTGTCATGAGCTTGTGGAGCATGGTGCTTCTGTTGCCGAAACCCCTGCAGCAGTGGTTAAGAAGTGCAAGTATACAATTGCAATGTTATCTGATCCTTCTGCTGCTCTTTTGGTTGGTGTTTTCACTTTGGTATTTTGACACGTCATTTACTTGACTTCTACTTATCGAAATACAAAATACCTAGGTGGTTTTTGGCAAAGATGGCATTCTTGAGCAGATTTGTGCCGGAAAAGGTTACGTCGACATGTCTACAGTTGATGCTGATACTTCTTCAAAGATTAATGAGGTTTGAGTTACTTGCACATGCTACTTAATTGTTTTAACTTAGCTAATGTCATGCAATCTGTGAATGGTTAACTGCTTGTGTACCATGGACTTTCAATGAGAAAAAGGACATAGTTGATGCAAATGAAAGAAATTTTTGATCTCTGGTTTTCTGATAGATGCAGGATTGTTCTGACTCAGCACATTATGTTTGTTATTTTTCATGTATTGTTGATGTAAACATGTAGGAATGTAGGGTAGGTTCTTGACTAAATCTGGATGTAAGGTGAAGGATTTTCTAGAGTGAAGTTTATTTTTATCGTGGTGACCGGTGAAGACTTGGGGCTGAAAGAAGTATGGTTCAAAGTTGAGGAAAACCAAGAATTACTGGTTTGGCTTTGTTTCCTATTTACTATTGCCTTGCAGGAATTAACGTCTAAGAAAATAAAAAGAATTGGAGATGAAGAAGAAACTCACAGCACGGTAGAGTTTTAAATTTAAAATAGTTGGTGATGCATGTCCATTAGTTTCACCACCAATTTTCATACTGACAGGGGCAAACCTAGAATTGTAAGGTTGGGGAGCTGAATATTAAATAAAGTATAGAACATATATTAATATTGAAAAGTTACGTGGTAGAGCTAAATATTTTTTACTTGTTTATGTTGGAGAGGGGCCATTAACTTCAATTACAACTTGTCTATTAATATCTATTTACTATATATATGGTTACTGAACTTAGGATTCTGGGTGGCTACCAGACCTATGAGTTGCTATGCCACTGCTTACTGAACTTAGGATTCTGAGGCTAGACTAGGCAGTAGAGTAGAGTTAGGGTTCTAAGCTCTGTAATAAGCTTTCTTCATGTGTTATAGTATTTCCGCGCTCTTATGACATTATTTGCATAATTGAAAATGAAAAAGAAACTGAGAGTTAAAATTCTGGGTTCAGCACACATCAGAAGAAGGCAACTCATACTCTTTCAAAAAGCTTGAAATTTAGGAATCTGCAGGAAGTTATTTATATTTGTCTTTGAGAAACTGTTTGTTTAGAAGACTTTTTACAGGTTGGTAGCAGTTCCTTTTCCTGGTTGGATGAACTTGCACTATGAAAGGAAATAGTTAAATATTTAAAACCAGAACACGAGGGTGTTCTATAGCCACGTTAAATTTACCAGATCATAGCTGACTGAATTAACGAAAGGAGAAACTATAGACTGAAAATTTGTTTATGCAAGGTCCCAAAGAAAGTCTCTGCATGATTAGACATATCCATAGTCATGGCCTGCACATTGCAACCAGCCTTTGCCTGACTGTTCAAGTCCCTAAGATTGGTCCCGAGATGTGTGCATCACCAATTATGCATTGATTTGGATATGCTACTTTGCACTTACTAAGAACTGTTGAGTTTTTACACATCCACATATTTCTTTATCTGTTAAAGCTCCAGGATGGTGTCTGGATTTATTAAAATTGTAATTTCCTTGGTATTTACTATTTTGAACTATTTATTCATCAAATAAATGAATTAAAAAGTATAATCGGAGAAGTATCTTTCTACATATTACTAAGGTTCGCGTAAAATATCTACAGGCAATTACAGGAAAGGGTGGTTACTTCCTTGAAGCTCCTGTTTCAGGTAGCAAAAAGCCTGCAGAAGATGGGCAACTAGTTATCCTTGCAGCTGGGGAGAAGGTAAACAGAGTAGCGTTTTTGCAGTTTGTTGCTATATACACAGTCCCTGCAGATACATTTTGAGATCTTATAGGGAGTAACATTGTTATAGACATACTTGTGAATGTGCTTGGGGTATAAGTATATGTATTTAGTGTCATTTTGCCTTAAGTTATGAAAACATAGATGAAATTTTTTTACATTTCACCTTCTTGCACATGCTTTGGAAGGTTCACCATCGAATACGGTTTATATCTGTTGACCAATGTGTTGAATTAAGTAAGAGTCTTGTATAACTTGAAGTTAAGTCGCTTGGAAATATGGGGTTACTTTAGTTATCAATTTGAGGGTTACATTAGTGATCAATTTTAGCCCAAATTTATACAGCTTATAACCATCTTCGAGTGCAGGAGCAGACTTGAAGTTTCAAAAGTGCTAAGCATGATCTTATTGTAAAAGTGCTAAGCTAGGAGTTTTAATTATAAAAAAGGGTTCTCCAGTTAGGAGCAATGGTAGTTTTCTTGAGTCTAAATATATCTGTTTATTGGGCATTCACCTAAAAAGGGATCATAATCTTTGAAGGAAGAGGAATCATAGTTCTATTAGGTTGAATAAATCTAAGGTTCCTTTATGTATACTTCATTGTTTTACAAAGTATTTAGATTTTGGTTATGGAATAATCAGGTTTTGGGGCTTGTTTACGTACTTGGAATCAGAATAGGAATAATAAAATAAAATAAAAAGAATCTGCATAGGAAGGAATAGAAATGAGGCATTTCCTATTATAGTGTTTACTCATTGCCTGAAATGGAATGAGGATAAGATTGATTTTTCATTAACATGTTTACTAACTTCCAGGAATCAGATTCAAATCTAGTTTGATTACTTCAGTTCTATTGGGATGAATAAATTCATGATTCTTCAAGTATACTTTGTCGTAAAGAAAAAAAGAGATTTTTGATTACTGAGTTTTTGGATAATAAAAAGAAATCTGAATAGGATTCCACTTACTGCATCAACATGTTATATAACCAAGCTGAATAGAATGAAAAAGTAATAACAGAGCTATAGCTACTGCATCAACATGTTATGAGTGTTTTTTGGGAGCAGTCATGACATGAGTTTCTTTCTTTAATTACACTAAAGTTTGTGACATGTGCAATAGATATGAGTAACTACGCCATACCTATGTATGGTTATCTCCCGATTTTGGATCTCGTATTGCTACTTAAAGAGTAAAGCTGACTTTTTCAAATTCTAATCCATGCTAGGCAAAGTTAAAGCTTTATTAAGAGTCCTTGACTGTGAAAGTCAGAGCTTGTACACATGACATGGGCTTTACATATTTTATTTTTGCAAACAGCACTAGATTCCTGCATAACCCCACCCTCCAAACAAAAAGAGTAAAATAAGTAATGTTTTTATTTTTATTCCTGAACACTTCAAAGTTGTACGTATCTTTCAGTTTAAAAACCAAATTCAAACAGAACAAGATGTCGTGAAGGGAACAAAAAAATCTCCTCTAGGGTTATTATAAAGCTCTTTTTCCTAGGGCTAGAGTTGCAGAGTTTTGAGTAAGGGATGGGCTACAAAATACAAATAACTATATTATACTCTTCAGTTCAGAGTCATGATTGCAATACCTATGGTTAAGTAAGGAGTAGGATTCCTTCACATGCTTATTCCTGCCCGTAGGTTACAAATGTGTTTATTTGTAACATTGCTGCAGAGTTCACTGTTTATAAATGTAGGCATTGTACGAGGAAGTGATTCCTGCTTTTAATGTCATGGGAAAGAAGTCTTTCTACCTGGGGCAGGTCGGAAATGGAGCAAAAATGAAACTTGTTGTCAATATGATAATGGGAAGGTAATGGTTGCTTCCTCCCAAATATCCATAATACAATGGAGCCTCATTTTTGCAGCTCTCTTTTCTAGTAGGAATATATGATAGACTAATATTGTGTTGGAAGTTCAGAAGCAGTATTCACAATAGCAGATCTAATTCTGTCTCTGTATCCTGGCCTATTCCTTTTAAGAATGCATCAACTTGTTTAAAAATGTTTTCATGCTCATGGAATAAGGTTGATATATTATGTGATGTTATGCATTCTGTGGTAATCTACAGAGTGCTTTGAAAAATTTCAATTAACATGAATCCTTTTCTTGCAATGGAGCATCTCTTATGTTGATAATGTAAAGATGTTAAGTTTCAAAAGTTTTCTCCTATTTGAATATTTCAATATTTACATATCTGGCTTGAGTATTTATATGTGCTTTTACATGGATGGAGCATCTTACTGCCTAATAAAAGAATAGTAAATAACGATTAGAAAAAATCAAATGCAAGTTGACATCACATAATAATCAACTTGTTCCTTCTCATATAGTATGTATGTTCATACAACCAAAGCAATCATGATTTCATATTGTGCTGTTCTATCCCTTGCAGCATGATCAATGCATTCTCTGAGGGACTTGTTCTTGCTGGAAGAAGTGGACTGGATCCTAGTGTTCTACTTGATGTATTGGTGAGTAACAACCTAGTCTTTCTTTTACTGGTAATGGATCCTCTTGCCATTTATTAGTTTATTCTGGCAGGATCTGGGTGGAATTGCAAATCCAATGTTTAGATTGAAAGGACCCACTATGATTCAGGGCAGTCACTCTCCTGCATTTCCTTTAAAACATCAGCAGAAAGACATGAGATTGGCTCTTGCCCTTGGGGATGAAACTGCTACATCAATGCCAGTAGCTGCTGCAGCTAATGAGGTTATCCCCTTCATTCCTTCTTTGATAACTGTCTACAAAGTCAGTCTTGTAAGGCTTGATGAAGTCAGTCTTGTAAGGCTTGATGGTACTTTATGATCACAATATGATCTATCTTTAATGCTTTATGAGAAATCCTTAGAGTCAATAAGGGCAACCTTAACAATTAGCACAAAAGCTTAAATAGAAGTGTAACTTAACTTTATCCATTGTAAAATTTTAAAACAAACATAACAATCCTTAGCATCCATGTATTCATAACTTAAAAGAAAAATTATCCAGAAAAATAATATAATACAAACGCTGATCAGTGGATCATATCACTTGTGTTGATGTAAGTTTGTCCCTCCACTTTCTCTTTCATTAGCAGGTACTTGACATCATCATGCTCAACTGCAGTTGATCTTTTATTGTTCTTGCAAAAGAAGACGGCTCCCTTATTATCACAATATAACTAAGTGAGCTTAGACATTGATTCGACAACTTGTTCCTTATTTATTATCACTCTCTCTGAAAATAAGCATAGAGTCTTTGGCAATCCTTCTTAGTTAGTTAGTCAGAAAATCTCAGTGATGCCAACCTAATTTTGAAAATCCATAATAAATCCATTTCTCATAAGCTAGTGCCTAAAGAAACCTTAGAATGTCTAATAAAGCATGTGATTTTCTCAGGAGTTTATTCGAAGTTGATGTAGGATATGGGTGAATTGAGTATTTGGGTAATTTAGCGGAAGCGAGAACACTGAAAAAACAGAAAATAGGTGGTAAAAGACGCCTTGGCTTCACACCAAAAGAGTTTTGGCTTCACACCAAGGAGTCTCCAATCTCTGGAAAGTAAACTTTGCTTAATATCTCAAATCTGAATTTTAAAGAATTACATGGGGGGTATTTATAGCAAACTAAAACCTAGAGATAATAGGATAAAAATCCCTTATTAAAAAAGAAATCCTAATCCACAAAGGTGTTGAGCGAAAACACTCCAAGACCTTGTTGTTGATGGACTATGTGACGGCGCACACACAAACCCCTTGAGAATAAAACACACACCAAACCACAAAGTAAACACCCACAAGAACACAAAGATTTATAGAGGTTCGGCCTCCTGCCTACGTCCTCTTGGTGATCCACCCAAGAAATTCACTAATATGTAAGAACAACTTTGGTTACAATCAAGAACCCTCTTAGCTCTCACAAGAACCCTAGATCTCTTTTCTCTCACCCTTGGAAATACTCAAGAATTCACCCTTGAATTCTTTCTTGTGTTTCTCCCTTGAAAATTCACTCTTGAATTTTCCTCTCTATTTTGTGCTTGTCTTGTGCTTATGAAAAACTAGTCCTAAAGTGCTTATTTATAAGTATAGGGCTTTAGTACAATCATACAAGGAATAGGAAACCTAAAGGATCCCAAAACAAAGAGAAAACCTAGTCCAACTCTGACAAGGATTCCAACAAGGAGAAAACCTAGTCCAACTCTGACAAGGATTCCATCCTTCCTTCTATGGTGAGCCAATTTTCAACAATCTCCACCTTGGCGAACCATCCATCACCCATGAACAATTGTTGACCCCTAGAACATCTTCAACCTCTTGGAAATCGTTCTAGTAACTCCCAAGAGCTTTACCATGGCAAGAAACCTCTTGCCTCAACGCACCTTAGGTGAGAAGGTGCTCCACCCAATCTTAGACTTGGGCCATCTAGACCTCTTGTGTAGAAGAGAGATCCCCCATGCCGAACTCCTCGCTTCTCGCCTTCTTTGAACCTTGAATTCTTGACATGCCTTGATACGCAAACCGCATACCAACCCTTGTTCTATAAATCCCCACGTAGCAACCAACCTTGTTCTTGGATTTATAAACAAACTCCTTCTCTCTCATCCAAGCACCCATCCAACCTTCCAGCTTTATGCTCCCCAAAGCACTCCGAAATGTAGTTGAATCTTCTTTGTCTATCCATCCAAAACCTGGGGACGGTTTGATGGATTCCTTAAGCTCGAACCTTGCTTGTGATGAATGCTCCACCTCAAGTAGAACCCCTTTATGAGTTTGTTGTTGATGCCCATCTTCTTCAACCCTTGTGTCAAGCTCCACCTGCTTTGGAGTCTCTTCCATGACCACCTTGGTAAGAAGTATCTTTTCAGTTGCCACCGACCCAACAACATTCTCCCCATCATCCTTTGTCTTGACTTCACCCTTGTGGACCTTGTCCGCCACTTCTACACCTTTGAAATCAAGTATCCTTAATGATGAACTATTAGTCATACAACTTTGACTAACCTTCCTTGCCTAACTAGCCTTGAGCGAACTTGTAGCTTTATTCCGTTGCACCGGCTCCTTGACAGTAAGATCCCATGCCCGTTTTTCTTTGGTACAAAGTACCTCCTTGGTAGAATTTTCTACTCCACCTGCACTTGTACCTCCCAAAAGCTGATAAACGTTAGGTTGAATCTCCCCCTCATAATCACCACCGAACCTTGTGTGACTAAGAGTTTCCCTTATTTGGCCTTGTATGAATACACTTCTCTATCTACAGCGCCAAGGGAAATAAGATTCCTTCTTAGTTTCGGTACATGCCTCACCTCACTAAGGCTCCTAACAACACCATCTTGCATCTTGATCTTCACTATTCCCACGCCCAAAACGTCACAACTTGTTTTGTCTCCCAACAGAATCTTGCTACCATTCCTTTCCTCATATGTATCAAATATTCTCATATTTGAACACACATGATAAGAACAACCGGAATCTAGAATCCAAACTGAAGTAGAACACTCACCCGAAGAACTTGCCACGACGTCCCCATTACACTCCTCTTCCGTAACCGTCAAAAGTTCGTCTTCAGAGTCGCAATCAGTTGACACGTTTGTTGCTCCTGAACTTTCGGCATTCTTCATCTTGTTCCGCTTCTCTTTCCATACTGGACAATTCCACTTCCAATGGTCCTTAGACCCACACTCGAAGCACCCTTCATTGTCCTCGGATCTAGAATTCCCACCATTGCTCGACTTGCCCTCGTGCTTGTTTGAACGAGCCTACCCTCTAGTTCTCGCCACGAGACCTTCACTTTGAGAGCCTTCTTTGGAATGTTGAAGCATCCTGTAATGCGTTAGGATGTCTTGCACGATCTCTTCATACTTCAAAGTTCCCTTCCCGAACATAAGCGTCGTGCGGAAGTGCTTATAAGACGGAGGTAGGGATGTTAACAACATCACAGCCTTGTCTTCCGACTTATAAACCTCATCCATCCTCTGCAAGTTTGCAATACACCTGTTAAATGCGCTAATATGCTCCATCATATTTGCGCCCTCCTCCATCTTTAAAGAGTGGAGCTCCTCTTTCAAGAAAAGCTTGTTGGACAATGATTTTGCCGCAAACATCTCTTCTAGCTTTTCCCATGTCTGCTTCGCGGTGTCTTCCATCGCATTACACAACACCTCATCAGTTAGATGTTGTTCGATGGATCCTCTAGCAAGCTCATCTAGGTCCTCCCAATCTGCATCTGTAATGGTTGCCGGCTTCTTCTCCTTGCCTGCCAAGACTTTGCTGAGACCCTGTTGCTTAAGGACATGCTTCATTCTCCTTTGCCAAAGCGTGAAGTTCTCCTTGTTGGTGAACGGCTTGAACTCGACCTTTGTGCTATACACTTGTGGTGTCTTCTTGTCGCCTGTCATCGTCAACACTTGCAAATACTCTTAAAACTATAAGAGCCCACCGCTAACCGCGGCTCTGATACCACTTGTTGAGCGAAAACACTCCAAGACCTTGTCATTGATGGACTATGCGACGACACACGCACAAACCCCTTGAGAATAAAACACACACCAAACCACAAAGTAAACACACCCACAAGAACACAGATTTATAGAGGTTCGGTGTAAGACCCGTGAGCTTAAGGAAGCAAGAACGGTGAGCAATCCCACATCGCTCGGGGAGGGAAAGGTGAAGTGCTTATATGTGTGGGCACGTATCTTCCTAGCACGGGGCCTTTTGGGAGCTCACTGGCTTCGGATTCCTTGGAACTCCGAAGTTAAGCGAGTTGGGGCTAGAGCAATCCCAGGATGGGTGACCTACTGGGAAGTTGCTCGTGAGTTCCCAAAAACAAAACCGTGAGGGCCAGAGAGGCGGCCCAAAGCGGACAATATCGTGCTAGAGGAGTCGGGTCGTGACATTCGGCCGCCTGCCTATGTCCTCTTGGTGATCCACCCGAGAAATTCACTAGTATTTATGAACAACTTTGGTTACAATCAAGAATGCTCTTAGCTCTCACAAGAACCCTAGATCTCTTTTCTCTCACCCTTGGAAATACTCAAGAATTTACCTTTAAATTCTGTCTTGTGTTTCTCCCTTGAAAATTCACTCTTGAATTTTCCTCTCTATTTTGTGCTTGTCATGTGCTTATGAAAAACTAGTCCTAAACTGCCTATTTATAAGTATAGGGCTTTAGTACAATCATACAAGGAATAGGAAACCTAAAGGATCCCAAAACAAAGAGAAAACCTAGTCCAACTCTGACAAGGATTCCAACAAGGAGAAAACCTAATCCAACTCTGACAAGGATTCCATCATTCCTTCTATGGTGAGCCAATTTTCAACAAAAGGAACCAATCCAAATAAACTAGGAAACTTAAATAAAATCATACTAAAATCTGGAAATTAAAATCCTAGTGAAATCTGGAAAACTAAAGAGTCTAGGAACTAACAAATAAATTAGGAAACTAATTAATAATTCCCTCTTCCATCTCTTTTGTTTGTAAACCCTAATGGGTTTGACAAAGATGTCCTCATCAATTCTCCCTAGCTGAGAAGAACTCGACTCCGACGAGTTAGAATCAAAGATGTCCTCATCAATTCTCTATGGCTGAGAAGAACTCGACTCTGGTGAGTTAGAATTGTAGTAACATTCCTGGAAGTTGGAATCAGCGTGCAAACATATAGACTCATCTTTTGCCTTTCCTACGAATCTAGTAGAATCAATGAATTGTAGGAATTCCAACTGATTAGTTACACCTTTCCCTCCTTTGTTGAATGTTGATTCGATCAATGGGCAACTTACTAGTGTCATCATAGGTTGAACAATCTCACTAGATTCAATCTCAGAGTCAACATCGCTAGCTGGAAGTTCAGGCTTAGAAACTTCTTCCTTAAGCTCACCTTGACCAGTAGCTTCAACTTGATTCTCCATGTGATTATCTTGAAAAGTTCCTCCTTATTTAGCACTCATCGAATCCTCAATGAATTGACGTTCTTGAGATTCCTTCTTCTTCGAACAAACATTGATAATGTCAAATTTATCCACAGAACGGCGATTGGATGCTTCTATTTTGTCAAGACGATGTTCAATGATTGTGAAATACTCATCAAAGATATTGATCCGATATGACATCTGCTCTGTTAGAGTTTCCATCATTTGAACAAGCCGTTCATAAACCATCTTTGGAATGTCTGTCTTCACAGCCGTAGTTGGAGCCATCAAATGGCATGAAGAACAAGAAAACGCGAAAAAGTTTGAACCCAAGGAAAAACGAAAACAAGGTTCTGATGCCAAATTTGATGTAGGATATGGGTGAATTGAGTATTTGGGTAATTTAGCGGAAGCGAGAACACTAAAAAAATAGAAATATGTGGTAAAAGACGCCTTGGCTTCACACCAAAAGAGTTTTGGCTTCACACCAAGGAGTCTCCAATCTCTGGAAAGTAAACTTTTCTTAATATCTCAAATCTGAATTTTAAAGAATTACATGGGGGGTATTTATAGCAAACTAAAACCTAGAGATATTAGGATAAAAATCCCTTACTAAAAAAGAAATCCTAATCCACAAAGGAACCAATTCAAATAAACTAGGAAATTTAAATAAAATCCTACTAAAATCTGGAAATTAAAATCCTAGTGAATTCTGGAAAACTAAAGACTCTAGGAACTAACAAATAAATTAGGAAACTAATTAATAATTCCCTCTTCCATATCTTTCGTTTGTAAACCCTAATGGGTTTGACAAAGATGTCCTCATCAATTCTCCCTGGCTGAGAAGAACTCGACTCCGACGAGTTAGAATCAAAGATGTCCTCATCAGAAGTGCCATGACATCAAAACAAATATAATATTCGCCATACTCAAATTGGATAACATATTGCAGATTTCTGTCTACTTAATCTTTAACCTCTTGCTGAACAATTTTCTTCCTTTAATGATAACTTTTATGCAAGAACCATTAACAAAGACTCCATAACTTTCATGATAACTTGTCACATATTGTAAATTCTCAAAAGTGAGCAACTTATCTCGAAAACCCTTTAAATTCAACATACTGCAAATTGGTTTTCTTAAGTGTGTTTGTCAATACTTGATAGTGTTGGTATCAGTCGTTTAAATTGTAATCACGTGTGTTTATGCTTCGAACTACTTGCAGTTTATCTTGAAGCAATGAGATTTTAAGTCATATTACAGTAATTTTATTTGTTGGAAAGAAATGAGTTTTGGAAATTATTTCTAGTGGAAAAAGATTGATATCAGAACTAAAATATTTATTATTTACATGTATTTTAGGCTTTCAAGAAGGCAAGAAGCATGGGGCTTGGGGACCTCGACTTTTCAGCTGTGTATGAGACCGTGAAGGCTCTTGAACAACCCTCTCAAAAAAGCTAACTGCTTGAAGCAAAGCTTTGTATCATCACTACTCAAAGGGTGACTGATTCTACGCTCACACTAAACTTTGCTCTCAACACTCAAGCAGGATTTAACAATAAACAAGTTTTATGGACGCGTTTCCCTCGTAAAATAACTTAGTTACTTCAAAGCTCTAAACTCTAAGCAAATTTCAAGAAAAAAGGGGATATGATGTTTAAGCCATCAACTATTTCTCTCTACACAATTATCTCAATAAATATCACGCCATTCATCCTAGAATTAGGGGTAGACATGGTCCGGTCTGGTTCTCACCTCACACCGGAACTGGAGTTGGCACTATTCCACCGATCCGGTTTGGTTTGATTTTAACGAATTTTTTTTTGAAAACCAACCGGTCCTGTTTGGTTCCAACTGTTCCGGTTTAAACCGCATTTTTATTTTTATTTTTAAAAAATACAAATGATAATAATATAAGTTATTTTTGAGTTTGAAAATTAACAAATGATCCAATTCATACAATAGGAAATGTTTTGAAGTTGAATTTGGAAAAATATTAATTATAACATTAAAAATATAGCATTGGATTTAAAAATCTGTTAAAAAAAAACCACAATCGGTTCGGTCAGTGCGGTGCGGTGTAAAGCTGGAGCCAGTTCGATTCGGTTTGTTGACTTTTTTGGTCAACAGGTTTTTTTTCCCCTTTTTTTCTCCGAGTTTGGTTCGGTGTTCCGGTTTTCCGGTCCGAATGCCCACCCCTACCTAGAACTGATCCAAAACAGATATCAACTTATGGTTAGAGATCTCCAATTGACGACTCCTTTTCATCATAGCTTTTCAGATTGCTATGTCATTTCATCACAACTTTTCAGATTGCTCTACCATCTTGCTTGAATGATTTCCAATTGACGTACCATCCCAGTTGTTCTTTTACGGTCCGACAAGACCTTTTTTCGGCTTGAATATAGTATTTCTGCCTCTAGATTACATTATATTTATGTTATTTACTGAGTTGAGGCAAACAATTAATCCTTTTACCTATGAATCGAATCAAATTGAATTTCATGCATGTTTTCAGTTCATCTTGCTTCTTGTGCTTTACAATCAAATTTCAATCCTCAATTTTTTTTGGTACTAGATAAATATTAACGTTCACAAGGCATAGAAAAAGAAAATTTCGACAGTTCCCCATACGGAGTACAATGGTTTGGTTTTAATGTCATGTGTATGTAAGACAAATGTTATTTAATTTCTCTATCTCTCAGACTATTCAATGCTTATAGTGACACGCTCCCATGCAAAACAATCTACTGGCCTATCTTTGAGGCTGGTTTTTTTTTATTATTATTTAAATTAGCGATGATATTGATTGATCCAAAGGTTACATGAGATCGGCAAGCAGATCCTTCTGAATAAAATCAGGAGGCTGCTCCCAAAAGCAAACTAGCTGAGTTGATAGTGCAAAACGAGCGATACAGTGTGCAACGTTATTACCATCTCTAAGAACATGGGAGAGAGAACAAGAGTCCCACCTATCTAGTAGAAATCTGGCATCATCAATGAATCTGCCCAGCTCCGAGGTGTCATTGTTGGGGCCATTAACAGCAATGACAAGAGCCTGTGAGTCGCTTTCCAAAGCCACAGGTATGCCCAACCACGTTTGAACAATAGACAGACCTTCGAGGAGAGCCAAAGCCTCCACATGTGCAAGGGAAAAGACATTCCTGAAGCAACGTGCTCTACCACCCAAGAAACAGCCTTGACTATCACGAACAACAATACCAACTCCCCCTTTACCAGTGACGGAATTAAAGGCCTCATCAACATTGATCTTGACTGTACCAGGGAGAGGTTTTTGCCATCTGACTTGACGCCTGTTGCTAGGAGGCTTTGTAATAAAATTGAGACTGTGATAGTCCAAGAGGAGATTTATCGCAGTAGAAGCAATTTCCACAGGATGGTGGCTCTCATTAGACCAGACGCGAGCAACCAAAGATTCAGGATTATGAAAAATTCTCCACACTTGCTTAGCTAGCAGATCAAGATTAAAGGAGTACAAGTGGCTGAATCCCAAGCCTCCATCAGATTTAGGACTGCATAGTTTATTCCGAGCCAACCAGTGTATTTTTCTTTTGTCCCCCTGTTGACCCCACCAATATCTAGCCATTTGTTGTTGTAATTCCTCACAAACAAATTTCAGGATGAGAAAACAACTCATCTTATAAATTGGGATAGCTTGTGCCACCACCTTCAGCAGAATCTCTTTCCCAACAAAACTCAAAAGGTTCCCCTGCCAGCCTTGAAGTTTATACCATAACCGCTCCTTCAAACTGTTAAAATTCGCAGATTTTGAACAGCCAGTAACAGCAGGCAAACTAAAGAACTTGTCATGTTGATCAACCCTCACAACACCCAACGCATATGACATGTTGGTTAGATTAGGGTTCAACACACCAATCTTTGGCATCAACTAGAACATGTTACGGAAAAACCTCATGCTGAACAAAGTTAAGCCAACTTTGGGTTAGTTTGGCTTGTCTAGTTATTGTAATAACAGTTTCAACTCTTTCGGGGTGGATGCGTGTTTTTTTGTTTCGTGGGAGAACTTGGGTTAGTAGTTTGTGGTACGAGGGCTATCCTTGTCTTTTCCAGATATGTGTTTATGCTGGACTGGTTTATGCCATGCGTGTCTTTGAATGAAGGTATACTGTAAAGATTAGTGTTTCCGATGGATCCCTCCGATTTGTTACCCTTTGTGAGTAGTGTTTGTATCCGCACACCCCTTTGTGGGTAGTGTCTATAAACCCGTTGTGGGTCGTATGCCTTGTGGCCTTTGTGTTTGTGGTTTAGGGTTATTAATGCAATCTCCCAACTTTTGAAAAATTAAAAAATAACTGGGTGAAATCATATGAAACATGTTAGCTAGTAGGTGTGAACGCATTATCTACACTTGACTTTGGGAGGCTGCTGTTCTAATCTCTAGGAATTGGGAACCCAAAACCAACTATCTATTGTAGCATTAATGGCACCAGCTGCCTATCTTCATGTAATTAATGATGATCTTGCTAACCAAGCCATCTCTCCTTGTATAAGTAAGTTGTAAGTAATACCAGAAAATCTATCAATGAAAATATTGAAATCTTGTTCTTGCACTCTATTTGGCATGGTATCAGAGCAATTGATTTTGGGTGCCTCTGCATAACCCTGTTCTTACTTTGCCTTTGCTTAAACCTTGTCCTTGCTTTACTCCCACATTGCCCATAGTCCTACCTTTGTCCTTCCTGTGATATTAATCCTCATTGTGTTCTTGCTTGCCTTGTGTTGCACTAGTTGTGCCCTTGTTTGCTCTGTTCTTGTTGCCTTTTTGCTATATTCTGCTGCATTTACCTACTTCTTTCATGGGTGATGATGCCAACTCCACCAAGGCCGACTCCACAATCCCACCAGCACGTTCCTCCTACGACTACTCCTTTCAAATTACCCCAGATAAGTTGGATGGGTCTAACTACCCTGCTTGGTCTCGTAGTGCTCATCTAGCCATCACTAGTCGTCACATGGTTGGTTTTATCAATGGAAAAAAACCTGCCTCTGTCATTGATAACTCCGACTATGATTCTTGGGAAGAAGACAATTGTTTGGTGCAGTCCTGACTCCTCAACTCCATGGCCATGAATGTACGTGCCTTATTTGATCACTACCTGACAGCTTATGCGGTATGGGAAGCAAATCGGAAGACCTATACTCTCACTCAGAATAGCTCCAAGTTATACCAACTTCGTAGTCAGTCGGTCACTACCTCTCAGAATGGTGAGCCTATGAATGTTTTCTATGAAAAATTGCATTTAATATGGCAGGAAATTGATTGCCTCCATCCCTGCAAGCACACTAATCCTGATGATGTCGATCTTCACCAACAAACTCTTGATGTTATCATGTGTACGATTTCTTGGGGGTCTTGATCCCCAATTTGATCTAGTTCGGAGTCGGATTCTTGCTATGAACCTGGTTCCACCTGTCCTTGAAGCTTATGCACTTGTGGTGGAGGAAGATAATTGCCAATTCTCCATGCTTGGAAGTGGCAGTGCCATGGCAATCAAGCCCTATCGGGCACCCCATCGTGTGTCCTCCGGCCTACCACCCCTAGTCCCAAACCTGATGATGCAAAAGGGACTCGAAAGTGCACTCCCACAACATGGCACCCAAGGATGCTTGTCTCATGACTACTGATGCGTCTCCATCTCCTACCTTAATCTCCGACTCCAACACTGACTCAGGTACACGCTCCACTACATGGATAATTGATATTGGTGCCACTGATCATATGACTTTTGACTCTCACCTTTTTTCTACACTATCTACTCAGTCTCGTCATCCCTACATTACTAGTGCCAATGGGGTTCCTTCTAATGTTGTTGGTGAAAGGACTATACCGCTTTCCCCTTCCCTAGTCTTACTCTATACACTCCTTGTTCCTTCTATTAATTGCAATTTGTTATTAGTTGGGAAATTACTTGACTCACATAATTGTTATGCCACATTCTATTCTTCTCATTGTAAATTTCAGGATCTTACAACTCATGAGACGATTGGGCATGGTAAACAGAGAGGGGGTTGTATTCTTTGACGGTCTCGTCACCACCACGTACCGCACATACTCATGTTCCAAACTCACATGCTCGCAATCAACAACAGATTTGGCTCTGGCATCTAGCTTAGGCCATCCATCTTTTGGCTATCTTCAATATTTGTTTCCATCTTTATTTTGAGGTTTAGTTGATCATAAGTTTCAGTGTGAAACCTGTGTATTGGCCAAGAGCCATCGAACCGTATTTCCCTCAAGTGATAATAAAACATAATTTCCTTTTGAGTTGGTTCACTCTGATGTTTGGGGTCCTGCTAAAATCTCTTCTACTAGCAAGATGTGGTTTGTTACATTTATAGATGACTGCATCCACATGACCTGGGTATATTTGCTCGCCCATAAAAGTGATGTTACTGCCATAATCTGTGAATTCATGCTATGACCACCACTCAGTTCCAAGTATCCATCAAAGTGTTTCGGCCCGACAATAGTGGGGAATATGTGAATCATTCATCAAACCTCTACCTCTTTCACTCCACAACAAAATAGTGTTGCCGAACGAAAGAATCACCAATAACTTGAGCTTGCTTGTGCCTATATGCTTAATAAACCGGTCCCTCACTACTTATCAGGTCATGCTCTTCTCTCTGCAGTCTATGTGATTAATCGGGTGCCTAGTAGTGTTTTGGATTTTCAAACTCCACTAGATACCTTGGCTCGTCACATCTCTCTTCATACCATCCTCAAGTTGCCTCCTCGAGTGTTTGGTTGTGTTGTTTATGCTCATGTTCCCTCTCATCAGCGGAGTAAGTTGGATCCTTGTGCCATTCGATGTGTGTTCATTGGATATGGATCAAATCAAGAAGGATACAAGTGTTACCATCCTCCTACTCAAAAGCTCTTTGTCACTATGGATGCCACTTTCCATGAGGATTTGTCCTACTTTGTAGTTTCCACACCCCCTTCTCTTTAGAGGGAGAGGGGGAGTGAAGAGAAGGAAATGAAAGCTCAGACTTGGACTCTCGAAAATCAAGACTGGAGAAAAACGACCGGTCGCAAAGAACCCAGGGACTGGTCCCATCGAAGCAGAGAGCACGATGGTACAACCTGCTCCAAAATGACCCGTCGCATAAAACCCAGCGACTAGTCGCTTTTGGACAGTGAAGAATATACTGGAGAAATGTCGATTTTGTTCTGTGAAGACCCCAGTGAAAACATTGAGAACGTGGTGCCTGAAGTTGATCCGAATGTCCTAGACAACCAACTACAAAATACAACCCCCACCATCGTATCATTTGTCTAGTGATGAAGAAATACTCGAGGTAATCTCTGAACCACCTAATATTGCGCCATATACACTTCCACATAGATCCACTAGGGAAAAACCTAAACTTCAATATTGTCATGACCTTAATGCCAAATCAAAATATCCCATCAATAACCATGTGTCTATTTATAGATTGTCAAAGTCATATGCATCCTTTGTCAATCAATTATCTATTGTATGTGTTCCAAGTAAGTGGCAGGATGCTGTGATAGATTTCAGATGGGCTGAAGCAATGACAATTGAAATGGAAGCTTTGAAGAAGAATTCTACATGGGAAATGGTTCCTTTACCACAAGGGAAGAAACCAGTTTGATGTCGGTGGATATTCATGGTTACATACAAAGCTGATGGATCCATAGACTGATACAAAGCTCAATTAGTAGCCAAGGCGTATACACAAACATATGGAATTGACTACTAGGAGACATTTGCACCTGTTGCCAAGATCAACATTGTACATGTTTTCATATCCTTGGTTGCAAATGTTGACTGGGCACTACTGTAGTATGATGTAAAGAATGCATTTCTTCACGGGGACTTACAAGAAGAACTGTATATGGATCCCTGGAGCCTGATTTGGGAGATTTACTGATTCCATGAAGCATTTTGGGTACACTCAGAGCAACTCGGATGACACATTATTCTTAAAGCGTCGTGGTGGAAGACTTACGGTCCTGATCATCTGTGTAGATGATATGGTGGTTACCGGTAATGATAGTAAAGAGATGCAGACTCTACAGAAGCTTCTTGCATTATAGTATTTTCTTGGCATAGTGGTTGCTAGATCAAAACATAGCATATTTCTATCCCAACGAAAAATGTGTTAGATTTGTTAACAGAGACTGGAATGCTAGATTGCAAGCCAACTGACACACCTATTGAACAAAATCACAAATTGGGGATGTATCTAGACCAAGCTCCTACTGACAAAGAAAGGTATTAAAAATTAGTTGGGCGACTGATTTATCTATCCCACACATGCCCCGACATAGCTTATGTTGTGAGTGTGGTAAGTCAGTTCATGCATCAACCAAGTGAAGCACACATGAATGGAGTAACGCGGATAATGCGATACTTGAAGACTGCCCTTAGAAAAGGGTTGATGTTCTCCAAACATACACACATGGGTCTAGAAGGATACACAGATGCTGATTGGGCAGGGTCCATCATAGATAGACGCTCTACTTCTGGATATTTTACATTTGTGGGTGGCAACTTAGTCACTTGGATAAGTGTTTCCCTCTTTTCAGCTGGGTAGGCCGATTGAAGGAGATTTTGGTCCTTCTTTAATTGAGTGCGGGGCGTGCCACCATCAAGCAACGAATTTGGCTTGAATGGAATGTTAGTGGATGATGCGTCCGAAATTTGACTTTAATCAAACGATTGTTCGGCCGAGCAAGGAACCTCCTCACGGCCTAGGTTCTTTCACTACCTCGGGGTCAAGGCTTTATGTGAGCAACCAAATGATGTGGAGTGGGTGGAAATGAAGATTGAAGGTGAAATGTAATGAAATGAAGAGCACGTGCGTAAACTAAAGGTGCTTGAATTTAAATGTAATTGAAAAGACAAGTGAAGAAAGTAAAGTGCGCAAAATAAATACTTTAAAGGCGAATGCGTAATTGAAAGTGCGTAATAAAGAATGTAAAGATGAGTGCGTAAATTAAAGTGCGTAAAGTAAAGTAATTGAAAAACGAGTGCGTAATGTAAATTGCATAAATTAAATAATTGAAATGCGAGTGCGTAAAGTAAAGGGTGGAAAGTAAATTAGATTACGAAGAACAATAAAGATAACATGAATTTAAGTTACTGTAATTAAAATAGAATTGAAAAACAAGAACAAGATCGTAAAGGCATAATTGAAATATATAGAAACTAGAGCGGAAAAAATAAGAACTAGGCTATGGCTACATTATGCTACTATAGAAATTGAAGAGAATGTAAAATGACAAGTTGTGTGTTGTGTCAGGGGTCCTTTCTCTCTTACAAAAGCTTGGTATTTATAGGGGCTTTGGTGCGTCTCAATTTGGTAAGTCATCAATTGGCCTTCAAATCCTCCATCAGTTTTATTCCTTCCTTAGCTGATTCCATCCATCATCATGATTGCTACATAATATCTTCAATTCATTATCTCATACATGTGATTTAATGGAAACAATAACATTTTATTTGATTTTCCTTCCATATTGAGCTCTCTCACAATAACTTCGGTTGACCATCAAGTTGGCATAATTCCTTCTATATTTGAATTGTCACATATGAGAAAAGCCTCCTACGGATGCTCTCTCTCCTCATTTAAACCTTGTCTGATTTTATGCATTCAGCCGCTTCTAGTCATTCGGCCGTATCTATACTTTCGGCCGCATATAGACTCTCGACTACTTTTGTGCTCTCGGCCAAACATATTCGGCCACATGTAGATTTCCGGCCACATGTAGATTTTGGGCTTTTAGCCAACATTATTGACTAGGCCCACTGAAATATGGCTTGGGCCCAAATAGTGATTTGTGACCATTGTATCATACCTTCGGCTCATTGTTAATTTAATTTCAGCTCTTGGGCCTGACCAGGCCAGATGTCAACCGGGTCCAAACAAGAAGTAAGAAGCATAGAGTTGTGGCTAGATCCATTACTGAAGTTGAGTTTAGGGGAATGGCTCAAGGAGTATGTGAATTGCTTTGGTTACGGAGGTTACTAAAGGATCTTGGAATTAAACAATTGAACACCACGAACCTATATTGTGACAATAAAGCTGCTATTGAGATAGCACATAATCCAGTACAACATGACCATACTAAACATGTGGAAGTCAACCAACAATTCATCAAAGAAAAACTAGAAACTAGTATGATTGAGTTTTCGTTTGTAACCTCAGAAAACCAACTTGCTGATATTCTAACAAAAGCCGTATCAAGTAAAGTTTTCTATGACTCTCTTGGCAAGTTGGGCATGCGTGATACATTTGCACCAACTTGAGGGGGAGTGTCAGTTAGTAGGTGTGAACGCATTAACTACACTTGACTTTGGGAGGCTGATGCTGCAATCTCTAGGAATTGGAAATCCAAAACCAGCTATCTATTGTAGCATTAATGGCACCAATTGCCTATCTTCATGTAATTAATGATGAGCTTGCTAACCAAGCCATCTCTCCTTCTATAAGTAAGTTGTAAGTAATACCAGAAAATCTATGAATGAAAATATTGAAATCTTGTTCTTGCACTCTATTTGGCAAAACACATCTGTATGCCACGATAGCAATAGGGATAACTAAATTACCTATGTAAGCCAAAACATGGTTGCCACCTCTTAAATGATAAAGATGATCAGTTCAAGAATCAGTAAAAGAAAGATGAGCCACCAATAGCTATGGGGATAAACTGTCATGTTACGTCACAACTTAAATACGAGCAATAAGCTAATACATTATTTTATTACAAAAGCATTAAGAATTGCAGTGTCCCAGCCAACATATACACAAAGACAGAGAAAACAAAAACGGGACAAATGGCCCAATATAGAGAACATTATCAGCTATGGTAAGAGATATTCGTAAAATAGACAATCGAAACTTTACCTACTTTTAAAGCCAACAAAAACGTTCTACCATATCAAAACAGTGCCACAACACAATATTTCAAAGTAATGCACCAGTCTCTTGACCTTCTCTCAGACCTTCCCGTATTTACATGCTCAACCATTAAGCTCTAGGGTTGGATGGCAAACAATGGCAGCAATAAATCAAAAGAAGCCAAGATAATGTTATAGGATATCTTCATGTGATCATTTCTCATGGATATCCAAGAGAACTCACCGTGTCGACACTAACAGGTTTCCCATCCTCCACGAGGATCTCAACTACAGTTCCAGATTGATAAGCCTGAAAGAAATATATCATTCAATCCACATTACTGACTGAATATATTTTTTCTTTGATAGATTAAGCAGATATGGTGAGAGACACAAGAAAATTATCATGCTTATAGACATTGATTAATTTAACATAAACAGTATACTGTTGCAACTTAAAAATACACTTGCAAGAAAGGAGAGCTGAAAAATAAAACAAAAAACTGGTGCAGTGTGAAAGCTAATTTATAGTCATATACAAATTCTTTTATTAAAAAAAACATTATATCATGTAATTGCAAAGTTAAACAAAGAGTGAAGAGAGGGTGGTTAGAAGCAGCAGTGGAAATAAACAAGTCATCTTAGTGTTTGGACCTGGTTGAAATCTGGCCGGGTCAGACCTAAGATCCGAAATTAAATTAACAGTGGGCCAAGTTATGATACAATGGTCCTGAATCACTATTTGGGCCCAAGCCCTATTCCAGTGGGCCTAGTCAATAAGGTTGGCTAAAAGCCCAAAATCTACACGTGGCCGAAAATCTACATATGGCCGAATATGTAAATCTGGCCAAGAGCACAAAAGTGGTCGAAAGCCTATATGCAGCCGAAAGTATAGATACGGCCGAATGACTAAAAGCGGTCGAATGCATAAGATTAGACAAGGTTTAAAGGAGGAGAGAGAGAATCCGTAGGAGGATTTTCTCATATGTTACAATTCAAAAATGGAAATTATGTCAACTTGATGATCAACCAAAGTTATTGTGGGAGAGCTCAAGATGGAAGGAAAATTAAATCAAATATTATTATTTCCATTAAATCACATGCATGAGACAAGGAATTGAAGATATTATGGAGCAATCATGATGATGAATGGAATCAGCCAAGGTCAATGCTAATGAAGGAATAAAACTGATTGCGGATTTGAGGGCCAATTGATGACTTACCAAATCGAGACACACCGAAGCCCCCATAAATACCAAGCTTTTGGAAGAGAGAAAGGACCCCCGACACAACACACAACTTGTCATTTTACATTCTCTTCAAGTTCTATCATAGGAGTAGCATAATGTAGCCATAGCCTAGTTCAATTATGCCTTTACGTTCTTGTTCTTGTTTTTCAATTCTATTTTAATTACAGTAATTTTAATTCATGTTATCTTTATTGTTCTTCGTAATCTAGTTTACTTTCTGCCCTTTACTTTACGCGCTCGCATTTCAATTATTTAATTTATGCAATTTACATTACGCAGTCGTTTTTCAATTACTTTACTTTACGCACTTTAATTTACGCACTCGTCTTTACATTCTTTATTTTACGCACTCGTCTTTTCAATTATTTACTTTACGCACTTTATTTTCCGCACTTGTCTTTTCAATTATATTTAAATTCAAGCACCTTTACTTTACGCACTTGTTCTTCATTTCATCACGTTCACCTACAATCTTCATCTCCACCCACTCCACATTATTTGGTTGCTCACATAAAACCTTGACCCCGAGGTAGTGAAAGAACCTAGGCCGTGAGGAGGTTCCTTGCTCGGCCGAACAATCGTTTGGTTAAAGTCAGATTTCGGACGCAACATCCACTCACATTCCATTCAAGCCAAATTCGTGGCTTGGTGGTGGCACGCCCCGCACTCAAAAAAGAAGAAGGACCAAAAACTCCTTCAATCGGCCTACCCGGCCGAAAAGAGGGAAACACTTAGGAAGTAGTATCTAATTAGTGTGATGCGCCATGAAAATAAAAGATTCAGTAGAAGGAAAACTTACTTCTATCTTGTTCATCAATTTCATGGCCTCAATGATACACAAGACTTGTCCCTTCAGTATTTTGTCCCCAACCTATTGAGAAATTTTTCATGTAAGCCCAAAAAAAGTAATGCAGCAACAAACACTTAAGCAACCACTAAGGAACGCAGGCTGCAAGTAAAATTCTAAGTAGAGAAGAAAAACCTTCACAAATGGTGGTTCACCAGGTGCCGGACTTCGATAGAATGTCCCTGCCATAGGACATTTAAGAGGGGATTGCGATCTTTTGGCTGACTTAGCAGCGGGTGAAGATGGTGCAGGGAAAGTTGCTGGAGGAGATGATGGGACAGATGAAGATGCAGGAGCCGCTGGAGCAACTGGAGGAGGGGCTGCTTGCATCATAGGCACTGGAGTAGGTACCAGAGGTTGAGGCACAGCTTCCTTTTAAGATTACTTGAGAGCCCGAGGTGTTTTTATGAAGGTAGAAGACCTTTCTATTTATAAAGCAAATCTTATCTGTAAAGTAATTAAAACAAACCAAATAATCATAAAATACTCAAAATCTTAGCAAAATAATAAGTATTAGAGGCATACAATTATGTATATTGAATTGTCTATCAAAGCTCCAATTCTCTTGGTGGCGTAGCAGCAACATTGGACTATCCATCCACCTTGAAGGGAACAGATGATACAAGGAGCATGTCCAGGAAGGAAAGAAAATTTGAAAAGTGATCCTCTAACGAAAACCATTATAAGAACCTTACCTCATCCAAATGACCTTTTACCATAGTGGAACAGTTATGACTAGGCTGCCAACCCTAACATTCGGACCAGCTTCAAACTTAATTATTCCACATTATTAAAAATGATCAGAGTAAAAAAAAAAGCACACAGACATATATGCATATAATCTCCAATAAAAAAACAGTGCTTTCACATTCTGTGAAAAGCAAAACTTATTTGTCACATATATGTATATAATCCCCAATAAAAATAACAGCGCTTTCACGTTCTGTGAAAAGCAAACTTTCCCAGGTAAAACAGCAAAAGAAGATGACATAAAAGTCTGATGAGGTTCAAAAAAAAAACCAAATACAACATGAATCACTGCAAAACTAAAGACAACAACTTCTAACAAAGAAAGGCACTTAGTTTTGATAGATTGATTGGTTTTGTGTGTGACTGTTGCCAAATAGAATGCAAGAGTAGAGATTTTCTGGTTTCAATACTTCATTCATATTGATTGATTTGATTACATACAAGAATATATATACAAGGTATAAAACACATGTGGAAAGAATGCAACTATCCTAAAGTCAAGCCCCCCAAAATAAGGTAGGCTACCAACCTATTCTACCGGAAAATAAGGTAGGTGCCAAACATTCTACTAGCCAAATTAATTGACTAGTAGACAACCTAATTAACTCTCCCCCTCAAGTTGGTGCAAAGATATCACGCATGCCCAACTTGTCAAGAGAATCATTGAAAACTTTACTTGACACTGCCTTTGTCAGAATTTCAGCAAGTTGGTTTTCTGAGTTTACGAACGGAAACTCAATCATACCATTTTCCAGTTTTTCTTTGATGAAGTGTCGATCCGCTTCCACATGTTTAGTACGGTCATGTTGTACTGGATTGTGCACTATCTTAATAGCAGCTTTGTTGTCACAATATAGGTTCGTGGCTCTCAATTGTCTTATTCCAAGATCCTTTAATCTCTGTAGCAAGAGCAATTCACATACTCCTTGAGCCATTCCCTTAAACTCAGCTTCAGCACTGGATCTAGCCACAACTCTTTGCTTCTTACTTCTCCAAGTGACTAAGTTACTGCCCACAAATGTAAAATATCCTGTAGTAGAGTGTCTATCTGTGATAGACCCTGCCCAATCACCATCTGTGTATCCTTCTAGGTCCATGTGTGTATGTTTGGAGAACATCAACCCTTTTCCAGGGGCAATCTTTAAGTATCGCATTATTCGTATTACTCCATTCATGTGTGCTTCACTTGGTTGATGCATGAACTGGCTTACTACACTCACGGCCATAAGCTATGTCGGGGCGAGTGTGGGACGGATAGATCAGTCACCCAACTAATCTTTGGTACCTTTCTTTGTCGGTAGGAACTTGATCTGGATATATCCCCAATCTATGGTTTTGTTCAATACGTGTGTCAGCTGGCTTGCAATCTAGCATTCCTGTCTCTGTCAACAAATCTAACACATAATTTCTTTGGGATAGAAATATGCCATGTTTTGATCTAGCGACCTCTATGCCAAGGAAATATTGTAACTCACCCAGTTCCTTCATCTCAAATTCATTTGCAAGGAGCTTCTGTAGAGTCTTCATTTCTTCATTGTAATTACCGGTAACCACCATATCATCTACATAGATGATCAGGGCCATAAGTTTTTTACCATGACGTTTTAAGAACAATGTGTGATATGAGTTACTCTGAGTGTATCCAAAACGCTTCATGGATTCAGTAAATCTCCTGAACCAAGCTTGTGGTGACTGCTTTAGTCCATATAATGATTTTCTTAGCTTGCATACGGTATTGGGACTGGATGTCATAGGGATCCCTAGTGGTGGATCCATGTACACTTCTTCTTGTAAATCCTTGTGAAGAAATGTATTCTTTACATCATACTGTAGTAATGGCCAGTTAAGGTTTACAAAGCAAAGGATATGAGAACACGTATTGTGTTGATCTTGGCAACAAGTGCAAATGTCTCCTGGTAATCGACTCCATATGTTTGTGTGTATCCCTTGGCCACTAATCGAGCTTTGTATCGGTCTATGGATCCATCAGCTTTGTATTTCATGGTGAATATCCACCAACATCCAACTGGCTTCTTCCTTTGTGGTAAAGGAACCAGTTCCCATGTAGAATTCTTTTCTAGAGCTTCCATTTCAATTGTCATTGCTTCAGCCCATCTAGAATCTATCACAGCATCCTGCCACTTACTTGGAACACATACAGTAGATAATTGATTGACAAATGATGCATATGACTTTGACAATCTATGAGCAGACACTTGGTTATTGATGGGATATCTTAATTAGCATTAAGATCATGGCAATATTGAAGCTTACATTTTCCCCCAACGGATCTAGGTGGAAGTGTATATGATGCAGTATTAGGTGGTTCAGGGATTACCTCAAGTGTTTCTTCATCACTAGATGAATGATGCGATGGCAGGGCAGGAGGAGTTGTATTTGGTGGTTGACTCTCAAGGATGTCTGAATCAACTTCAAGCATCATGGTCTCTAGGTTCTCACTGTGGTCTTCACTGAATAATTCTAAAATTTCTCCAGCATTTTTGTTTATGTGTAAAAGCGACCGGTCGCAGGGTTCTTCACGATCGGTCATTCTGGAGTTGATTGCATCGTCTTGCTCTTTGCTTTGAAATGACCCGTCATCATTTAGTAACGACCGGTCACAGGGCAGAAGAGACCAGTTGTAGGGTGCTTCACGACCGGTTGTATTTGGGAAGATTGTGTTATTTATTTCATCGAGCTCACTACTTCGAAACGACCGATCGCAGTGTGCTGCGCGACCGGTCGTGAAGCTCCAATCTTGGGTTTTTTCTTCTTTTTCTAGGTTGTTTGGTCCCTTCTCTTCACTCCCCCTCTCCCCCTGAAGAGAAGGGGGCGTGAAAACCACAAAGTAGGACACATCTTCATGGGAGGTGGCATCCATAGTGACAAAGAGCTTGTATGTGGGAGGATGGTAACACTTGTATCCTTTTTGATTTAAACCATATCCAACGAACACACATTGAAGGGCACACAGATCAAACTTCGTTGGTGAGAGGGAACATGAGCATAAACAACACATCCAAACACATGAGGTGGCAACTTGAGGACGGTAGGAAGAGATATGTGATGAGACAAAGTGTCTAGTGGAGTTTGAAAATGCAAAACACTACTAGGCACCTGATTGATCACATAGACTGCGGAGAGAAGAGCATGACCCCATAAGTAGTGAGGAACTGATTTATCAAGCATGTAGGCAAGTGCAACTTCAAGTAATTGGCGATTCTTCCGTTCGGCAACACCAATTTGTTGTGGAGTGAAAGGTGTAGAGGTTTGATGGATAATGCCTTGGTCCTAGAAGAATTGAGCCAAGACACCATTCACATACTCCCCACCATTGTCGCCAAGCAACCAAAGGGACACGGCACAAGTTTGAGCAGAGATAAGGTAAGAACAAAGTTTAGATTGGAACAATATGGGAGCAAAGAGGTAAGGCAAGGTTACAACAACAATATGCAGAGACAACCAATATGGGTAATGTGGAAGCAAGTAAGAACAAGGGTTAAGCAAAAGAAAGCAAGAACAAGGTTATGCAGAGGCAACCAAAATTGATTGCTCTGATACAATGCCAAATAGAATGCAAGAGTAGAGATTTTCTGGTTTCAATACTTCATTCATATTGATTGATTTGATTACAAACAAGAAGATATATATACGAGGTATAAAACACATGTGGAAAGAATGCAACTATCCTAAAGTCAAGCCCCCCAAAATAAGGTAGGCTACCAACCTATTCTACCCCAAAATAAGGTAGGTGCCAAACATTCTACTAGCCACATTAATTGACTTCTACTAGCCACATTAATTGACTAATAGACAACCTAATTAACAACTGTGATAGAGAGAGAGAGAGAGAGAGAGAGAATCTCTCCCTATTATTCAAGATTGAAACTCTCCAATCCAGTCTAAATTATGGTTTAAAATCTTGCTAACAACAAAGCAGGACCGAAAAAATTCTGCTACTTCACATAATTTGGAAGTTGAGAGGTTTTCTATTCACAAAAATATATCAGCTATATTAAGAAGACTCAAAAACCTTAAATACTTTAGTGCCTCCTCAAAGTATGGTCAAACCCCACATTGCCTCTTGAAAGTCACAATGACCCATCTTGCTCCATTGATTGACTTTTGGCATCTTAATTTGCCTTACACCGTCAAATCCATTAACGAATCTGTCAAAAACAATGACATGGCACGAACGGTACTTACTATTTTGCATAAATGTTTGCCATGTGTACATAAAAAACTTACTATAGATATCTGCGGTTTCTTCCCCCCCTCCCTCCTCCATGTGACATGGCACGAACGATACTTACTATAGATAATAATAATTCCAAAAAAAAAATCCTCAGTTGCTTTCCCCCCCCGCCCTCTTCCCCTCTCTATTGCCCCACATTTCCCAAGGATCCCAGCCCTGCCATCCCCGTCAGGATTGGCCACAGTACCAACTCCAAATCCACTCCTCTCACCTTCCTTCAACCCACGCCATTGCCAATTCTCCCTCTCTCCAAATAAAACCCAACTACCAAAACACCTACACTGTAGCAAACACAGCTCCAGGCATCCACATTCAAATACCACCTTCAGGTAGAACTACTCTAGACCCACTACAAAAAAAAGGACTTTTTATGACGCAGATTTAATGACGCATCAAAAATGCACGTCATTAAATGTCATAAATTATGACGTGTTTTTAAAATGCGTCATTGAAGCGATTTTATGACACCGTTATCATGACATTCGTTGGACGCGTCATTAAAATTATTTTCAATGACGCGGAATGCGTGTCATGGATTCTAGTTGTTTTAGACGACGTTGGATCCGCGTCATTAAAAGGTTTATAGTTTAATGACGTCGCCTATGCGTCATTAACTTAACGACGCGTCATAGAATTATATTTACAATGGCGTGTAGAATGCGTCTTAGATCTAGAATTTATTCCCCCAAATCCTTTTTCGCCTGCCGCCTTTTTTTCACCAATTTTATTGGCGCCCTTATTTTGTTCACAACTTTTTTCCAGCGTCTTCTTACTCACCCTAAACCTAAAATTGTTTTTGTTTCTTCGTTCTGTCTCTTCTCTTTTCTTTCTCAGACCCAATTCCACTCTCTCTTCGTACGGTCTCATCTATGCATCTCTGCATCTTCGTACGGTCTCTTTTCGATCTCGAAGGCAGCCGCTCCAGCAGCTCCTCTTGCTTGAAAGAGAAATATGGTATAAGGTAATTGGTTTGGGTAATATCCATTATGGAGCATGAATTATTTTGTAGACGTATCATCTAAAGACATATTTATGTTATCATGTCCTTGTACTTTGCTAATTGGTTTGGGTAGTTCTGGAAGTTTTAATTGCCAGTACATGTTTGCTTTACCACAAGTTATATGTATTCTAAAGTTTAACCAAGAGATGAATTTAGAAACTTGTTTTATTGTCTGCTTTGTCTGCAATCTGCATAAGCCCTCGTTCCTACCATTTTTGCCTCATTTTCTTTATTCCAATTTTCAGAGTAAAACTTTAGGCTTAGCAGGGGCTTCATCTGCTCAGGTATTATTATAAATTCTTATTGTTTTCTGGGCCACATTTTTTTTCCTGGTTGTATTTTTTGCGTTTAAGCTAATTCTTGTATCTATGCGTTACAGCCTACTTCCCCAAATCCTCCTGCTACTCCCTTTTCTCTCTCTACCTTTCTTTCTCCTCTGTTTTCTAATTAGTTTGCTCTTTGGTTGCTGAGAAAATATTAGACATGATATATGGAAATGAAATTTCCAAAATATCATCTTCTGCATGGTCATGACTTGAAAAACAAATTGATATCCTCTGTTATTTTTTGCACTTGTTCTCTCCATCCCAGCTCTTTATCTTGTGGTAAGCATGTTCAATAACTTGAGGAGACATCAGACAAACATACACAAACATGAAAAGAATTCAAGCTCATTAAACCAGTATCTTTCTAGGAGCAACATTTCACTATATTTATGACAACATGAGACCAAATTCCTCAGAAAATTGGTTTCAGAGTTTTTTTTTTTGGTATTGAAAGCTAGGAAATATGTGGAATTGGTCATTGAGTTCTCATACGCCTTGTGAATCAATGGTTGGAAGCATAACTTCAAATTTCATAACAATGCCTTGCAAGTTTCTCCATGATTTATGTACTAAATTTAAAATGCTTTGCATGCACAGTTATTGTGTTATAAAATTAATTTTGAATATTGCAGATTGCAGTTTGCAATGATGGTGTGTAATCAGATATTAAGGTTGAAATTGGATGCTAACTGTCAATACAAAGTTTTCCAAAACAATCTTGGTACATGTGACTGGTGCCTTGAAGTCAAGCTCCTGAACTTAGTTTAGTATGTTTACCAAGTGGTTTGTTAACCTTTACTTTGCTTAAACCTGATGCTATCATTTTTCTTTTGGGGATGGAATCCAAATTTATTGCATTATCTTAGAAGCAAAAAGAAATAAAACTGAGAAGCTACTTTTTTCTTTCTTTCTTTGGTCTAAACCCTCATTATCACTGGTTGAGTTATCTTTACAATAGCATTTATTGGTATAAAACTGAACATGTTATGGTACTTCTATTTTTATTTTTGTTAAATGGCAAATTTACACTTGAGATGGCAGATTCTGTTGGAGGGAAGGAAAGACGTAAATGTGGCTTGAGAGAAGGAGCTAGTTCTTCCAGAATAGCTGATGAATGTTCTAAATCTACAACTCGAGAAGAAACTATTCCCCATTCTATAAACAAGGAAAAGAATAAAAGAGGTAAAACAACATTGCAACTGATATGTATAGCTCTACCAATCCAATTAACTCATTGTGTCTGCAAATTCCAGTGAGATTCTCACAAAACGTTTATAGCTAGACATAATTAATATTTAAAACAGAACAAAGAAACTAAAATACATGAATTAAATGAGAACTAAGAAAGGTGAAGAACAATTTTAAGAGAGTTATTAGCTCTCGGTTCTTTCCTTTCCATCCTTGTTCTCTTTTTTTCTCACTTTCTCTCTTTCTTTCTTTCTTTCCTTCTCTTTCCCGTGTGTCTCCTCCCTGCTTCTTTGTTCCAAGCTTTTATTTATAGCCAAAGAAAGGGAGCCTTGAATTATATAATAATCAAGTAGCTCACCATTTCAAATAAGTAGCCCATCATTTTCAAATATCTTCCTTAATTTTGGCCTACTTTCTTGACTTTGGCTTCACTCAATCTTTATTCGTGTCTTCTTATCATTTGCTCCAATTGTTCCACTTGCTCCATTTCGTATGTCTCTCCTAAAACTGCAGCAAGCTTCCTCCATTTATAACAACTCAAGCATCATCATTCTTCTTTGCATTCATTGCTTGCAAGTAGTCAATTTAAACTTCTCTTTCTTTGTTTATTCATCCTCTCTTTCTTTGTTTATTCACCGCTTTTAAGACAGAGGGGGACAACAATAAGGATACTTTTCAGATATTCTGACCACTCTATACTTAAAGTGGTTCTTTATGGTTAAAATGCCTTTCCTCCCATTTTTCCCAATAAGACTATGGTTTTTATCAACGATATAGCATCTTAATGATTTTAAGGGATAAGCTTCTTCATTGTAGTTTTGACATGAAAGAATAATGCATGTCTTCTTTGTTTGTCACTGTTTGAAAAAATGAAGTCCTCTGTGACTCTTCCTTTGTCCTGTTTATGCTATAAGAGGTATATTCATGATAATGAAAGGATAAGCTTAGAATCGATTGGTCTCTACTTATTCTTGTTTACCCGAAATATCAGCTCGACTGCTACATTGCATATATTAATCTTTTTCCTTTTTCTTTTGTTCGTTCAGTTTGACTCACCAATTTAGCGTTGTGATTTATATGTTATGGTATTATTTGCTACATTTCTGCTTGATGACTCGATTAGTTAACTATGATCCTGGACATGGTGCGCCGAGCGATTTAATATACAAAATAATTTGGAATTCATGCATGGGTATAATTTGGGAGGATCCAAAAATGAAATATTTTTCCATTTGCGTAGACTTGTAATCAAAACCAGATTGGGGAAATTTTTAATAAGCCACTAAAAACATATTATTATTATATGTTGTACAAAGACCTGATTGAACTAGATATAATTTTAGAAGAGTTATTGAGGCCTGTCTTTGTGTACAACGTATTATTATTATATGTTGTACACATTAAATACATAGATTTATGTGTGGGTGGACTACACGTGACATAACGTGAATGTGAAGGGCAAGGGAAGGCAGTAGGGGAAGGTAGCTAGCATTTCTCATAAAGAGGTTTCTTTGGGGCTATTGAAGCTTTCTTTCTACTTTGTTGAAGCTATGGTGTCAGAATCATACCCCATTTTGGTTTCTTTCCAGTAATCCTAAAACTTGAATTTCTTGTGAGTTATCAAACATGTATCCTTATGACCATATCTAATCTACATGCTAGACTCCATGTAATTTACTGCTTAGGAAACATAAAAAAATATAGTTTAGTCATGGACAGGATGTGATATGAGGGAATGGTAGGAACTAGAGGCAGGCGATTGCGAGAAAGAGTTTTTAGTATGTTTTGTGTGGAATTATTTTATGAAAATACTTAATATTAGGGAGTTCCTAGAACTCAATTAATGACTTTGCAAATTGTAGGGGACCAACTTTTAAGCTCTGTTTGCTTTGTACTAGTCTTTATTCAACATAGGTTACACTATGCTAAGTTACGCTTCTCTAATCTAATTGTGTTGGTTTGGTGCATGCAACTCATGGAGGTGTAAATGTGAATTGATCATAGTTGTTAAGTTCTTGCCGGTGATACCATACGATTTGTGGTTTTGTTCTTCTCTGGTGTACATATTTTGCGGACAATAGTTTTGAGGGCTCAAGATAAGACCCGTCCTTTGAGATCCCTTAGTACGAAGGAGGTATGAACATCTATTTTGACATATTGTTGGACTAAAACTATTGGCCGCAATGGCTTCATTTATTATGCGAAG
The DNA here is from genome assembly GCA_024362665.1 of Prunus padus. NCBI lineage: Eukaryota > Viridiplantae > Streptophyta > Magnoliopsida > Rosales > Rosaceae > Prunus > Prunus padus. Next base: position 31,926,384 of record JANFAM010000008.1, read on the forward strand.
GTTATTTCAGTTATAGAGTTCATTAACTTTTCTCTTGTCTTATACCATATCTTGTGTCGTGCGGTTTAGGCATTTTGCTAATAAGGTCGATAATCTTGAGCGTCCATTTCTTAAAGAATTTTTTCCTCGATGGGTAGAATTCTGTGGTTGCCCGATCTTGAGGTATCGTGCGTCTGCTACATGTTACTCCTTTTGTTTGTCTGGATCTCTTTTACATATTCAAGAACTAATATGTTGTTCTTTCATTGGCACTAAAATTGAAAGGATGGGCTTCTCCTATAACAAGCGGAAGAATATGGTTGAATTGGCGGTTTTACGTGGGTGCCGGGCTTGTCGATTCAAGTGCCTCTGTTGTTAATGCAAATCCAGAATCAAAAGCGAGACGGTGACAATGGATGGCCTGGAATGATGAGTATCGGGGCTTATGAACTTGATGGTACATTTGATCATCCGATTACGCCAATGGCTGGAGAAATATGGCAGCTCGAAAATACAATGCCATTCAAAGCTTGTCGCTAGAAGCTTTCAAAAGCCTAAAAAGGGTTCAAAACTAGATGGGGCTGATGATAATGGGGATGATGCTCGGCTCTAGATATTCGTTCCGTATAACATTAAATGCGGTTTGACAATTTATTCTTGGATGAATGTTTATTTGGTATTTCCAGCATGTTGAAAATTTTATTTTGGTAGTATGGAATCACCGTTGTTGTGGATGAGAGCAGACCCAAAATTGGAATATCTTGCTGAAATTCATTTCAATCAACTTTGTACAGATGTGGGTAACAATGAGATTATGGTCATTCTATATGCTTTCATGGAGTTTTTAATATATGGGTTATTCTTTGGGGTACTTTTACTAATGGATTTTCTCTCTGCTATGGTAAATAAGTTCTTTAGTCCTTGACTATTTTTAGTGTTGGTATGCCATATCAGATTTGCTAATTCTTTTTTATCCGTCACATTGCTTGTTTAAAATCTAATTGAACTTCTAGTTCTTCTATCACCTATAATTGCAAATTTTGTTTGGTTATAATAATCGGGTTTCCATAACAATGAAAAAGAAAGAGTATCTTATGGAAGTGTATTTCAAATTGAGTCCTTGAATCGGTGGTCTTGGTATTTTTTTCAACCCTAGCTTGTACAGTCGGATTGGAATGCTCTATGCGTTGTTTATTTCTGTATCTTGAGATGGCAATTTTTGCTATTGACATCTGATTGTCTTGCAGGATACTGATTGGGCTGGTCTACTCCAATTAGAGAAATTTTATAAAAGTCGATGGTTTGATGCGAACATTGGACTCCCCAAACTATCAGAAGGCTAATGACTGATGGACATGAAGCATTACATCCTCTCAAACTATCATGGAGATCATCTTTTTGGATGTTTACTTTGTTTTGGACAATTCAAGTATCAAATCTTCTCAAACTTCATATGATTGACTTTGTGGGATTAGCTAAAGACAATTTTAATGTACTAGAATCATTTTGAATAATAGAAATATAATTTAGAGTATTTGCCTTTGTGTCTTTATTTTTGCTTTTATATATTAATTTATTTTTGCATAATTAAAATGATGGGATATATATATACAAATTAAGAATTTTTATTTAAAAAAAAATTAAATAATTTCAACGACGTCTAAGCTGCGTCATGAAAAAAATTTCAATGACGCCAAGTCCGCGTCATTGAAACCTCATTCCATGACGCGGAAAAGATGTCATGTTTTGAAAAAGTTTCAACGACACACTATCCGCGTCATTGAAACCCCATTCCATGATGCGGAAAAGACGTCGTGTTTTGAAAAAGTTTCTATGACACGCTTTACGCGTCATTGAAATTGCATTCCATGACGCGAAACAGACGTCATGTTTTGAAAAAGTTTCCATGACACGCTATCCGCGTCATTGAAACCACATTCTATGACGCGGAATAGACGTCGTGTTTTGAAAAAGTTTCCATAACCCCCCCTTTCTACGACGTAGGTTACGACGCCTAATCCGCGTCATTAAATGCCTTCCATGACGCAAATCAGACGTCATAGAAGGGTTTTTGTGTTGTAGTGACCTTGAGTAACTACCTTCATCTTCCACTAGTCGGTCGATATCCATTTTTGATAGAGAACATCCCCTCTCTGTGTCTCATCTCTCACAGTCTCTCACCTCTTCACCTCTCACATTTCAATGGATGAAGAGGATCCAATAACCCACCAGGGATCCCATATAACTCAAAGTTGGAAAATCCATTCTAATAAAATCACTATCAAGGGTAAGTAACATAATAAATCAAAGGATCTGAGGAAACACCATTGCATGATGTGATTTGGGAGATTATTAACATTGAAGTTCTAACATAAAAGAAAGTAAATACTATTTCATTCATTTCTTAGGTTTCAAATAACACAAATCAACCATGTGAATTGATTATTTGGACAGTTTCAACGATGTATTAAAATGGAGCATGTCCAAGAACCAATCCATATGTGTTTGACATAAAAATCAACAACTCAGAATGAATGAGGGGTAAATACATTGGAGTAAACAAATAGTTGCAACCATCCAAATAAGTAAGTTGTTGGCGAGATTCTAGTTTCATTCGGATATTTATTTCCTCTTCTATTAGGATTTTATTTATTTCTCTTTTGTACAAATCTCTTGTAATTATATTTTTATTTTATTTTCCTTGTATAACCCTATTAGGGTTTACCACTTGTATTATAAATACCTCTATTTAGAGAATGAAAATACATGAGAAAATATTTTACCCCATATTGTTTGACTTGGCATCAGAGCCGACTTTTCTAGTGACCTTGTGTGCTGCGCCCACCCGTGTTCTATTGTGTGCCCTAATTTTTTAGGGTTTTCTTGTGCTTTGTCGTGTTCGTGCATCTGCCATGTTTGTGCCTCTGCCGTGTTCTTGCCTTTGTTGTGTTCTACTATGTACTTTGCCGTGTTCTAGCCTTTGTTGTGTCTCGCTGTGTACTCTGCCATGTTTTGTTGTGTTTTCGCAGCAATCATGGGTGATAACTCAATTGTTGGTGTTGTTGCTGATGCTTTTGCAAATTTGTGTGTTTATGACTCTCTTCTAGGTATGGGCTCCAAGACTTGGATAATTGACACTGGTGCTGCTGATCATATGACTTATAATGCTAAATTATTTGATGAATTGTCTTGTAAAACCCGTGAACCATACATAACTAGTGTTAATGGCTTGCCCTCTCCAATTACTAGCGATGGCACAATCTCTCTCACTCCTACTATGTCCTTGTCCCATGCGTTACTAGTTCCCAATATCCGTTGTAACTTGTTATCTGTTGGTCAATTACTTGATACACTTAATGCTTTGCTACTTTCTATCCTACACATTGCTTTTTCCATCCTACACATTGCTCTTTCCGGATCTCAAGACTCACGAGACTATTGTGCATAGTAAACAGATAGGGGGGTTATATTATTTGACATTGCTTGTTGCACCGATTCGTGATTGTGTCGTTAATCTGTTCAAAGTTGTAGTGTCAAAGACAAACAATAAATTTTGTTATGGCATCGTCGCTTGGGACATCCGTCGTTTGGCTACCTTAAGCATCTATTTCCATCTTTGTTTTGCTCTTGTGATGAGTCCAATTTTAAGTGTGAGACCTGTATTTTGGTTAAGAGCCATCACATGTTTTTCTTTTAAGTGACGGTAAAGCTGCAAGGCCTTTTGGTTTAGTGCATTTTGATGTGTGGGGTTCGGCTCGCCTTACTTCGAATGGATTCCGTTGGTTCGTCACATTTATTGATGATTATACCCGACTCACTTGGGTTTTCCTATTGAAAAATAAAAATGAAATTGCGTCCATCCTTCCAGAGTTTTGTACTATGGTTTCTACTCAGTTTCAGACTTGAGTCAAAGTATTTCGGACTGATAACAGAGGAGAATATGTGAATAATACTTTGGCATGTTTCTTCCCAGCTCAAGGTATTATTCACCAAACGACAACCCCTTTTACCGCTCAACAAATTGGTGTCTGAAAGGAAGAACCGACAATTGCTTGAAGTTGCCCGCTCACTCATATTGGATATGTCTATTCCCCATCATCTTTGGCGGCATGCCAATTTGTCTGCTGTTTATTTGATTAATCGTACTCCTAGCCTGGTTCTTGATTTCAGGACTCCGCATGATATGTTTGGTGACTATGTTTCCCATGTTTCCGTCTCCAAATTGCCCTCTAAAGTTTTTGGGTGTGTTACCTATGTTCATGTCTACTCTCATTAACGGAGTAAACTTGATCCTTATGCTTTACGCTGTGTCTTTATTGGTTACTCTTCTACACATATGGGTTATAAGTGTTATCATCCTCCTACTCAGAAGGTGCATGTTACTTTAGACCTGACATTCCATGAAGAAGTGCCATATTATATTTCTCCCTCCTCTCCAATTCAGAGGGAGAGGGGAGTGAATTGGAGAGTCTTGGATTGGAAGATCTTGGACTTGGTGTCCAAAATACAGTGTATGAAGATATTTCTCTAGGGAGGGAAATGACCTGTCGCACTGCAGAAAGCGACCGGTCTCCCAGGTCTGGAGATGACGATATTGCTCTCAGTGATGAAACGATCAGTCAAACATCTGGATGCAATCGGTCGCCTATTGCTGAAGATGAAGAAAATGCCCTCTGTGAAGAAACGACCTGTCGACAGCTAGAATGCGACCAGTCTCATGTACCTGTAAATCGTGATAGTGACTCTTGTGATCTGTGTGTTGCTGAGTTCGATGCAAGACCCCTCTCTGCCTTGCCATTGCTCCAATCAAATTGTGATAATGAAACAAGTGAGGTAATCTCTTATGATCTATCTGTGGGGAAATTGATTTATTTAGCTCATACATGTCTTGATATAGCATATGCAGTGAGTGTCATGAGTCAGTTTATGCATTCTCCTAGTGAAGATCATATGAGTGCTGTGATGCATATTTTAAGATATCTAAAGGTGAATCCTGGCAAGGGATTATTGTTTTCTAAATGTGGCCATATGGATGTGGAAGGGTATATAGATGCTAATTGGGCTAGTTCAATTACTAATAGGCGTTCTACTTCCGGATATTTTACTTTCGTTGGTGGTAATCTTGTTACTTGGAGAAGTAAGAAACAAAAAGTGGTGGCCCGATCAAGTGCAAAAGCCGAGTATCATGGGATGGCTCAAGGTGTGTGCGAGTTATTGTTGAGAGACCTTGGGTTTGAGCCGAGAAACCCATGGATTCATATCGTGATAATAAGGTTGCAATTGCGATTGCTCATAACCCTGTGCAACATGATTGTACGAAACATGTGGAAGTTGATTGACATTTTATTAAAGAGAAGTTGGATGATGGGACTATTTCTTTTCCATTCATAAGTTCCAAGTATTAGTTGGCAGATATTCTTACAAAAGATGTTTCTACCAGTGCCTTTCTTAACTCACTTGACAAGTTGGGCATGCTTGACATCTTTGCTCCAACTTAAGGGGGAGTGTTGGCTAGATCCTAGTTTAATTAGGATATTTATTTCCTATTCTATTAGGATTTTATTTATTTATCTTTTGTACAAATCTCTTGTAATTAGGATTTTATTTTATTTTCCTTGTATAACCCTACTAGGGTTTGCACAATTGTATTATAAGTACCTCTCTTTAGAGAATGAAAATACATGAGAAAATATTTTACCTCATATTGTTTAACTTAAGTCGATACATTGGAGTAAACATAACAGTCGTCAACTTCACTTTTAAATTTCCAAGCAATAGAAAAGTCAAAAGACTAACAATTTCTCCAGAAAATAAAAAAGTTCCGAATGGGTATTTTGTAGTATTTTTTAAGTACTAAACTATGGTGTACCATGTACAAGTATTAATTTTTGCTAAAGTTAGCATTTTTCTTCAGAAAATTCAATATAAGTCCAAAATTGAAAACATAAGTTGGATGCAATCCTCATATTTGTTGTTGTTGATACAAGTCCTTTGACTTTTGTGCCACATATGATTACATTCCTGTTGGGGTCTTTTTCTGTTGGAAGGCTTAGGCTGGGCGGTGGTTGCTATTCTTGAATGAAGCCTTCAAGTCCCCGTTTTTGAGTTAGCAAGAACTAGGCCCAAAGCATCCCGAAGGAAAAGTAAGTCCTATGGGAGTACTCGGTTTATATTTTCAGCTGCTTGTTTTGGTTGGCTTCAGGAGAAAATGTATGGCAAAGATAATGTATGGCGTTGTTGGATGGTGTACAAGATCTTCTTTGGGTGGTGTACCACACTGCTGGATGGTCTTGTAAAATGGCGTCACTAGCTAATGCTTGTTTCTCGGCTTGTACATAGCTCGTATGGGCTTGGTATAGACCATATGAGCTTAGCTTGGTGAATTAGAGCTTGGCATGTTGAACCAAAATATTAAAGGGCTTGGCATGAGAGGCTTGTGGTGTGGGAGCCGAGAATCCATAATTTGAGCAAGAGAGAGTGATTTGCTTGAGAAAATGAATGATTATGACAGTATATTGTAGAATTTTGACAGAAAATGAGCATGGAGAGGTTAAGGCTTGGGTTTTATGTGTTTACTCCTATGCTTACGGCATATAGAGCATGGCTTGTTGTAGTTTACGGCAATTACAGCACGGTGGCTAGAGCATGGTTTGTCTTGTTTGCTAGAGTATGGCAGCTAAGGCAGGGTTTGTATGGTTTGCTAGAGTACGGCAGCTAAGGCATGGTTTGTTGTGTACGGCGGCTAGAGTATGGAAGATAGAGTACGGCAGCTAAAGCATGGTTTGTTGTGTACGACGGCAAGAGTATGGAAGATAGAGTACGGCAGCTAAAGCATGGTTTGTTGTGTACGGCAGCTAGAGTATGGAAGTTGTTTAAGGCTTGAGGTTTTGGAAGGATATAATCACCGGAAAAGGTTAGGCCTGGTTTTCTGGGTGTGCACGGCAATGGGTAAAACTTCCGCCTCACACCTACAGTTTAGAAAGAGAGATTGAGAGCTTGAGTTGGAACAAAAGGTATTGTTAGAAAATATGGATAATCGAGGCTTGAAGTTTGGAAGGATATTATGACAGGGAAAGGTTAGGCACAGGTGTGCACGATGGTGGGTACCCCTCTTGTGGTTTCTCCGGTGTGCATGGCGGTGGGTGGTCCTCTCCGTCTCACCTACAGTTTAGAAAGAGAGATTGAGAGCTTGAGTTGGAACAAAGGGTATTGTAATAAAATATGGATCAATGAGGCTTGAAGTTTGGAATGATATTATGATAGGAAGAGGTTAGGCATGGTTTTTTGGGTGTGCACGGCAAGGTACCTCTTTGTGGTTTCTCCGGGTGTGCACGGAAGTGGGTGTTCAACTTGCTCTCCCCCTTGTTGTCTTTTTCCCTTACTCCCGTCTCCCCTTTTATAGGCCTTGGGAGTTCACTTCTCTATGCATGCATGCTGCTCCAACATCGAGGTGGTCTCGGCCTGCTCCGGCTATGCACCCTTATCTCTCGATTGAAATGACAGGACTTCTTCTTTCTAGGTAGGTGCCGAGTGGTTGGGTTTAAAAGAAGTTGTTTGTTTGTTCTTGTCGGGTGCTTGGGTTAGTGTCGTATGGGAAAGGTGCTGGACATATGGGTAGGTGCTGGTGAAGTGACAAATTCATCTCTCTGCTTACCCATTCGGTGGGCTCAAGAAAATGGGCTTGGGTTTTGGGGATCCCAAGCAGCCCAAAACCTTCATTCTTTTGAACCCCTTAATGAGCCTCATGGATCCTTGTAACCATCCACACCACAACCCACTCAGCCAAGCCCCAGGCACGTATGTGGCTCGGGCCCACGTAAGCTTGTTGGGTGATTTGGCAATCAAAGGAAGTTGCTTGGCATTGCGTGTTATTGCGTGCTTGTGCTTGGGCTATGTTGTATTGCAATGGCTTGGGCTTTGTGTTAGGTAATGCTCGATAGTGCAGTGGGCTAGGTGGGCTTGTTAAATTTGTAACCCTTATAGGTTTGCATGTGAAAGTGGTAAACTTGTACCACGACTTGCCCACGTGCCAAATTGTAGCCTGGCTTGGCATGGCATGTATGTATCGGCTAGGCTGCTTTTTCACATGATAATGCATTGGGCTTTTAAAAATATGCATGGGCCTTTCTTAAACTTTTTGGGCCTTAACAATACCTTTTTTTATTTTTTTATTTACATATTATTTTTTTCATTTTTAAATTACTTTGTTATTCCCATCATGGCCCTAAAAATTAAATAAGGTAAGAAATTAATTTTTATCATAATAAACGGCAAATCTTGGGAAGGCAAGTTAAGTGTAAGCTGCAGTACACTTTATAATTGACCAAAATCCACAAATCGACTTGGACATCCATGTTATTTTTATGAACAAACATCCATGTATTTTGAGAGAAGCTAAGGGTGTGAGAAAACAAAACAAAAAAGAAAGAAGAGGAAGGAGATCAAGAAATGGATGGTGAAATCAACAACTTCATCAAGGTATGGATCCTAACCAACACCTCTCTATGTTGTTGTTACTACATAGCAGCCAAAATCCCAAAGGGCATCATGAGACTCATCTCTCTCCTCCCCATCTTCTACATCTTCATCATCCTCCCCTTGAATCTCTACTCATTCCATCTCTGTGTTCCCACAACTTTCTTTCTACTTTAGCTTGGCATCTTCAAGTGCCTCCTCTTCTCCTTTAACCTTGGGCCTTTATCACCAACCCCCAACACTTTCTCAATTCATCTCCATAGCTTGCCTTCCCATCAAAATCAAACAAAACCCCCTAAAAATCCAACCCCAAACACAGATCAAAACCCTCTAAGCCCCCAAAACAGCACAAAAAGTGGTTTTCAGGATTGCAATATCAGCCTCATATGGTTTCTTTGATCTAATAAACATCACAGCCGCGATGAGCAATTTCTCTTTCCGAATAATCTTGGAGCAAGCGGATATGGTTCTGCCTATAACATAGCCGCCCTTAGATCAGAATCATTTCACTTTTGTGTTGTCATGCATTCGTTATTTGATTTCTAATAGTTTGCTCAAAAGAATATGAGTTAAGTTTGGATTATAATTTCGTGGTGTGCTTTACAATGGAAAGGAAATAGCAGTGATAAGGTCATCAATATGAATAGAAGATCATATGGATACTTGAAAAAAACATAGCGCTTTTGAATTAGACTTGATGTTCTATTTACTTAGTAATTAGGTACATTATTTTATATTTACCTAGTATTTAGGTATATTATCTTAAATTTACCTAGTAATTAGGTACAGTATCTTATATTTACCTAATAATTAGGTATATTATCTCATATTTACCTAGTAGTCAGGTAAATATTTGTTGGGAAGACATCATCAATAATAATCCTACTTTCATTGTTTTATATGAACTTTTATTTGTTCTTATGCTTAAAACCTCACAAATCAACATGATGGATAGGTACAATAGTTTTATGTTGGTGCTTGCCTGTGGTAAAATATATGAGTCTTTACTTTCATTGTACTTGCATGATGGATAGATAAAATATGTGGGTCATTACTTTCATGACTTAAATTGTATTTTATCTATACATTAGGTAAATATTGCAATAGTTAATTGTTAAAGTATTTTACTTGACGAAACTTTTTTTAAGGTACAGATGTGTCATGGCGGCAATAGAAGGATTCAAAATTTAAAATATGAAATCCATTTAGAAGGAAAGAATCACTACATTAATGTGGATTTTCAATTAAGTTGTGGGTGTTTGAGTTCGTTGCTTTGTCTATCTTCTCTCACTTCAAAACATTCTTGCTCATCCACACGCCCAGGAAGTTCTCAAACCCTCTCTCTCTTAATTGATTATGCATGAATTTATTTTCTTTGTTTTAAACATTGAGGACAATGTTTGTTTTAAGTTGTGGGTGTTTTGCGTTCTATGGTTTCGTAGTATATGCAACAGTTTTCTGTCTTTATTTCAAATTATGTTCTTTTACGCTGCTGCTTTTGTATTTTTATCCATCGTGCGTTCTTCGTTTTTTGTTATGAATCCAACCACATAAAGAACGTAAACTTTGGGCAAGTATTTTGTGAGATGCATGTAATTCTTTGCGCTTGGGTCATAATTTTATCTTTGAAAACATCAATGGGATCTCAAACATGTTCCAATGTTTCCGCTTCACTTTTTGGTTTAATGTGTTTGGAGGTTACAAGTGTTGGATGCCTATAAAAGGCCACTCCTCCTTTACATTTTGTTTGGTGGTGGTCAAAATTCACCCAATCTACCAAGGAGGAATTCCTAGTGGTCGAGAATTCCTAGCGAAGGAATTCCTAGCGGCTGAGAATTCCTAGCGGCCAAGAATTCCTAGCTGCCGAAGAATTCCTAGCAGCCAAACAATTCTTCATGGTCGAAGAATTCCTAGCATTGGAATTCTTAGCGGTCAAGAATTCCTAGCGGCCGAAGAATTCCTAGCCTAGAAATCCTAGCGGCTAAGGTGCTTTTTCAAAAAGGTGCCGGGGTGTTTTCTTCAAAGGCCATGGTGCCTTCTCAAAAATGCGGCCAAGGTGTTTTCTTCAAAGGTCATGGTGCCTTCTCAAAAAGTTGGGTCGGGCACTCCTTAAATACCTTGGTCAGCCACTCCTCTTGCAAAAAGCTGGGCTGGGGCAGATTTTCTCCTTGCATACCCAGGTGCCCTCTTCATAACACTTGGGCAAGCCGCCGAGGAGTTGAAGTTCGGCGGGAGGTATGTCTGCCGAGGGAGTTGGAGTTCGATGGGAGGTATTTCCGCCCAAGAAATTGAAGTTCGCGGGAGGTATATCCCCTAGAGAGTTGAAGTTCGCAGAGGTATGTCCGCCGAGGAGTTGAAGTTTGGCAGAGGTATGTCCGCCGAGGGAGTTAGAGTTCGACGGGAGGTATTTCCGCCCAAGGAGTTGAAGTTCGGGAGGTATTTCCCCCAAGGAGTTGAAGTTCGCGGGAGGTATATCCACCGAGTGAGTTGAAGTTCGCGAGATGTATTTCCGCCGAGGGTATTGAAGTTCGGCTATGTCCACCAAGTTCCCAATATTCGAATATTTTGAGAATTCTTTATTAGGGTAATATGATCCAAAAATGGATGAAAATGTAGGGTAATATGATCCAAAAATGGATCATGAAAATGTAGGGTAATATGATCCAAAATGGATGCTCTCGCTACCCGGTAAATAGTGTTGCCTCGGTTTATCCAAAGGGTAGTTGGCCATAGTGATTGGTTAGGTAGTCCATTGTTTATACAAATTTCCAGCAAGTGTGTAATGGAATGGTGGCGGGAACTTCTAGGTACGCTGCATTATATAAAACATTTGTGCATGAGAGCATGAGACATGCTAAGATATGGTTTGTACTTCATTCTTTAAGTACATTGTGTTTGCTTATATCATGAATTGGTGATTGTTGAATCTTTGATGTTTCCCTAAGCATTTTGTTATTTTTATAACTCATCGTTTAGAATGTATTTTTGGCACTATTACTTCTGCTTGCAAACTTGTTGGGGTGAGGTTCGGTCGAGCGCGTGATCGTAGATAGGTAATGCTCACCCCTACAACAGTTGTTTGTACATAACACTTTTGCCGTTAGCTGTTTGTATGAACCCGAGGATGTAAACATGGTGGATTCGAGCTCCTCTTCATCGTAATCCAATCTGTCAATGTCCGTACTCTCCTTTATTGGAAGATTTTGTAATCTTTGAAGTTTTGGGCTCATTAATAAAAATCTTATACTCAGCCTTTGGTGTGTTAGAACTAGTCTTTGTCTCTTCTAAGTTGGTGGACCTCCCACTGTTTTTCCTTTCCTGAAACTAATTATTTGAACTTAATTGGGCCTAAACAAGTAAAAGGAAGATTTAACACACCATGCTTTTGCTCACTACTGAGTCATGGTTTCGGCTACAAGTCTCCCTCGGGCTTTTTCTCTAAGCCTATCCTAGCGTTGGGTAGTATTACTTACTTATGCCTTGTGCTTCCTAAGAGGTGTGGGGTTATCTTGTTTCACGGCTGAACAATGTAACCTTATGTCTCTTAGGGATCATGACATTGTTACGTGCCCAAAACTCCTATGCACGATTTTGGGGCGTGACATTTTACATGCTTGTTGGAGGTTTTCACCGATCTTAATGAGTTTCTATTTGTTGATATTTGACCTAAATACCATCGGCAAATTGCATGTAGGAATATATGAGTTAGCCTAAATACCATAGGTAATTCATGGAAAAGGAAAACAAAGCAGTTGACATCGATTGTATAATTAAGAGGTAGGTGAATAAGAGGCTAGATTGGATTACTAGTGGTGAATTCATTGTCCTAGTGCTTTGATCAACTTGAATTTCTCATCTTTGTGTTTCGTGACTTTCTACTTGTTGTCTCTTTTAATTTCATTGTTAATTAAATCACTCATTCAAAAACCCCTTTTGTGTTTACGTGAGTATGATACGTGTTTAATTTCTCATAAATATAATTAGAGTGGTTAAAGTGTTTTGTGAAGTAAATTAGGTTGCACTAATTGGAAGTTGAACTCAGTCCTCGTGGGAATAACCTCGTATTTGCCATACTAAATTACAATTGACCTTGTGCACTTGCGAATATAATTTGTGTTTAGACTAATCTTTATAATCTCCATTTTGCAAGTTGTCTAAATTCACTACAATAAACCCAACAATAAACCCATTATTTAAATTTGATCATTGATACTGCATTTGTATCCAGGCATGATTTGTATTATTTGAGATTAATGGGCTCTTGTGATTGACAAACCCGCAAATCCATATTGATGCTCCTTTAGTATCTTTTGGGAGTGAGCTTGATGCTTGGAACACGACCCATTTGTGGAATTTGGAAGCGCAAGGCTGCATGCCCTCACTCATATCTTGATTTGAGTGTGGAATTGGACCAGAGCTCTTTGAACTGTTTCACTTTGGATTGATATATTTTTGGCCTTTGGACTACACTTAAACACGTCATAATTTGATGTTGGTGCTGATAGTTGATAGTAAGGTATGAGCGGCTTGAGATTGCTCTTCGGTTCTTTGAAGAGCCACTATGATTTACCCCCACAATTGTTGGTCTTTATCAATGCTTCGCTGGCATGTTTGATAGCCGTCGTGCTTTGAGAAAACTCTTGCTACTTCAATTCAATCGAACATTGAGGCAGATAAACCCGAATGCCACACACATTTTATTGAGCCTCTTTGACCGCTAATTGATTTAGTTCCGTTGAACCTTCACTGACAGTTCTCGCCATTTCTCTCTTGCATAGCTTTGCGTTGCAAGTAATGTCTCATATGATATGGCCTCCTAACTGTTCATCCTTACTTCCTTTGATGTACAACTTGGAGGAAGGATAGATACTCCACTATTTATTTCCTTGTTGCTGCAGCATACCAAAAGAATTTCATTATTGATTTTCTAGTAGTAGAGGTGGATTCAAATAAGTCTTGGACTTCTTGTGCTTCGACTGTTAAACTGCTAACATTTCCTTTGCCTCGTCTTTTATTCGGTGTGCAGCCAAATGTTTGTTTTTATTATGTACAGCAAATTATAGAACTTACTAAACCATAATCATGTTTTACATGGAGTAGAGCATCCTAGACTATATAGTTGTGAACATAAAATTTGTTGATGTTTAAGCAATATGCCTGTTCACCAATTACTTTCGTAACACCCCGTCCCAAACAATTTTTATTTAATTATTTAAGCAATATACCTATTCACCGATTAATCATATCTGTAAAGAAATAATCCAGCGTCTAGTTAGAGATAATGTTTTACCACCTGTAGACTTCTCTGACTTAGACATCTGTGTCAATTTCTTTAATGGAAAAATGACTAAAAAGGGTATAGATTTTATTGTCTAAATTATACATCAAGGCTAGTGGAAACAGTAAATAGAATATTTGTAGGAAACTTATCACCACTTTTCTTGGAAACAAGGCTCTTTAAAACCTGGAATCATATTTTCTTTTGTTGTAATACCAAGGACTCCTATAGCTCTCGTTTTAATCTCCTTGTTACACTTTATTTGAGCAATTAATTTATGTTGTTTGTAGACTCAACTTCTGCATTGGAATCGTGCCCGAGAAGATTGAGGAATTAGGGGAGATAGCAACAGAACCTGGAACCAAGACATATCGAAACTTTTTGCAAACTCCCACTTTCATTTCTCTATAAAAAAGGAACAGTGCCCAAGTAAAAAGGGTAACTACTTTCTGGAAAATTCTCCAACTCTTAATATAAATTCAAATAAACTCCAAAAATTCAAATAAAATTTTCAGAAATTCCAAACTTCACCAATTTTAGTCCAAAGAGATATTTTTTCATGCAGATCGCTCCAACTAAAAATACAAATATTTCCACGGCTCACATCCCACCCCCTTAAAACAAATCTCGTCCACAAGATTTACCCCAAGGCACCCAACTAAGTTCACTAGTGTGGATGCTTCCGCCTCCAAGTCTTTTATTGATTTCGCTAGTCTCCTCGTCACTCATGACGTACTCAACTTTGTAATACCATCAACTTGTCGTGTGGGACATCAGACACAACCTTCACTATCACTCATTTATGTATGAAGTAGTCATCATTTCCAAACATTTAATCTCGGTTGGTGGGGACGGTGGGCTACGGAAATGGCACCTTTATCATATTCTGCACTCTACCACATGGCCATCTAACTAAATACTTCAAACCTAGCTTTTGAGCAGACTGCACAAAACAAACGAGTGCGAAACACCACTAACAATGAAAAGCATCTAACAAAGACAAAACACAGCTTAGCGCTTAGTCAATAGTCAATAGACGACCAGCAATCTACTACAAAGATCAAATTAACAACCAACAACAAACTTAATGTCGCAAACCAAACGAGTTTCAAAATACAGTAAAAGTTACTACAAGCATCACAAGTTTTCCAACAAAACTCTTCTTCCCCAAAACAAAACTTTTCCTAGTCGTAGCAAAGCCTTGCATTCTTTCACGTCGTAGGTGGTCCTTAGTTTGCTCCCTAATGATAAACGTGATGTCCTCCTCCTTGTTGCAAGATGCTTCGCTAGAATTGATTCGGCATCTGTAGTGGTGCATGTCCTAGTTGCACGAGTGCGAGTTGATCTTGGATGCGAGTGCACGGATTGGTCACATTCTTGAGTGGACACATAGGTCGAATATGTCCAACATCTCCACAGATATAGCAGGTAATGAGTCTGGTCTTCTTCTCTTTTCTAGTTTCTTCTAAGGCTTTCTGCTTCCTCTTGTAGTTAGCGTCATGTAGTTCCAATGTTGTTGAAACAGCTAGTGTCTCTTCATAAGTCTCCACTCCACGTACAATAACATACTTGTTGATGTCGCTCCTTAATCGTTGCCTAAACCTTACATCCTCAAGTAATTCATCGTTGAACATTGAGGTAACAAACCAACCAAACTCGTTAAACTTGGCTGCATAATCCACAACACTCATGGTCCCTTGCTCCAACTACAAGAACTCCATAATATTTACCTCCCTCAAAGGTAGAAGGTAGTGTGTACAATTGTGTTTGATTAGAGGACCAGAAATTAAGCCACGAAGTGTGTACAGTACCCAAAACAAAGTTCAGAGAGAAGGCTCACTTTCTCAGAATGCCATGCATTGGGCACAATAAAATGCCAAGACCAAAGCCAAGGAAACGCATGTCTTGGGCAAGGAAAGCCATGGTATGCCAAGGCAAGGCAAGGCAAGTTGAGTTTGAAGGCCTGTGCAGATCAGTCAAGTTCACAGATTATACTGTACTGACTCAGGAAGAACCAGAAGTTGAGCCACATATTCTTGGAAAGCTACAGATGTCTATTTTCTGGAGAATTTTACGGTTCGTGAATATCATTTTTCTAGAGGAAGTTATGCTTGTTTTAGTACAGGTAGTACGGGCTGCGCGGGAATCTGCAGCTTTTGAGGCCCTCGCAAGGCAAGCCATCCCAACCCAAGGCAAGCCATGCCATCCCAACGATGGTACCCCAAATACCAGTAAGGTGTGATGATGATAGCCAAACAAAGCAAAACAACAACAGCCAATGATGAAGACACGAGTATGATTGAAATCTCATATCAACCCATGTTTGAAATCGCCTGTACATGAAAATGTAATGCTTTAAGTAAAAACCAAAATATAATCTTTTGAGTCCGCTACTTTACTTGCATTGGCTGATAACCAAAACTATGACTGACTAATTAAAAGTCAAATTGAAATAACAAAACACATCTCATGACATTAGCTTGTAAAGCTTGGAATAATTTAAGGCATCATATTCTACTCTTTATTTTGAAATTAGAGGCATCTGACCTACAAGCTCATGTAGATAACACCCCGCCTCATACAACCTTCATATGGAGCTTCCATTAAAAGAAAAAGATGCCATGACATTTGAATCAACAATGTTCGAACTTGTTAAAGCTGCTTTCGTCTGTGTGCTGCAGAATGCTATATGAAATGTGCGTTGATCACTTGGAAGGCCATAACTTGGAGCTCAATTAACCATTTTGCAAATGTGAGCACTTGATTTGACACGTTTTTTCGTGATACATACACTGGGAAGGAGAAGAATTATTTTTGAGGACAGGTGGGTAGATGAACTGGCTCCCTAAATTTGGTGTTAAAACGAGTTCAAACTTTGAAAGATCGTAAGTTTGCGCTCGGGTGTCCGTTTGGGGCAAATTTTTTTGATTTGATGTATCTTTTCGAGATCTAGGACGTGGCAAGTCGCTGGAAGCGGCTTGAGCTCTCCAGACCCCCAAAAACGCTGTTTTCTGCTGTAAAACTGGATTACATCTTCCTAATGTAACAGCACATACACGTTTTCCATGCATCCAGTTACATTTTCTTCATGTCAAGCAAACTAAACTTCAGTTTTGAACATATGAGACAATAACTAACAGGCGGACTCATTTTAATATGGGTAAAAAGTTGTATAAGAGTAGCAATATAGTGTGGGAGTAGTGTTCAAGTACATATAACGAGCAACAATCTTCAAATGTTTAATAGTAGATGGGCTGGTTTTGTTTTAATTATGAACTTCAAGGTCCAGGGTTCAAGTCATAGTGAGGTACGTTTTAATGTTTTTTATTTTTTATTTTTGTTGCCATGGCACGTCTTGGACATGTCATGTCTTGGGCACGTCATGGGCAAGTGTTGGGCACATCATGGACAAACCTCACCTAGGCATGGCACAAAGACGACAAGCCTCACCTAGGCATGGCACGGCACGACGAGCCTCACCTAGGCATGGCACGGCACGACAAGCCTCACCTAGGCATGGCACGACAATGAAAAGAAGGCCACATCATGGGCAAGGCAAGGCTCATCTTGGGCAAAGTCGGGAAGTATTTTTATTATTTTTAGAAGTCGTAAAATTGAAAAATCATTAAAAAATCCGGGAGGAATTTTTTCACTTTGTAAGTTGGAGAAGGTCCTAAAATCATAGACTACTAATGGTAATTTTATTGTGCGAGGAAATTTCAATAAAAATGGGGTTTGACAAGGTTTGAAAATTTCTGTCGACATTTGAAAATCGCTGCCGGCATGCTGCGCGCATGCTGCCGGCATGCTGCGCGCAGGCTGCGCGCAGGCTGCACCCAAGCCATGGCATGTCGACATTTTCAACACGCTGCGCGCAGACTGCAAGCATGCTGCACGCATGCTGCCGGCATGCTGCACGCATGCTTCCGGCATGCTGCGCGCAGGCTGCGCGCAGCCTGCACCGAAGCCATGGCATGTCGACATTTTCAACACGCTGCGCGCAGACTGCAAGCATGCTGTGCGCATGCTGCCGGCATGCTGCACGCATGCTTCCGGCATGCTGCGCGCAGGCTGCGCGCAGCCTGACCCAAGCCATGGCATGTCGACATTTTCAACACGCTGCGCGCAGACTGCAAGCATGCTGCGCGCACGCTGCGCGCATGGTGCGCGCATGGTGCACGCAGGCTGCGCGCATGGTGCACGCAGGCTGTGGCTGGACAAGTTTTGAAAATTTATATCGACATGTTCAACACGCTGCGCCGCATGGGCACGACATGCCAAAGCCACGGCAACGCATGGCTTGGTCTAGGCCACATCATGGGCACCGCATGCAAGGCAAGGCACGGCATCCCAAGCCTCCAATAGCCTCACTTTCTCGGAATGCCTTGAATGATGAGCAATGGCAAGGGAAGGCAACGGATGGCTTGAATGGCTTGGTCTAGGCCACATCTTGGGCATGGCATGCCAACGCAAGGGAAGGCGAGCCATGTCATCCAATAGCCTCACTTTCTCGGAATGCCTTGAATGGGCACGGCATGCCAAGGGAAGGCAAGGTCCTAAAAATCATAAATACAAAAACCGGGAGGAATTTTTTCGCTTGGTAAGTTGGAGAAGGTCCTAAAAATCATAGACTAACTATAGGGAGCTTATTGTGCTAGGAAATTTCAATACAAATGGGGTTTGACAAGGTTTGAAAAATTCTGTCGACATTTGAAAAAAACGCTGCCTGCATGCTGCCTGCATGCTGCGCGCATGCTGCCTGCATGCTGCGCGCAGGCTGCGTGCAAGGGTAGGCAAGCCAATCTTCCAATAGCCTCGCTTTCTCGAAATGGGAGCAATGCCAAGGCTTAGCACACAGGCTGCGCGCAGTCGCTGCATGCTGCGC